>JAHLJT010002630.1:20670528-21220782 GCA_031308135.1 Acheta domesticus
AAAAAATAGAAGCAATATAATGGGTGTTAAGGATCCGGTCCATAGGCAGGAAGACGCTCTGATTCTAGACGTCGAACGAGCAACATCTTTTAATGCTAGCAGCTTAACGATCAGAATCAAACTTGGTTTTTTGGTAGCTGACGAGGGTGACATAGTTGCTTTTAATGAATACGTTAGAGAAATAGGCAAATGAGGTATTAAGATTAGGTATTAGTTCCTGCAATTTGAAACTGTAAAGAAACATGAATGGTTGATAGGAAAGTATTCGGGATTAAGAACCCATCTGCGGTGACAATTAGGGAAAGTTCGGTATACTATATATTTGGACAGCATCGTCTTCTGAATTATTTCAGTAGCATACCTTCCCTTTGCGACTCTCACACGCAACGATCTTTACAAATGAGGTCTCTAAAGAAAGAGAATTTCACGGAGACATGGCAAATTGCACTTTGACTTTAAAAAATGAAGAATTTGTTTAAAAAATCATATAAATATTTACGTAAAATGCAACCCACAACGCACGTCAGGATTTTTTAATCTGTATCGTTAAATAACTCCTAAACGAAGCGTTCTAGAGCCTTAATGGTTTTGAGGCCACAGGCCTCAAAGAAACGTTCCTCACACTGTAATCTACAGGATGAGATATTTTTGACCATTCTATTACATTTTTCGACGCTTCTCGATTCTACCCGACCTGCTCAGAGCCTGAAGAATTGACCACTGTATATGAAATTACTTGATATTCTATTTTAATTACTAGATATTCTATGCCATTTAATTACCCCGGTGTATCTCTTTGCTCGATAATAAAGTTAAATAATAATAGTTTGATTGACAAGGGTGTATTGTATTGTTGTCAACTACAAGGTGACATATAGAACAAGTGACGGAGGATGAGAAGGTTTTGAAGAAAATATATATTACAGGCTTAATATGGAAGTGAAAAAATAAGGAAGAGAGTGGGGTATAGCATGCGAGAGTTCACGCACAGGTACACTAGTCATTAAATATCATAACCGAAATCATATTATAAATAATCATATCATAAATATCGAATATCATAAATACCGAAATCATATCATAAATATCATAACCGAAACTATAACCGAAAACATATTAGGCGATGCGGAAGAAAGAAGAATCATTGCGGCCCGGGAGCGCCAGAGAAAATCAAGAGCGCGCGAAGATATTGCAGTAAGCTATCGTGCAGTAGTATCCATTTTCAGATCTGGAAAAAAGTCTAAGACAATTTGAATAGTTTTGGCAGCCAAATTAATATAAATTCTTTCATTTATGTTATATAAATAAATACAGTAAATGTTATGTTTCTTTGATGAAAACAAGGCTGATTATTAAATAGAATATTGCGTGCAATCCGAATATAATTGACATGTATAAATCACCAAGAATTTGCCGCTTCGTACGAACGGTCCTTCAACATCATAACGGTCCTTCAATATCATAACCGTGCATTCAAAACCATATTCTATCGTGCAAGAAAGTATTCTCCGCAGTACCCACGGGAGAAATGCAATGGACAGTTTTTTAGAGAACTCTCAACATGTTGTAACTATTGCAATGTAATGAAGATTAGAAACTCAGCTACTCAAAAGCTGAAGTGTTTCCCCTCTACCCTGTTGGAAATATCGAGGGAGCTTTCCCTGATACGGGGCGTTCGCTCTTGGATGAGCGGTGTTTGGACTTGATTAATGAATTGTCTTGATGGTCCGATTAAAATTAGTGTGTAATTGACACTTGTGAGACGGCATTTTCATATAAATCACCAATTATACAAGGTTGATAGAAGGGAAATCTATCGTTTCAATACTGTTACTGGTTGTTTTATCAAGTGTCAATCAGGACGCTATTTCAATCGAAGAGGAGAATCAAGTCTTCATGCAAGCAAATACGATTATCATAGGTAATATCACGAGTGCTTTGGAAATTGTCGATAAATCTCCGACTCGCGAAGCGAGAAGGGGATTTATCTGAGAATTTCCAAAGTACTCATGGTATTTATGGTATCATAAATAGGGAATTTCCAAAGTACTAATGATATTTAATAGGACTATTCCAGGAGTGAAATTACGTCCAATAGAGTTCCAAAATGCGCCAAATATTGAAAATAACTTAAAGCCCCGTTAAAATACGAGTATTATGCGAGAATATATCAGAGATATCTGCGAGAATATTGGTGTATGAAATTGTTATTTCTTGATAACAAACGAAATTATTATTTTTAATGCACTTACGAGCAATTCTTTTCTACTTTCTTTGTCAAGAATTTTAGAATCTTTGAAGTCGAAATTGTGGGATCTTTCTAGTCGAAATTGTGGAATCTTTCAGTTCTATGTGCAACACATGTGGGGCTATAACTATGTAACTTAGTGGGGCAAACCAAAAGGCAATTAAAACAAAGAATACAAGAACATCAAAATAACATTAAGGAGGTTACTTGGAAACAAACTTCAATTTCCAAACTTAGAACTGAAAGATCCCACAATTTCGTCTTAAAACACTCTTAACTTCTTGACAAAAAAGGAGAAAAGAAGCAAGAATCATTTCGGAATCATTATTTATAAAAATTAATTACACAATAAATACGAATGTAAAAATGCAATATTTAACCACCGTTTGTGATGCAATATTATTAAAAATTAAAAATTCTCTATGTTGATAAGATAAGATGAATTTGAGTTTCCATTTCTTACATCTTGTACAAATTGTTTCGAAACTTTATGTAATTTTAATCTTATTTATTATTATTATTATTATTATTATTATTATTATTATTATTATTATTACTATTATTTAGAAATCTCCTGATGAAGCAGGCAAATCTGTCTGTAAAACGTTGTGCCAGTGCCAATTAATTAAATATTTTGCTGGAAATTGCTGTCTATAATCCATGGATACTTTAATCCATTACAATTAACAGACGGTCATAAATATAATAGAATTATGGTATTTAATTTTTTTACTTGTGAAATGACTCATTCTGCTTAATAATCGCTTCGTTAATTCCTTCGTCATCATAAAATGTTATCGCTTGAAGAACACAAAACGCGCATTATTTTAAACAGTCCAAGTATTACACAATTACTCCGGGGGAACTCAAGTGCAGTGGAGTGTCACGGTGAACTGAAACGTTTCCGAGCGACAATGATTTGTCTGCAAGAAGAACGAAGAAACAAACTAATAACAAAGAGAAGAAGAAACGACGAACAAGAAAACTAATAACAAAGTACGAACTTAAGCAACAGAAAGTCGAAGATGAACGCAAAAGATGAATATGATTACCGCAAAGATGAATATGATGACTGTAAAACAATGAAGTCATTAACACTAAAGACGAAGACAATGAACGCAAAACACAAAGACAATGAACGCAAAAGTCAGAGACGAACGCAAAAGACGATGACGATGAACTAAAGACAAAGACGAAGACGAAGTCGATGAACGCAAAAGAAGACGATGGTCGCAAAAGACGAAGACGATGGTCGCAAAAGACGAAGACGATGGTCGCAAAAGACGAAGACGATGGTCGCAAAAGACGAAGACGATGGTCGCAAAAGACGAAGACGATGGTCGCAAAAGACGAAGACGATGGTCGCAAAAGACGAAGAGGATGGTCGCAAAAGACGAAGACGATGGTCGCAAAAGACGAAGACGATGGTCGCAAAAGACGAAGACGATGGTTGCAAAAGACGAAGACGATGGTCGCAAAAGACGAAGACGATGGTCGCAAAAGACGAAGACGATGGTCGCAAAAGACGAAGACGATGGTCGCAAAAGACGAAGACGATGGTCGCAAAAGACGAAGACAATGGTCGCAAAAGACGAAGACGATGGTCGCAAAAGACGAAGACGATGGACGCAAAAGACGAAGACGATGGACGCAAAAGAAAAAGACGATGAACGCAAAAGATGACGACGTACTACGCAGAAAATAAAGATGAAGAACGGAAAAGGTGAAGACACAGAACGACATAGATTGCAGAAGATGAAGATGAACACAGGAGACGGTAAAATCAGGGTGAGAAGGAATGTAAAATAGAAAAAATTGGTTACGAGGAGAACAAGGAAAATGCTTAATCACATATCCTCGTCAGAGTTCACGCCTAGCTTGTACGTCAGCTTACCAGGTCTTCGCTACTTATCGACGCTCTGGGCTAAGTAATATTTGCGTTACACTTGGTGGTGAAGCCACCTGAATGCTGACTGCCTGCTAAGAAATTTGAGCGTCTGACAAGCGCTGAAGCTCTAACTCGAGCGACACGATTCGGCCACGAAGCAGTAAAGGAACGCAAGACCGTAGGCAACAGCGGCGGAGTTGTGTTAACTGTCACAGCACAGCCTGCAGTTTGTGTAAGCCACTTTGTGTACGCGGGAGGAAAGACGCTCGAACGGTATTATGTAGTTCTTTGATGTTTTCTAGACGACCACCCTCAGAGCCATTGTTGAAAGATCGTGATTTCTCCTTCTTTTTTTCTTTCTCCTCTTTTGTCCCTCCATCTTTTTGCATGTATTTCTTCTATTGCCCCAAGTCCTTTTTCGTATTACCTATTTTTTATCTTATGTTTACTTTCTCGCCTCACTTCGTAATTATTTGTATCATGCATATATATTGTAATCATACATCAGAAATCGACAATTTTTTGACAGATTTTTGTTATAGCCATGTTCTGGAAACAAACAAATTGATAAATTCTGTACCTATTGGTAGTAAATTACTTCGTTTATCACGTGAATCTGTTTTTTGGATCCTTGATAGATTGACGGTAAAACGTCTTTCTGTCTGTCTGCCTGCCCGTCTATGATCAACGCTAGCGCCTAAACCCTTCAGTCGATGATCTCCAAAATTGATATTCCCCGATTGAACTGAACGAACTCGAAGTCCTTCGAGTTTCAAATGTATATTTTGAGATTTGAGACTACTTTACATGAAGCCTCATTTTCAATTTTTTCTAGAAACATGGCTCCCAGACTATCGATACAAATAATTTGTAGCTAATGATGGTGAATAAATACTCCGACTCGAAAAAAATGACATTTCTTATTGATATTTTAATTTCTTAAAATTAGGTTGTATTAAAAAAATATATTGAACGACACACAGCCGATATCACAAATAACAGAAATGGTTATGAATAATATCAGGTCAGTTATTTGCTCTGTATCGATATATATATATATATATATATATATATATATATATATATATATATATATACACATATTCGTATACACAAAACACCTGGTGTGTCTAAAAAGTTCACTCTTGAGGAAAAAAATGCTGTATTCCGAAGAGCTTCGTGGCCTACTCTGGCCCGCTTTCGCCATCATTCTGAGCAATTTGGTGAGAAGGACTCCGCATAAAAACCCACATTATTGGCAGTTCATCCCAGGAGGCGTCGTGGTTGCGTTGCCTCGCCATGCTTTATGGGATGGCCGCGACCCGACGACACAGCGACGATTATTCGAAGAACGAGATACCTTATTAGCATCGCCCAGAAGCTGGTGGTCCGTCGGGTCAGATCGGTCGCAGTCGCCTTCCATCGTTCAGAGTACCAGCGCTCTGGAGGATCCCACAAAAAAGAGTGGGGGTTAATGATTACGGGGAGACGGTATTATACGCACACGTTTTTTTGAGCCCCGGAATACCTACTCTCAAACCTCTTTGCCGATATAAGTTGAATGAAGAATAAATTATAGCAACGAGCGTTGTAGACATCTGATTACCAGAATTATCACTCGCGTGTATTAGAAACTATTATTCTTAAAAAAATATATAAAAATTTAATATAAAATTCCTTTTGTCAAAATAACCAAACTCCCCACTCCTCTCGCAAGTAGCCTGCGCAGATAATACCATGAAATGGGTCTAATGATCAATTTTGGTCTTTGGCTAAATAAATAGTTAAAACCTTGTTTTTTTCCAAATCTATTTATATTTTTTCTTTTAGGACATCTGGAAGTGCCTAATTCTTTTTTAAATGTCCTAGTGCGCGTGAGCCACGCCCCTATTTTTAACACTACATACAACTTTTGATATTTTTTTCGCACTTTTGAACGCGTGTTGGCTTGTTAATGAGTTATCCTCTCGTTTATACGTTGGTAGCTTGGATCTTTTCCTCTGAATAAGATGATCCAGAATACGGAGCAGGAAGGTTCTAGTAAAGCATTGGCAAGTACAAACGTTTTTAAAATGGCAATTTTCGTTTGCCGAAAATGTACATTTTTTTGTAATTAGTGTACATTTTCTCAGAATCTATTATTCACAATGTATTAACATTCACAGTATACATTCTTTATAGTGTTGGCAATAAGTTGACATTTTTATATAAATATTCTTCAATAATAAAAAAATGTTAAAATATATTGTTTGTCGAAAATGCTGAGAAAAATTAGGCAAAAGCTATAATTGATAAACGAATACTAATTATTCTTTAAACTACTCAAAAAACGTAAAAATAATTACAAACGCTGTATCTTTAAGGGGGCGAAACATCAAAGTTTTCTAGTTAACCATTTTCTGGAAAAGATATATCAATAGGAGCAAATTTAACATGGGCGTATACATGGTACTCTTTCCCTTAACAGCATAGAAAGCTTTTTTGACGTACCTGCACAGTAATATTTAAGGGATACTTTACTTAATGTTTTTAATGGAACAACTTAATCAAGGCAAATTACTACCTGTATGTGTGTGTAAATGGACCAGTAGTAGTAACTAAAATTCACTACCACCACAATATCGAGAATCAACTTACAATTTTAATTTCCTTTATTTTTTTCTGCAAATATTATTTATTTAATAGCAATTTTTGTGGTGATCACGTACTTGTTTTATTTACCAATCGATTGATACTGCAAAAATATGTGGCTGCTACTAAAAGATTTTGTTCTGATCTAATGTTTATATTTTTGCAAATGCTGATAGATAAGTCTTACCCTTTTCAATTATTAAAAACAATTGTCCAATATTTCATTTAGTTTCATTGGTCAATACACAAACTTGATTTACTCTGTAAATGTCGAATTTTTACTTCTACGTTTTCTGCTCTTCATTTATGAATATTTTTGTCGCACATTTTTATCAACTTTAAAGTATCTTAAAATAACAAGAAAGCTAAAAGCACACTACAGATAATTCATTGTCGAAAAACATTGTTGAAAGGTAATTTTTATTTCGTGCAGATATGTGCACTTTCAACGAAGGAAAATACTTACAAAGATGTTGCGAGCCCAATGGGCACAAACATTTTCAACATTACTGTTTTAAAATACTTAAACTTTCGAGAAAACAAAAGAATAATGACCACTTTTGGTAAGGTTATTTTGAAGATAAACCCAAAATGTTAGAATACATTTTGAACAGAAATAATTTTAGTAACGTGTGTAAATCAATTGAAAACCCTATCTATGCGACACTACTGTTATCCTGTGTTACATAGTGCACCATCTAAAGCTTCAAATACTACAAAAGTTCATCTCTAGATATGTTCAATACGTTCAAACAGGAAAACCAGGGCGAAGTTCCCAAACAAAAGTAACAAAAGTACTTTTGTATGTTACGAGAAAACAACGAAAAACTGCGATATCTGTCGCAGTTCACAGACCTTCATTTTTAAAACAAAATTAGGTTTGCGGTATTTGTAGAGAATTTTTTGTTATGTATATATTTGGAAGGAGTTATTCTTGAGCATTTGATATAAATGCTACGAACCATAAATGAAGGTTAATAGATGTTTTTTGTGCATTTCTTAGTTTCATATTTATTTTATTCGAAATGCATATGTTCGTATTCCAATAGTTTTCCAAAAGAAGTTATGTCGCGAAATCTGACTTCAATACTCAAATACGACTTGGCATGTTTGTGACGGCTGCAACTCTCTTCGTCACCGCGATCACTACGCATAGAGTGCTCTACTAGCTCCTGTTAGCAATCACGTGGCAATTTCCTCGACACGTTGCCAATAAACACTAATCGCTGACAGGACAAGAGGGGCATACAATGTGTGCATGACGACTGTACAGATATCAAAGCTCTGTTTTGCTTTTTGAGGTACGTGAAGAGGAAACGCACGTGATCACGGGGAGGTCGCAGGTCTTCGATCGTCTTCTTTACTCACCGATTTCCTCAGTCGATCTTCCTGTTGAGTGACCATAGGGAACAGGTGGATTTGTCGAGAGGATCTTATGTACAGCAAGAGATAAAGGCGAATGTAGGTGTTAAAGCAGTATAATCTGGTTTTAATAAGCGACTGATCGCTTGCTTTGATGTACCTGGTTCGGTAATCAGAGATCTTGTGGTAATCCATAATGATTGAGGATGTCTCAACCTCAAAGTATATTAAATGTAATTTTAATATTAAGAAGTAACACATACACGTGTTTCAAGAAGAATTTATCCTATCTTCAGTAGCTCCAATTAAAAAAAATTATTGGAGAGTTAATGAACATCTTAAATCTTGGAAGCAAAAATAAGAGAATCCTACTTTTGCTAAACATTTAATCCAAGAAAATACTTAATCTTTAATAATTATTTTTTCGGATTAAATGGTTAGCAAAGTAGAATTCACTAATTTCTGCCTCCAAGATAAAAATTGCCGACCCGGTGGTCGCGATACGCTAAGGCAGTAGTGTCGTAGCGCTCTCGGACCGAAGGGTTGCAGGTTCGAGTCCCGAATGGTTGTATTTGTTCGTTCTTTCATCCTCTATCCTCCTCATAGATGCCGTAACGTACAATAAAATAACGTACAATAAATAGATGCCAGAAAATACAATAGTAGTCGCTAATGACCTAGAAGTTGATGTGAGCTTAAACAACCAAATAAAGATATAAATTGTTCATTAACTCTACATTTTTTTTACTTGATGCCACTGAAGATGGAATAAATTATTGTCGAAACAGGTGTATGGGCATTACGTTTTAATATTACAATTATATTGAAATATACTCTCTGGTTTGAAGTGTTTTTGTTTTGTAATCTTAACCAAGACTCAAGAACTTTTAATTTGTATTAATACTTTTAATAAGCGAACAGTATTTTAACAGTACTGTAAATAATCATACGGTAACTTCCCTGTAACAAACGTGTGCAGACTATCTTGCTCAGATCATGGGAATTCGTCGGTCATGAGGTCTGACACACCTGTAACTAATAAACATTTTTATTGGTTTACATGGCCATAACTATTAACTATTGTTGTAGAAAGTAAATACTGAGTCGTATCAGTATGGAACATTAGTACATGGTTGATACCTCCTCAATCCTTAATGATATCAAGTTTGTTATGGCCTCGTAGTCTGGCTCGTTGAGGTTTCCAGTCTCAATGGAATTTACTCTGGATGTGCTGAAGGAATTCAGTAAGTTGAATGTCCCCTCCACCACTTTCATTCACCTCAGATGTTATAAATATAACTCTCAAGATTCTCCACCTGCAAACGCGATATGGTAAATCCTGGACCTAAGGCGAAAAACTCTGGTCATCATAACTGATGTTGAGACTTCTGTTTTACGGAAAGTTCTATTAATGGATGTGATTCAGGCCTAGTGACTTACATTTACCACAATTGCAGGTTCTCTGTACCCGACTACTGTATCGATGGTCTACTGTGTACGAAGCAGCAGTATATGCGGTTACTAGCGATCAACTGTAGTAAATAAGTTGATCATACCCTTGCATGTTTACACTGTCTAATGAATGTTCTCGCTACAGTATCAAATACGGCCTTATTGCTTCTATATTTTCCTAAAGTCGGTAATGAAAATTCGGGTCACATTTCGTATTTTTTTCCGTAAGTTCTCGGGTCCATAGAGATTGGAATCTCCTCTGCACACGGATCTTAAAAAATACGCTCCTTGTGTCCTGTGCTGATAGAGTGAAAGCGACTATAATCAGAACCACTCACTATAATTATTTACTAATAATGACTTTCCTTGAACTTTAAATGGAAATACAGGTCATTACGGGACATTAATTTGAATGATCTTTGCATACCCAGCATTTTGGATTTATAAAAAGCCATTTGTATTCCGAACAAGTTGTAATGGTACAAGTTAATTTCACCCTTTGCTAGAGAAGATAATTTAATAGCGTAATTATTTGAATTATCGATAATATTTATTATAAATGATAACAGACGCTTCTGAAAGAGTCACCAGTATGTAGATTATCTCCCAAATTTAGTTTCTGCTTTTCTAGTTTAGTTTAGTTTCAACTTGCATCCTTTTTTCAACAAAATATGCTTTGTAAAACAAACGAAACATATTTTTACTACTAACATTGTTTTGTCTTTGCATTTGATTATTAGCATATGGTTCATGGCTCTATTATAGAGCCAGTTTAATTATTTAAAAATTAAATAATCTATTAAAAAATTAAAGTATGTAATAAAATAATTTATTTATTTTAATTTCAAATTTGTTTATTATAATTCCTGAAGATTAGTTACTTATTTCTGATGCAAACTGTTTGCGTGCTCTCAATTATTTTTTGAGTTTCGTAAACCATTTTCATGAAACTAATTTTGTAGCATTCCTTAAAAATATACTCTTTCTCAAGTAAAGTATTGCCATTTATATCAATTCAGCGTGCAATAAATTTTATCTCACATGACTTCATTCTCATTTTCTTTTCAATTTTCAATAAGTACTTCAATTTTCTATTTCAATTTTCAGTTAGTATATTAAGTGGGTCAAGATCTTAAATTTAGAATAAAAACTATTAGAAAGGAATTTCCAACTGTAACGATTTTTTATTCATTAAATGTTTTAAATATTTGAAATCGATTAATCATCTAGTAAAGTATTTTTGAGAATTATTTAATTTAATAGTGCACGAAACAAGATAATTCCTTTTTAAAGTAATACTCCTTTAGTTAATGTATGTCATTTATAATTCACTTGATGTGCACCCTTATACAAGCACTCTCTGGCTACTGACTGTTGTTTCGACACTAGCTATATAGCTAGGACGAATTCATCCGCTGTCTGGAGGAGAATTCTAGTGGCCGGCTGCTCCGATTAGTAGTTTTCCGTGGTTTCTTCAATCAACACCAGGCGAATGCGGAAGCAGTGCCCTATTAAAATGCGCATGTACCGCGTATTCTGTTCTTCCTCTTCCTTGTCCTATCCTCACCCCTTACCTACACACATTTACACTCACGTGCTCTATACTACCACACATTTCGGGAGACCGGTCGAGAGCTCTGAGCTTATCTTGGATGACGCAGTGCCCCGTTGGTGGGAGATATTTAGTTGAGGAAAACTCAGCTAGTCGACGGTAGGTGGACCCCGGATCTCTTGCATTATATTCCGGATTCCTTGAATTAGAATAGGGTGGGAAGGCGATTTGTGTGGAGCATGTTTATCGGTTAATAAAAATTGAATTCAAAGAGGAGAGGGTAATGTTAAAAAGAGACAATGTGGGAAGCGTCATGTAGAGCTTAGCCGCTGGTGTGGCTAGCGCATCTCCTCGTTCTCCCCTTGGCGTATACGTGACCCCTCTCCGCGCCTTCAAATGTCGCTCGAGGTCGCCAGGCGATTAGCGCTCGCGCCGCCAAACATGTTTTGGTCCCGGACGAGCAAAGCGGCGCCGAAGGCACGCCCACCTACTACCAATCGCTCGCCCGCCCTCACCCGCCCCTCCCTCACCCGCCCCTCCCTCGCCCGCCCTCGCCCGCCCTCGCCCGCCCTCGCCCGCCCTCGCCCGCCCTCGCCCTTCCTCCTGGATAGGGAGAAGGCGGGACCGAACGAGGAAAGAGTGGTGTCCTCGCATGCCTGGGCCAACTTTATTTCCCACGCTTGGGGGGTTGCAAAAGGCACATGGCGAACATGTCGTACTTCCCTAGCAAACTCTGCCTGCTTGAGATTTTTTCGTCACACTGCTATAGAAACTGGGACGATTTTAAAGGAAAGCGGGCAATATATATATATATATATATATATATATATATATATATATATATATATATATATATATGTTGGGTATTGTGTTAGTGAATATCCAAAATATTTATTGATTTCGGGTGCATCGATGCTTTAGTCCCTTAGTCCTGTAATGTGGTCCATATTATATTCCGAGACGGCTGTGTTTCTCTGAAACTGAAATGTGAGAACCGCCACCGTCACACAGGACGACTTGTGCTTGTTACACTCTCCCCCAAGTAACTCTCCCAGACGGAATGACCTTAATGTAGTAATGTAGTACATATAGTCCAAGAGTTTCTCTGTGTGTGTAAGGGAACAGAATGAGGAAGTAAAGAATGCTTGCAATTATGGCTCGTTTATTAGGGTACAGCCCCGTCATTGCGGTGGTATTGATGAGAGAAACCACAGAAAAATACCGATCTGAGCAGCCAGCCTCTAGAATTCTCCCCACAGTAAATGAATTCGACCCAGCTATGTCGATAGTGAGGAAAGTCAGTCACCGTCGAAATTCGAACCTTTAGACTTCCCGGGCAAAAATGTTGCAGAGACAACAATGTTGCCGCCGAGCTATCACATACGGTGCTCGGTTAATATCTCATTACAAGCCTAGAAGTACTGACTCAATCGTAATGAGCTCGAAGTTACCCCGCTTAAAATCTACCGGATGCTGGATGACTTTTGACCTTGCTTCCTGGAAGGAGCCTCCTGTTTTGCAAATTCCACCCACGCTTGAAACAAAGAGGCGCTTCTGTCCTTGGGCGAGGCAATCCCTTCTGATCGAAAACACAGGACCAGGGGCACAGTTACACTGTTGGGGAACAGTCGTAATTATTTTCCAAATTATCAAACATTTTCCCTGTATTTCTGTTACTTGACAAAAAATGTCGGAAGTGATGAAACTGTTAAAAAAAAGAATGTCGGGTGCACACTGATTGAAGAAAAATGAGTAATGATTAAAGAGATAGCGATAATAATTAGGAAGGACCAATAAACAACTAGGGAATGAGAGGCAGAGAAGATGTGTCGATATATCCTCCAGAAATTCCATATGGGTTAGCCAGAGATCGCATTCGGACGATAAACTGGAAACCTTACGCTAGCTACTATGTCACATCTCCTCGATCGGTACAAAGGATAATAAAATAAAAGATGAAATATGAAATAAATCTCATATTTTAATATCTTCTCTTCTAATCAGGATTGTCTTCCTTTCAACAAACAGGAAGATATACACGGAACTGTTAATGGTAAATAATACGAATTGGGAACCCGTACTTACAAGGCAGTGGATGTAATACTGCTAGTTCCAGAATAGACTTGGTCAGTTAATTTCTTTGTTGACAAAATAACATGTCAATCTCCATCGATGTAGTTACAATTGCGATGTGCACTCATGAGAATTCTTTTATTTAATTTCAGGACATTTCCATTTAATATTTTCATAGTAAAACATTTTCTTCTTGGTTTGTTTTCTTTAACATATCTGAAACGGACGAAGGCGTTGTTTTAATTACGCAGAAACTTTCATAAAGCAATATGTGGCGACTATATTTAGAATTTGGACGAACCTAATTCAGGAACATCGACTCGTTAACTTATTTTATTTAATGGCATACTGTCGATAATTATTGCAATACCAATTAACAAGAAAAAATGAAGAGGCCTTTGTAGTTTCAATAATATATTTCTGATGAAAGATTATAAGAAAATTGACTGATGAATATCATTTAAGAATCTTGTAGCATTAATAACTATTTTTAAAGAAACTACATCTGTCGTAGCCGTAATGGTTTTAGACGCCTGTTGCTCAGAATGCACCGGATTTACGGCTGTGTTCCGCACCGGAAATGGAGAAAACAGATGTCAGTCGCCACTTCTTAGAAAAGAAAAGAATGTCTTGTTAAATTCTGAACTTGAATGTTTGCATTCATGATCAGCCAAAACTGCAGAAACTAGTGTTTCCTCACTTGAATTCCGATTCAGGTCAGAGCATTGTTTAGTGCCTAATAACTGCATTAGATATCATGCAGGTAGTGCCCTTTTATTCGTTAAGTACATACGCTGGAGTTAAAAGCACACTATAATAAATTTTAACAGATCGAAATCAATTCCTACAATTACAATTTTAACAGATCATTTTCAAACAGTTTGTATGTAATATCTCCATTGTTTATATAATTTTCCCTAAGCTGTTGTTCAAATTACTTATTTTGTCTGTAATGTGTTGTGGCTCTAGATAAGACCTAACCGAATTTATTCGTTATGTCTTAGGAGACCAAGAAAAAAGTATATAATTAAGATTATATTATTATATATTATGTCTTAGCCCAGGATTTTTAGTTTCCAATTAATTTAAGTAATTTTTAAACGATGACGTATGTATTATATGTTAAAAATTCATCAAGTAAATTAAATGATTTCTTGCAAAAAATTCGCAAAATAGGTAACTATGGAACTTTTTGTGGAAATTAAAACCTGCCCATTATTGTTTTTAACACGACAATGACTAACGAAATAATTTCCAAAAGTTCGCCACTTTTCAATACTTATTTTTCCTAGCGTCCGTTCCACGCAGGTGCAATGTCCGCTAGTAAAATCGTTTGTACTACATAACTGTTTCTATACAATTATACTCTATTGAGCTTCAAAAACGAAAATTATATTCAATTTAACAATGATATTTAAAGTAAAATTTTATTAGTTACCATTTTTTCTGTATCACCTTAAAATACTAAATATACCTGAAACAAATGTTTTACTTGTGAGTCAATGACTCTCATTTCAATCACTTTTTTCGTCCATTTTCCCTGATTCTTTGAACAGATGATGTAATGACCCTATTTTTTCTGTCTGAACATAAATGTATCTGCACTATCTGTATACGTTTTCTTTAGCTCAGTGAGAAATATAGCTATTCAAATTATCGTCCTCCATTTTCTCGTGTAAGTACGTCGATTCCTTCACAAAGGACACAATGAAGGATAACAACCCCAAACTTTAGCTGATTTGTCTTTGCAAATAGTAATTATTTCACTAAATGTAATATTTTCTTACCAGTTCTGGCCAAAATGATCGTTGCTACCTGTACCCGTAATTCAAATTCAAATTTGTACATGAGTTAGGTAAGGAAGAACTCAAAAGTCAAGAAAAAAGTGTACAGATTGCACTTTTCCCCACAGTATGTTACACACAGTTCTTAATTGCTGTTGACGTGAAATAAACCACACTAAATCAGTAAGTTTTTAAAATGTTTAAGTTCATGTTCTCTAGTCATAATGCACTTAAAATAGAATTGGTTTTATAAACATATGTCACAGATCATAACTAAGCATTCCTGCTACCTTGTAGAGACGCTGTGTAGGGTTTGTAAATCGTGCGCAAAAAGCATCCCGCCCTACTTACTCTTTGATTTGAGGTTCTGTGGTTAACGCTCCCGTTTCCAGCAGCGCTCAATTGGCCCACCGAATTCGGCAGCTTCTTAATCTGCAGGTACCGCGCCGTGATTGCCATATCGTTGAGAAACTCGGCCTGTTGCTAATAACGAAAGAATGTGACTATTTGTTTTGAAATGGCTCTGAGAAATGTTAAAATGAATCGTGCGTAACGATAGAAAATAGAGAAATATTTCTTTGTAAAACAATGTCTTGTTGGTACTTGAACTACTTAAAAATATGTTTATAAATATACCAGTGATCAAGTGTAAAAATGGGTATATGACATGTTGTTTTCCATTGTTTATTTTTAACAATGTAACAAAATTAGAGTAATACAAAATATCGAACAAGAGAACAATAACAACTCTGTGAATGAAATAGTAAGGTTAGTGAGACTTTTATTCTTTTTTTAATGTATGTCAAAAAACAGAAAGAAATAATGTATCTCGTAGCCATCAACCATTTCTTCATACATTTTATTTTATTAATTAAAGTCAACCTATGTGGTTATTATTGACCACATTACAATTTACAAGTGTTTGCTTAATTTTTTTCTTTAAAACATACCACGTGCATTGCAAGTTGTATTTAACCTTTAATTTGAAGTTCAATAGTTTTTGCACATTGTAAAGGACTGTATCTTATTCAGTATTGAGCCTTCACACATGCGCAAATTACAAAATTAATAAACAGTTACATAAAAAAATCCTCGAAAATTATGTGCAATGACATTACTCGTACCGTGTACGTAACAAGTCTCGTGATCACAAGAAGTAAAATTTGTTCTTAACAGTGGAGGTAGTGTATGCTGCAATCCCTGTGTTCCAGTGATGCATTACGATGATGATGGTCAGCTCTAGTGGAATAAACGCGAATCACAAGGAAAAAAAAACATGGATTTAGCGGTAGCACAAATACTGTCGCCATAGTTCGGTTCGGAGTCACTGCAGTCCCTCTGACCGGGAGGTCCTATGTTCGAGTCCCGACGGCGGCGGGATTTTCGACACTAGCTTGTCAGGTACGTCGAATTCAGTCGCTGACTGGAGGAGAATTCTCGCGACCGGCTGCTCTGATCGGGAGTTTTCCGTGGTTTCTCCGATCAACACCAAGCGAATGCCGGAGCAGTTCTCTAACAAACGGGTCACGGACCGCGCGCGATCTTTTCTTCCTTGTCCTATCCTCACACCTTACACATACACACACTTACACTAACATGCACTTCCCTACCACACATGCCGGGAGACCGGTCGGGAGCTTGCAGCTTGTCCCGGCCGGGACGGTGCCCCGCTGGTGGGAGATACCTGGTTGAGGGGAAAACCCCGCTAGTCGACGGTAGGTCTGCGCCAGATCTCACCAATCAGCGGGAAGAAGACCATCGCCACCTCCCGAGAAAAAACACGCACTACATTAACGGGATTAATGACCTAAGTAGTTGACGCGCCCGGAAACACGAATCAATCAATCAATCGGTTCCGTCAATTTATCGTAGTCTTAGAACGAAAAGTTTTGCACAAAGACCCTTACCATTCAAACGATACAGAGGATGTGGTTGCTTCTTGCGTTCATCATACCGTTTTAAGAAACGGGGTGCAGAAACTCCCTAACGTTTTACCTTCAAACGATCCAGGTCACGTGTGTGCTAGCAAACGATCTAATGGACTGAAAGTCTCTTACGCATAGAAGATTATACACGTCGCATAGTTGTCTCTAACGTACATCATATAGGTTATTGATATACTGTGTAACTAACCCAATCAAGACTATGTAATAAAAAACTAATAAAGAAATACGAAGATTATTATTCGTTCATTGCCACAAGGGCAATCTTCTACGACCTTTGGAATTCACGGCGGATATGCTGGGTCTTGAGTCTTTGGCTTTCATGGAAAATAATCTGTATGGAAAAGAAAATATCAGTTCACACCTTGAGGGTGGGAGTAGAGAAAGGCTGAGGAAGAAAGGTTGTTCTTTGATCAGGGCTCAGGGCCCTGCCCTGACACACAGGTACATGCGTTTCTACCGAAGATTATCAGAGAATTGGGCAATAGTTTTTATTATATTATTATTATTTATTTAGTCAAAAAACAGTAAAAACTGTATATGACGTGTGGGGAAAGAAATTTATCTGCGCACATTTTCTTGAGGGCCAGAATTTTATTTAAAAAAAAAAAAAAAAAAAAAAACGAAAACGAAAAAATTAATGTAGAAAATAATTATTTTAGAAAAATAAAGATATTTGAAAAATGTTTTTTCCCGAGTTATAGAAAATCAATTTCAACTGTAAATGAACTACAAGCAAAAGGAGTGCTCAACAAAACGTGCGCACAGTGAAGCTACATTTACGTCCAGAAGCAAAACAAGGGGCCATCTCAGCATTTGCTCTATGGATCAGGGAAACTGGACAAAAACCTGATCGAGATGGGGGTCATTGACCCGGAAGCTGAAGTACATTACTTGTTACAGGCGTATTAAATATTTTTTTAAATGTATACAATGCAAACATAAACTAATTCATTATACATCTTTGTTTTGTTACATTAAACATTATTTTTCTTTTTCACGATCAGTGTAGTCTCTAATTGTATAGAAACAGTTTTGCAGCAGAAAAGATTTTACTTTTAACTTAAATTTGTATACCGACTTTAATTGTTTTATGTCATCTGGCAATGCGTTGTAAAGTAACGTACATGTATTGTATGTTGATTTCTTGTACTGAGCTGTTGATACTGACACTTGATGCACGTGATTTCTACGGCGTGTGTTGTAATTATAAATATCAATATTGCATGAAAATATGTTCCCTCCGTTAAGTAGGTCATTTTTGACAAATATTACAGATTCGTAAATAAATAGACAAGGCAATGGTAGGATTCCCAGCTCAATGAAAAGAGGCTTGCAGGAATCACGTGGAAGGCATTTTTTCATTATTCGAATAATTTTCTTTTGCAATCTGAAGGTCTGAATACTACAGGATGAGCTTCCCCAGAATATTATGCCATATCTCAGGCGGGAATGCACATTTGCAAAATAAACGCAACGAGCTGCATGAAGGCTGACAGAATTTGAAAGAATTCTGAATGCATAGCATAATGAACTTAATTTAGTGTTTAATTCTGTTATATGTACATTCCATTTGAGGTTTGATTGAATTGAAAGACCTAAAAATTTTGTTGCCTCAACATCAGCTAATTGCATATTGTTCATTTTCAATGGAACATGCGATTTCCGATTTGAGATGCAAAAATGCATTGAAACAGTTTTTCTTTCGTTAACAATTAATTTGTTATTATTAAACCAATTTGAAACTTCTGAAATTGTACTATTTACTGCTTCTTTTTTGCAAAGAACATTCGTGTCATCAGCAAACAGAACCGTTCTTCCATTTTTAATAGACGAGGGCATATCGTTTACATATAACAGAAAGAGAATAGGACCTAAGATCGAACCTTGCGGGACCCCATGCACAATTGGCAAAGAATTGGAAATATAAGTATGTAATGTCCTTTCCTGCCAGTATGGTATTTCTACTTTTTGAGTCCGATGTTTAAGGTAAGAAGTTATCCAATCTAGGGCAATACCACGAATTCCATACGAAGGTAATTTTGAGAGCAAGATCTTATGGTCAATAACGTCAAAAGCTTTCGAGAGATCTAAGAATATTCCAATGGGTATTTCATTTTGGTCTATTGACGAAGCAACATCTTTGAGAAAAGAAAAAATGGCAGTTTCCGTAGATTTTGATTTTCTAAAACCGTGTTGTGAGTCTGAAAACGCTCTGTTTTTCCTGAGAAATGTTTCCATTCGTAAGTAGAAAAGCCTTTCTAATATTTTTGAGAAAACTGACAAAAGAGAAATTGGCCGGTAATTTTGAATATCATTTTTGTTCCCTTTTTTAAAAAGTGGCTTAATTTTTGCTGTTTTGAAAATATCTGGAAATATTCCTGTACATAAAGAAGCATTGAAAATGTGAGTTAACGGATGTATAAAGGCAGGTGCACAAGTTTTTAATAAACAATCCGGAAATTCATCTAAACCAGATGAATATTTATTTTTTAGTTTACTGACTATTCTGAGGATTTCGTTGGGAGAAGTTTCGGGAATAAACATCGTATCTGAAATTTTTTGGGAAGTGTAAAATGTTGAATTTTGTGATTTTAGTCCCTTCGTGAGATCAGACGCAATTCTGGAAAAGTGTTTGTTGAAGAGATTGGCAACTTTTTCCGGATTACTCGTTTCTCTTTCATTATCCTTTAAAATAACATTCTCTACAAGGTATCGAGATGATGTGGTTGTATTTTTTACGATATCCCACATTGCTTTAGTTTTGTTACTAGCGCTCAAAATGTCCTGACTATTTTTCATTATTTTTGCCTGAACTATTACTTTTCTTAAAATTCTTTTATATTCTCGGAAGTATATATGGAAACCGGGTGATACGTTATGATGTTTAGAAATAAAGTAAAGCGTACGTTTGTTTTTACACGATGTTCTAATTCCTTGTGTGATCCAAGTATTACTTTTGCTTGAAATATTTAATTTTCTCTTTTTAAGAGGAAAGCACGCGTTAAAATGAATTGAAAGCTTGGAGAAAAATAAATTATATTTTTCATTTGTGTCAGCAGCGTTTTGGCAACACAGTTTTGGCTTCCATCAGCCCTATGCTCAGCCGTAAGAATGATTTTGGGAGCAGAATGGGGAAGAATAGGTCACACGCGGAACGTGACCCGTTGTCAGAGGAACTACTCAGCAGTTCATTGGAAATTTATCAAAAGAAGCCATTCCATGGAATTCTCATTTAAGCAGTGAAGTACAATCCAACTAGCGTTTAATCTGTCAGGGTTTCAACCAACCGGTTAACAAATTGACAGTTCTTCCCAACGGAAATTCGGAAATTAATAATTGAATTATATATTTTAAGAGAGTTTGTAAACATCAACATTATTGAGTTTTTAATTTCGTTCTTAACTGAAATATACAAATAAAGCATTTCATCAACATTTATTTCAACAGTTAGTTTTGAAAAATCTTGAGAGTCTTCTCGAGAAAATATAACAGAAAACTAAAGTACAACTTTTAACCATTCTGAGCACGTGTCGTTTAATACATTGCTAATAAAACATTGTTAAATTGAGGAGAAAGCCAGTTTGGGGTGTGTATCTTTCCCACAAGAACTAAAGAAAAACCTTACTTTCTTACTCACTAACAAAAAGCCTTCCCGCAACAGGTATCCCTTAAGTGGATGATGATATTCGTTTAAAGCAAGGCGACACGCTCCAAAATCTTGCAAGAAGCAAAAACTCTGCTAAAAGACATACAGCGAACGCGAGTAAAAAGTTCGCGAAATGTCCGTCGTGCGGCCGCTGCTACCAGTGGAGCAGGTAACGTAACCCGCCGATTCTTTGAGGAGACCGCCAAAAACCGCGAAAACCACATGCTATAATAACCAATTAAGCAACCGGATCCGTTGAAGTGCTTACAGCAATTGCTCGTATTCGTTGCTTTCTCTTCAACGGCGTCATTATCTCGAATACTACGACTGTGACAGTAGGTCGATAATGCGATTGAAAAGTAAGAGTTGATGGATAATTCGGAGAAAAGTCGTTTCTTCGTAAATGCGTGTTAAGATGAATGGTTGGCTGAGGAATGCGTCTAACGTTCAATAATAATAATAATAATAATAATAATAATAATAATAATAATAATAATAATAATAGTAGTAGTAGTAGTAGTAGTAGTAGTAATAATAATAATATTTAATTTCAGAAAATACTTTTTACAGTGTACATTGTACTCGCCATCACCATAAAGACCTCTGTTACAAGCATGAAAAATACCACTATTAAAAACATGAGAAGCTCAAACTAGAATGTAATAATCAAATTATACAATGGAAATTAATTTGAAATTGAACTTATTAACATACAATCGAAGTACACGATAAGACTAAATCCAAGTACAGGACGTTTTCTTATTAGTACACTATCTTCCCTCTCTAAGTGCTTTTTGCACTTGTCAGAGAGGAATGAATTTACAATTTATTTCATACTGTTACTGGTCCCCAAGTATACAGAAGAAGACAGTAACTAGATTCATTTTCTGTATTGTTATTAGTACTTCCCTTAGCAGTTAAAAATTAATTACTTAAAATGAATATAATATAATAATTAACATAAAATAAACAAAATAAAATAAAATAAAATGAGCTGGCTATTTGAAATGAGTGCTTTACATTACTTGATTAGAGTTAGAATCTACTTAAAAAATTTAGTTCCATAACATACCATAAAATGAAGTAAAATGTGAGTAGAATTGGCGAAAAAGCAATTATGTTATCCATTACAAACAAATCAAAACCTTTTTTACATTTATAATAGCTTAAACTTCATTCACATCATCAACAGTACAGTAAAAAAATATAAATAAATAAAAATAGAAAAATACAAACAATAAATTAAATTGTACCATATTACCAATATTGAACAAATGAAATAAGATAAAATGGTTGTAGTTAATGGTTGACAAAATGGCTGCAGTTAATGGTTGATAAAATGGCTGTAGTTGTTTACATTAGTTGATTCGTAAAATCTACTTAAAGAATTTGATTTATACATTGTTGACATGGAATAAATAAGATAAGATAGGATGGCTGAAACGGATGGTTTGCGTTACTCGATTGGTAAATCTACTTAAAGATTGTTTTATGCATAAATAATAGATTTTTTCCCTTGAACTCTCTTTTTAAATATTCTGTTTAGTGTACCATTCCTTTAATTTTTTCTTCAAGACTCTTTTGGACGTTATTTCTAATATTTCATTTGGCAGAGAGTTAAGCAGTTTTGGAATGACCGTATTGAGCAGTCTTTCTCCAAATTTATTGAAAGTCTCTGGTAATATGAAATTGTATTTCCTTCTGGTTTCATAATTGTGCCCACTGGTGTTTCTGTACTCTTCTTTGAAAAAATTTTTTTGTAGAAGTTGAATTTCATATAGTTTTTGAACACTCATGATTCCGTGTACCACTGAACTTTCTTCAAGTGTTTGGTTTGGTTTGTTTATTTTTTCGTTAAGACTTTTAATACATCTATTCTGTAAATTCTGGATGATATTTACATGAGATTTAGATGCTGCCCCCCAGACTCCAATTCCATATCTGATTAGAGACTCTATTAGCGAGAAGTAAACTAATTTGAAAATTTTGTAAGATACGAAATCTTTAATTCTCATTAATTTCCAAACACATGTTCTAATTTTTTTGCTTAATTCCACAATGTGCTCTCTCCAGCTCAAATGTTGGTCAAAAGTTAAGCCCAGATACTTTAGTTTGTTTACAGAATTTATTATACCATTGCATTGACAGTTTTTATAATTCTTGTGGATGCAGTCTGCTCTGTGAAAGAGTATCTTAACTTGTGCTCTTACAATTTTTGGTGCTGTTATATGCAGTATTCTTTATAGTAGTAATAATAGTAATAGTAATAATAGTAATAATAGTAATAATAATAGTAATAATAGTAATAATAATAGTAATAATAGTAATAATAACTAGTAAGTAATAACATTAAACAGCTCGAGATACTTAAAGAATGTGCCGAAAAAGTAGGGTTACAAATTTTATTCGAGAAAACTGAATTCATATGTTCAAAGACAGAAATCGCAAGTCTGAAGATGAAGTACGGAAAAATAAAAAAGGCATCATACTCGTATTTTAAGTACCTCGGAGAGTTCATTAAACCTAAAGAGCTTGAAAAAAATCTCACAGTAAAATCGCCTCCAAAAGTGAAGAAAGCATTAGGACTTGTTCAAAACATCTACAACAAAAAATCCATGTCAAGACAAACCAAAATTCGACACTACAACACTGTCATAAAACCAACAGTCCTGTATGCTAGCGAAACATTGTCTCTTAACAGAAAACACTAACTTGAAGAAATCAAAAAAGAAGAGAGAAAGATAATTAGGAAAATTCTAGAAGCAAGACATACAGAAAATGGTTACAGGCTACAATCAGTCAAAACAGTAGAAAAGGTTTCAAACAGAAATTGATATTATAAAAAGAATGAAATTCTTTGGCCATGTTAACAGATTACCAGAAAACCGATTGACAAAAAAGATATTAGATTATGTTACCTCACTTAACACAACACCTTGGCTGAACGAAATTCGGAAAGACCTGAGAATAGCTACCATAAGATCAGATGACATAGTAGAAAGAGACACCTTCAGACACAAAGTTGACAAGTTGGAAGTTGCACCAGAGCAACCGAAACAAAAACAATACAGACCAAAGTGGTCTGATGAACGTAAGCAAGCTTTCTCGGAAAGAATGAAAGCCTATTGGAAAAATAAGAACAGAAAGAAAAATTGAGTCTCTTGCTTAGAGTGTTCCATCTAAGGGGAGAATTAGCCTATAATAATAATAATAATAATAATAATAATAATAATAATAATAATAATAATAATAATAATAATAGTAATAATAGGTCGTGATATGGAGCAATAATAATAGTAACAATAATACCCCCTTAACAAAAAGAAATAGAAAAAAATTCGATATATGCAAACGTATCGTATGAACTAAGACATATTTGGAAATTAAATGTTACCAAGACACCCACTCACGATATCTGCGGAAGGCCTTGTCAGTAAAAGCTTCATAAAAACCCTTCTAGAACTTGTACCGAAAAACGTTCTGAAAGTGGGACAGCGCGCAGTTCTGTTGCAAACAGCCCATATCGTAAGAAAATTTGTCTTAATTCCAGATGTAAGATGAACATCTTTTTCTGTGACCAAACCTATCCCAAAATAACTCTGAGGAAGGTGAGCATTTTTACCAAGCAAAAATAGTTGAGGAAAATATTACAAAAATGATGTAATATGGAATGTGTTAATTCACTCTGACTAAATCACGTAATCTACGTTTCCCATTTCTACTCCATGGTTGTGAATCCACAGTGGCTTAAATTAGTACTTTCTTACGATTGGTACTCTTGAGTGAAATGGGCGAAGAAAGCCTGTACTGGGAAACACGGAGAGTTAATGGTTTACGTAATTCCGCCTTATGATAGAACGCAATGTTCACATTAAGATGTTGACATTGCTTGACGATATTGCTTATTGGTACGCTTGACGATATTGTAAATAAAAGGTACAACGTGCAACAGTTTAGACGACAAGCACACGATAATGCGGATGAAAATAAAAACAGTGAGTATCAACACGAAGTTCTTTGCCTACGTATTTTTCCCAGGGTCTTCGCTTTGGCGCGGAGAACTTTTGCCCTTCGAAGCACTGAGCTGGTGGTCACTGGACGTATGCATCAACATTTTTGATTGATCGATTATTTCGTGCGCATTAGTATATAATATGGACCTCCCACCATCTGGACATCGTATCCCTTAGCCGGGACAATCTCTAAGCTTCTGACAGTTCTCCCGGTATATGTGGTAGTGTAGTGTATGTAAGAAAGGGGTGACGATAGGACAAGGAAGAGAAAGGAAAGATAGCGCGCGATCCGTGACCCGTTTGTTAGGATTCTGCGCCGAGATTCAGCTGGTATTGATCGGAGAAACCCCAGAAAACCACCGATCAGAGCAGCCGGCCGCTAGAGTTCTCCTCATACAGTGGCTGAGCTCGACCCAGCTCCGAATCAAAAGATTCAATTTACGTTGGTTATTTTTTACTTTACCTGTAAGTGCTTTGTTTTATTTCTAATTAGATAGTTTTATTCTTGACCTCTTGAATTATATAGGATGATGCAGTTTCTTGAGGTTAGGTCATTGGAATTTAAAAAAAGAAAGAATTCACATTCTTTTTTCCTCCTTTTTTATTGGTTTATTGACAATAAAAAAAGGAGAAAAAAAGAATGTGAATTCCTTCTTTTTTTTTAAATTCCAATGACCTAACCTCAAGACGCTGCATCATCCTATTTATTTCTAATATTCTGTAAAAATGATGAAATGATTAAAACCCCCTTTTCCAAACTAAGGAAAAGCGCATCCCGCGTGTGGGAGTGCGTGTGAGGTCGGGGAGGGGGTGACCCCCCGGCTTCCCGTGGTCTTGCGCAACGGGCCCGCGGCCGTGCCAACTATCCGTGGATACGGCCCGCGGCTCGGGAATCGGCCATTACGCTCATTTTCAGCCGGCCACGCCACGCACAGTGGTTCAGGTCGGCGCTACTCGGCTGCCGAGCACACGCTCTTGGAGGCGGTCGTGATGGTTCATGGGGAAATTGATTCATTTTGAGGTCAAAAAAAATAATTTTTTTTTGTATTTTATTTCTCATAAACCCCCTAATTTTCTCTTTAAATTGGAGTTTGAAATGTGTTGATATGTGTTGAAGTTTTTTATTATTATTTATATGTGAGGTTCTCATTTCATTGGGCTTAGGAGCTGGCTTCAATAGTTTTAGATATTGTTTCATAATGCAGCGTATAAATACTGAAAGAGTTAGACATGTAAAAAGTAAATTGAAAACTTTGTTGTGATGCTAACCAATATTAAAGAAGTCTTAAAAGTTAGTAGTTATTGGAAAATTATTATTCTGATGAGGCAAGTTATCGAGTTGACGTGTTCTGAGGGTTTCATCTTTAAAGCCCGTTTCTCGAAAGTTGATATTTTTGATACTAAATTATCCTTTTATCAGCTTACATTTATTTTAAGAAGCTGAAAGTTTCAGGAGGTGTTAATAAAGCTCTCTTACGTTTACTGCAATATTTTTGTCTAATTACCTAGTTATTATCCATTCTACGGAACTTTATTTACTACAAAATGTGCTATAAGAATATATTTTTATCTACAAAATAGAAAATATTTTCAAAACCGTGATTTCAGTGTTATTATGAGTGACAAATCTGCGACCTGTAAAAATCTTATCAGCCTACCTTCAGTAGATTTAGAGATTTAGATAGCATTTAATATTGCCTTGACAGAGCATTTCCCCTTAAGAATAATTCGCTGACGGGTTGAATGAGCTGGATGTGCAAATACAGGGTGTGTATTAGTAAAAAAGATACAGAAAATTCGCAGATTTGCGTGGAATAGCAGGGATCGAGAATAAGCAGGGTACGTAAAAAAAATAAATGAGGAGCGCGAATTAGATGAGTGCGCAATTGAGCAGGGTGGGCAAATTAGCAGTGTTCGCGAATGAACAGACTGGGCAAATGAGTAGGGTGCGTAAAAGAGCAGAGTTTGCGAATGATCTGATTGGGGAAAATGATTAGGGTGCGCAAATGAGTAGGGTCCGCAAATATACAGTTTTAGCGAATGAACAGATTGGGCAAATGAGCAAGGTGCGCAAATGAGTAGGGTGCGTAAATGAGCAGAGTTAGCGAATAAACTGATTGGGCAAATGATTAGGGTGCGCAAATAAATAGGGTGCGCAAATAGTAACTTGATAAGCAGGTTTCATGAATGAACAGATTGGGTAAATGAGTAAAGTGCGCAAGTGAGTAGGGTGATATAATGTCAAGATGCTTGAATTTCCAGAAAGGGATTTCAAGGAATGCGAAAATTAGCAAAGCAATGATGTACAGGTGCGAAATTAGAAAGTTGAGCACATTAGTAAATGTGCAAAATAGTATGCGTTTAAATTCAGACTGCGCATATGATTTGACTGGGCAAATTAGCAGGGTGGACAGATTAACACGGTGCAAAAGTTAGCCTAATGCAGGGTGTGCAAGAAAGCGAAATTAGCAGTATGAGCGAGCAGGGTCGCATACGGTAGCAAGACGCATGCGCAAATGGGCAGGGTGCTTGCGCAGGCGCATACGATGAAACATTAGCAAACGGCGTAAACGAGCAGAATGCGAAAATATATTAGATGTGCAAACTAGCATGGCGAGCAGAAGAGGAAGCTTGAATTACCTTCTTCATTAAATTTCCGCCTTAAAAAACAAATGAAAAGAATGAATTGTTTCTTTTCCTTTCTCTCCAGTATTTCCTCATTACTTCTTTACAATTGTTCTCTTCCTTTTGAAGGACAATATTGCACTTGCGGTCCTCCTTTTCTTCTGGAATTCCTTACATTTTTTAGCATTTTATTCTGTAATCCTTTGTCGTGAATGACCATGTTATCTCAAAACTTAAAATTGAAGGGCTTGAAAAAGATAACCTACAGCAGCCCCAGCGAGCCCCGCTAGTATTTGTAAAAGTTAAAATCTCGATTTTAGTTGATGTGCGTCTCAATTTGTACTGCTCCATGTGCATCATCTGAAGAAGGTAAAGTGTAAAAAAGGTGAGCTTCACTTTCACCAAAATTGAAATATTAACTTTTACCAATCGTGGGAAGCTTTGTGTGGTTGCTGTGACTTACTTTGTTTTTCTCCCAAGCTCTTCAATTATAATATGGCGTGAATCTTCAAAAAAATCACCGCGAGAGATCGAGTCTTTAAAAAAATATACTGTAACCGCTAAAGCCGTTTACAGCAAGAAAATATCAGTTTTTTTTCTTCGTAAACGCGTCCTGTTATTTTAGGATCTAGTAGTTACAACACTAACCGAGAGAGAACGCCAGGCGACGTACATAGTTTTAAAATAAGCTAACAGGAGCGCTTATCACTAGTACTAGAAGCGTGATAACGAAATCGGCCAGCGGAACGACGCAATCGACCAATGGGAATAAAGCAAACGAATATTGGAGAATTTAGAACAAGAAGAGACCAACTCGGCCATTTTACCGAAAGTCAGCGGAACGAGAAGGTACTCTGAACTACTCTGGACAAACTTTTGAATCGACGGACCACGCCAGTTCAAGATTTCGACAGTACACAAGCTTTTAGAAAAGGTAACTCATCTTATTATTATGATAATTTATTCATGAGAGGGAATAAATAAAATACATGAAACGTGGATAATTTTTAAAAAAAGAAGAATACTTAACAAGAGTGATGCTATGAATTGAAACGAAAAGAAATGTAACGAGTAGCTAATTGAAATAGAAATGTTACAAGCAATGTGTGATTTATTGCAGCTTTTTTGTATAAGAATACTTGAACCAGCTCGAATAAAATTCGATCATTGGACGTTACTCCAACGCCGACGCCAACGACGCGAGTCCCGAGGAGAACGGTGCAGTCAACGGGATCTTCTCGTGTTCGAGTTCCTTTCCGGACGACCCTGAAAAACTTCAAGGCTTCGCACGTCGCGGGAGACATCGTGAGTTCGGCAAACCCTTTTCAAGTTAACGACAGAAACGTGGGCCAGATGTAGAACGATTTTAGTATCATATTTCACTAGATGGTTAACTGTAATATTGCTTGACTTTATTCATGAGTTTTTGAATACATATCCGTGTGCCAAATCGAATTACAGTTTCGTTACTGGACGCAGATATTTAAAAAGTGTTACTGGAAAATAAATTCAGAAGTAAAGATAGACAATTATTCAATTGATTGACATATTGTGTCGGATGCAAAGTTCAACTGTGTAGCATTTAACTTAACATTTTTTTTTTTTTAGTCTGAGATCTCATAAGAGTAAATTAATTTAACTTTGCTTAGTGTTGGTAAGATTAGACATTGTAATAACGATAACAGTTATGCATCCTAATTGAATCAAGTGAATTTGTTAGAACAAGTAGAAGATTGATGTTTTTTTTTAATAGAACATGGTATTGATATTATCGATTTATGTTATACACGAATGGTAATTTCAGGTACAACATTTTGAGTGTGTATTATTCTATGTGTATTTCAGGAAATGTGTGTAGAGATAATCGTGTATTAGTTATGTATTATTGGAATTCCGATTCTTGAATCCATTCTTTTGAATTTAATTGGAAGATTTCAAGGGTTTATTTGCAATTAGATTTTTCTTACATGTTGTAACAATTTTTGGTTTTTTTTGCATATCATATTCAAACAAGACATTAATAGTCAATTCATGTTATGTTGATGTACTAATTTTCAGTACAGAATATATTGTTTGTTGTTATTTTCGTAAAACATAAGACAAAAGTGTTCTTAATCTATCCCAGTGTACTAAATCTTGAACCCTTTCCCTTGGAAAGAAAGTCTGCTAGGACCTTCTTATATGAGTGCGTTGTGGCTTAACTTTATTAAAGCCACAACAACGAGTAACAAGGGAGAATTACTCGAGTCACCCGTCTCCTCCCATACGCGAGGTAATTTTACCCCAATTGTTGGACCAGGCGCTAGGTGGTTGGTTACTGCCTCACCCATCGTGCCATCGCCCGACATTGGGAGGGAGACAAAAAGGAAAGGTGGTGACAATACCAAAAATGATATTTTCAAACACAGTATATTATTGTTTATATTTTTGCTGTGTTTATTCTCGTTAATGTATTAAAAATCATATTACTCTAAATTAAATACACATTAGTAACATGCAAAAGCAGAGGGAATTGTATTTTTGTCATTATATCGCACTTTTAATTTCACTATATAATTAAAAATTAATCTAAAAATCTGTGAATAATGACGATGCTGATACAGGTTCACTTGCGAAATTAATCCTAATTGGGATAATTGAAAAAAGTTGCAAATTGAAATGTTCGTGTTGAAAAATCGTTTCACTACTTGCAAAACTTGTAGAGGATTTAAATTAAAGAAACGTGAAAATTTTGAGTTCTGAGTAGTGAATTTATCTGACATATATTTATAAAACACATGAAGGGACAAATTTACTAATTTGTCTTTTTAGATATAAATTTAATGAACAGTACTATTTCACGACCATGTTTTTATTGTGAATTAAATTATATTTTACCAAAATATTGTCAAATTAAAAGAAAATGATAATAGTGAATGGAATTTTTCTGAATCATATGTTGGGTTTGTTCTCATTCATTTTTTAAATCAACAAAACTGCCATTCTTTACAAAAACGCCACCACAATGGCCTACTGCAATAAACCTGAAACGTACATGTGGATTTTTTTAATAGAGATAGGAATCGGGTGTTTTGTAGGTTTGTGGCGTACAGGAAACGACTGCACTATTGCTGTCGAATTATTTGTGTTTTTACAAAGGAAACAAATGAAAAGGTTAGCATTACTCAACCTGGTCCGTGTTACCTCGGATTACATTTTCCCAGTTTCCTAAGGAAAGTATTGAAATACATAATTGACCATTATAATTTCTTGTCCCATTCTCTTTTTCTTTTATCCTTCCTTTTGAATATGTATTTTCTACGTTTCCTTAACTTAACGTTAACGCAGATAACCATATGTGCTTGTACATTTTCGCAAGTCGGTTCGTAAATAAGCCAGATGGTAGATAATTAAAGTGGCTGGTGTGATTGTGTTACTGTAATGGATTTTCTGCACTGACATTGGCGAATCACTAAATATTAAAGCGCAAAACGTTTATTGATGAAAGGTATTAATGGAATATTAATCTGCATGATTAATGTTTGATGATGGAAACATTTATTTTTTATTCCCTTAGTTTTATTGCACGAAACAGAAAGTAAGAAAGATTAAATGATGCATAAACGTTTCATTACCATTCTCTTTTTCCATTGTATCTCTCCCTCTCTCTCTTTGCTATACTACTTCAGCTGTGTCAGAACTCTCAGCTGACAACCGGCTACTGACTGTAGGCCTATGACCTGAAGTTCAAAGTAGTGGACTCCTTAATGATGGACCAGACTCTTGCTCAGTTCTAAGGTTTGGAGTGGGAATAGACTGGGAAAGGAAGGTTTATTTATGAATTTATTTATCGTCAAAAATAATGAAAACAAACAGACGTATAATTTGCGCACTTGAGCTCTAAAGTCTCTTCTCATTCTTTTACTATACATACTAAACCCTTTTTTATTTACTGATAAAGACATCAACGAGTGTGATAAGCAACATTTTAAAACTAAAAATTTCTTCTTCCAGACTGTAGAAAATTTATTTCCTGAAGCCAATGAACTAAAGATTTGATTTTATAATATAACTAATAGAATAACTAACCAATGTTCTCCTAATCTATTCCTACCACAACTAGCAAAAGATGCTCAACAAAACGTGCGCATAATGAAGATACAATAATGACCAGAAGCAAAACAAGTGTCCGTCTCAGCATTTACTTAATAGGTGAAGGAAAACTGGACGAAAAACCTTATGGAGATGGGGGTCATTGACCCAGAAGTTGAAATATACTACTTGTTACATGTGTATTGAGCCTTCTAGAATTATACAGTACAAAAAATAACTAAAGCATTTTTATCAATATTAAAGTAATTATCATGTTGTTGTTGTTTTTTTGTGGATGGTCAGTAAATTCTCTAATTGTACATCTATGCAGCAGAAAAGCTTTCCCTTGGCGTTTTAACTTGTGTATTGATTTTAATAGTTAAATGTCATTTGGCAACGTGATACAAAATTCAAATAATAATGAATTTATTTCAAACTTTGTACAGAATAGTATATACAGAAACAAAGTAATAACTCTGGAAAAGCGTTGACAAATATCTCGTAGTTGGTCAGGGTTGAAGAGATCGTCTGCTCTATTATTTTAGTAGTATACCTTCCCTTTGCGGCTCTCACAAGCAACCAGTCTTTATAGATGAGGTCTCTAAAGACAGATAATTTTACGGAGACGTGAGAAATTGCACTTTGACTTTAAGAATATGAAGGATTTGTTTAAAAAAACACATAAATATTCGGGTAAAATGCAACCCGCAACATTCGTCAGGATTTTTTAATTTATGTTGTTAAATAACTTCTGAACAAAGCGTTCTAGTGCGTGAAAAGCTAAACTTTTGAGATTAAAAGCCTCAAAGAAACGTTCCTCACACCGTAATCTAATGAGATCTTCTTAATCTTTCTATTATATTTTTGCTGGTTCGGCGCTTCTGGAGTCTACCCTACCTGTTCAAAGCCTGTAGAATCTGTAACTGTATGTGCAATTACTAATTACTTGATATTCTGTGCGATTGAATTACACGGGTGTACCTCTTTGCTCGATAATAAAGTTAAATAAGAATAGTTTGTATTTAAAGGATGTATTATATTGTTATCAAATATAAGGTGACATTTAAAACAAGTGACGGGGATATGAAGTTCTTGAAGAAAAAACTGTATTACAGACATAATATGGAAATGGAAAAATAAGGAAGAGGGTGGGGTATAGCATGCGAGAGTTCTCGCACAGGTAAGCTAGTACTACTTTAAAAATGAAATAAAGTAAATCACATGAAGTCACTTCTTTCAGTGTTTACAGTTCTCGGCTACGCAAACGACCAGTTCAAGCATATGACTTCGAGAAATATCACACAATTAGTGATTCCGAGATCCAATCCAGACCCAGCCATTTCATTGCAAATTTGTTATTTGAACGGAAACGTAGGACCTCCTCGTCGACGAAGTCAATTTCCCTATAAAATACAAAACTTGCGAGATCGCCTTGAAATTTTTAAGCTCCTTCCGGCTTGTGAAAACCAAATATCTATCAAGGTTATAGATACATGAGTACAGCTTTTACAAAAATGGTTAAGCCGATCCTCGGTGGTCGAGGTCGTTAAGGCAATAGTGCCGTAGTGATCTGGGACCCAAGGGTCGCGGGTTCGAGTCCCACCTCGGACATGAGTGTATTTGTGTTTGACCTTTCATCACCGTATCATGTCATCTTCTGTTTCCATAACGTTAAACCCAGTAGTAGTCGCTAATGACCTAGATGTTGATGCGACCTTAAATAAAAAAATATTGTGTACGTGCACTGTATTTACCGCTCTACTACTAATTCTTCTCTTGACTTCTCTGTGTGTACAATTTTCCTCTTTGTGTCCTGCGCTACAAAATACGTAGTAGAAACAGCCTCGAGAACGCAACTTAGACTGACGACCCATCGGAAGTGGAAAGTCGAGGCCACGAGTCGACATTGCATTCCACATTAATCGACTAATCCTAAGTACTTTGCTGAACGACACCCCTCTCGCTGATTATGCAACGCAGTGATAAGCTCAAGCCAGTTACGATGGCGTTGTTGCGACTCAGCTAATACTCGTTTACTTTATATTTGCAGGCGGCAGAATTAGGAACTAATGATGTTTTGAAAGCGAAGGCCCGAACACACAACCGAGAATACACGAATGGTCCCGATGTCAATCAGCATCTGACCAATCAGCTGTCTCCGAAGGCAGCACAAGCGCTACGGACACAGCTGACGAATTATGCCTTTCTGACAGTGAGCTGGAGTCGCGCCGTTAAATGATTAAGATAATATAAATAAAATAGATCACACCACACGCTATTCACAACATTCACGTACAATATTTTTATTTCTTCTTTGCACTTATCTACTGCTTAATGGTTATGTTCTTGCCGCGCTGGGGTTGTGTGTGCTGCTCACCGCCATCTATATCATATTAAACGATCAGTATCTACTGCAGACGCGCGTTTCTCATTCAGTCGGTGGTGACCTCATGTAAACAGATCGCAGCGCTCCGTCTGCAAATGTAAAGTGAACGAGTAATACTTAAGCTCTGTAGACTAGATGGAGAATCTCGTCGAATAATTGCTATTATATACACCTTCCATTAATATGTAATAATTATGAGGAGTATGAAATTAGTGATAGTGTTAAAAATATTTTAAAACTTTTTCTCCAAATCCTTTCGAGTGGTTTCCAGTGAGTAGGAAGAAAATAGGAAGACCTAAACACAGCTGGTTGAAAGAAATTGAGGGAATTTTGAAGGACAATAACTTAACAGACAAGGAATATGATGATCGAGACAAATGGAGAAGTAAAATTGAAATTATATAATTTATTAAAATTGTGGTAACAGAAAGTTGTTTTTTGTTAAAATGTAAAACTTTGAAATAAATAAATTTGGCAAATCCTTGTGCCTTGTTCGGTTTCTACGTGAAATGGGTGCTTGTTTTATAAGTACAACTTGAATGTCCAGCATTCCAGAAAAAACGAGGGATACGTAATCCTATCTATTTCACGACGATTAAGCATCACAAAGCCCATTTATGTCATCGCAAAAGATGCATTAAGTCCACCAAAACTCATTATCCCGACCCACGCTAATAGGCGACACGTTGGATTTCCAATTACCCACATAGTCGGCAGAGCACCTTCATTTAGGAATGCGGGCAATAGTATCACTCAGAGCTTATCACTCGTCTGTTTGCCCAACAGAGAATTTCAAGGAGGGGGGAATTTTAATTGATACCCCATAATTATTTTTTAAATAGTAATAGTTTTTTCTACTTTTAGCATGATACTAGGAAAAACCGGCAGATGTTGTTCTGCCCTTTATCTCCCACTTTCTTCTCCCATCACCCTTTCTCACTGTCTCTCCTTCCCTCCTTGCCTCCCTCACCCAGCCCATGTCTGTCTCTCTCTGTCTCTGCTACTCTGTGTCCCTTTCATTCACATTTCATTGCAGATTCTGCACATCTCTAAGCAGGTGAGGTAATATCGGGAAGTGCCAGACCAGCAAAAATGTAATAAAATGTCGAGAAGAGCTCCTCCTGTAGGTTATGATGTGATAATAGTTTCTTCGAGGTCTTCGGCCTCAAAATTTTAATTTCTAAGGCCCTAGAACGCATCGGTTAGGTGTTATTTAAGGATGTAGATTGAAAATCCTGCCGATTGTGTTGAAGGTTGCTTTTGATGTAAATATTTAGTATTGTTCTACAGTGCCATGTAGTGGAGTTACAACAGAATTAACAGCACTTAAATCTTCTGGGTGAAAAAATACGTAGAAGTGCCAATTTTAATGGCGATTGGTCTCACAGTGTAGCAGTTTAGCTCTTAGTTGAACTAAACTCCGACATGTGTATGTCTGTGTGTATATATTGAAACGCACCGCGCCTCTAAATAGAAACGCGATACATTTCAACTTAAACAACCAGAGAACATACAAACGGCGCGAGCATAACTAGGCAGCATGGCAACACGGAGGGGAAGGGGGGCGTCACGTGGAGCGTGAGACACGAGGGGAGGACAGCGAGAAGTCGGTTGAGAAGGGGAGACGAGCGGAAGCCACGCTAGCGGACGGAGGTGGTGCGCGAGCGGTGCGAGTTATTTGGGGAAAAGTACCCCTAAGTGCTGAATCACTTAATAGACTTGCATAGTATTACATTTCGGACCGTTAAAGAAGTGTGATGCAGACCGAACAGCATTGGGAAGTCAACGGATAGAGTGTATGGTAAACCGAAGAGTGTGAAACCCGCCTGTAGCGTGAGCACATGCATCGCGAACGTAGGTTTTGGGGAAAGATAGAATGTGTAGTGCACAAGACAGTGACTGAACCAGTGATCATTTGTGAGACCGATCAAGCAGTGTCTGACGGGTTTCCAATGTATAGGAACTTTCCATAATGAAACTGTATGATGACGCGTGAGGAGAACAAGAACACGTGGGTATAGGTTACCGATATTTCACCGGTGATTCAGAGAGTAATATAGTGCAACGTGTTTAGCATAATCAGTTACAACCCGAATCTGGAGTTCAGACTGTCAGGACAAGCATAAGTTAATTAGATGCACTAGTGTAAAATATACGCGTGGAGCAGCGTGAGGGGCGAACACTTGCCTACTCATCTCCGGCTGGGGGCCGAACGGCTCCGGGACCACGCGACGGGAGCCGAAGCCGCCGCCACCATCGGCGCCGGGCCCCAACGAAGCGACGTGACCCAAGTGGTAACGGGTATGATGCTAGCATTGAAGGTATTAAGTTTTGGTACCAAAACATAGTAATCATTGCATAGGGGATCAGTGTTCGAAAGTGTAATAGTGATATTAGATGAATAAACATCAAACTGTCGTTGTATAATAAACTGTATGTATTTATTGTACCCCGAACATCCCAGGGTCCACATTCGCGAAAAAGATCCCGAGCCCTGCCTGAAACAAACAAATTTATTGTACCGTGCCACTTCACGGGTAAGTCACGATTGACCCCGAGCAGTCGGTACGTCACAATTGGCGCCCGAAACAGGTTGTACTCGCGTATTTAAGAAATGTGGCCCTGGCAAATGTAACCAAACATTGGAAAGTCACAGTGTGAGTAAAATCAAGTTTGAAAGATAATACCGTATAAAAAAAAATGTTTGTAGTGTATTGAGTTATTAGATGGTAGTTATTAGTAATTGTAAAAACGTGCAAGCAGTTATAAAAAGTAATGTTGGAAGGGAAAATTTATAATTGGGGGAATATAAAATATTGTGTTGATGTAGTATAATGGTATAACAAAGTAGAGTTGAAAACAATTTGTGGACAGGGGCAAGAATTTATTGTTTGGTGGGGAATAACTGTAATAACATGTGCATGGGCAGAAATATGTGTAGCAAGTGTAAAGATATAATAATTACTTAGTGATCACAAAAGTTACACTAATACAGTGTGTATGTGTAAGTGATCATTTGGGAAATACAATTAATAAGTCTTGTATTAACAACGACATATGGAAAATGGTAGAATACATAGCAGTTTTGATAAACAGAAAGATTGGAATAATATAGTGGTGTACGAGTAGTGGTTTATTGTTCATTGAGTAAAATTAAAATGTTTGTTGAGGAAGTATAGAGCAAATGTAGAGAATTTACATACAATAGTAATTGTGAAGGTAAATATTATTTTGTTAATTGTGTAATTAGTCAATTTAGAAAACAGTGTGTAGCATAACCATTATATATGTGTAAAAGAAATACAGTGTGTATTATTTTAATATCTGTGGGAATAAATACGTGTGCAAATGACAATATAGATTAAAGTCAAGGGAAAAAATTCAATGTTAAGGAAAATAAGTTGTATCGTTGAAATTTTGTGGGTAAGATTATGAAGTAACAAATTGTATGTTTATGTATTACTGAGGGAAGTGCTAGGAGTGTGTGAAATTTGATTGTGAATTATTATAGCAGTTTTGCAGAGTGTTGAGGGTATTGATGTTATTATTTTCAGGAACTTACTAGAAGGGTTATTTGCAGTATTTGATACATGTGATGTGTTTATGAAGAGTATTTGGGTATTGAATTTATGTGCATAGTTGATGTTAGAACTTAATTATAAAGAGTGTGTATTTGATATTATAGGCAGTAATCGTGTAATAAGGAATTGGGTCGATCACATAGTAGATTATGCAAATGTGGTCTTCATGCAAAAGTTAAAACGAACAGTGAATATAGTGAATGTTCAGAATCATTGCTAAGGCATTGTTGTAGTACAATTACTTGGGGATCAGATTAGTAGAATTGCGAATAATTACAGCATTAGTGAGAGTGTAGATAAGCTAGTGGTAGTAGCATTGCTGGTACGGAAACTTTTTACAGTAGATGGACAAAATGAGTGAACGCTACGAAGTAATTGGGGGCGGAAGTTTAGTTGGCGGTAGCAAGATGGAGGCTCAGAAAGCGACGTTAGAGCGGGAGGAAAGATAGAGCGTGGAGGAGACGCGGATGAAGGAATAGGTGGAAGTACATTCCTGGAAAATTGGGGATACCGGATTCGGAAGCAAATTGGACGACTCGTCGGGCGAACTGTTTTACCGAAGAAGTACAAGTCACATCAACACCGATGAACCAGGCAGCAGGGAACCCAAATCGGGAGGATCGAACAAATATTTCCACAGACATATTACAAACGATATTGAAGGCAATGGACGATCAAAAAAGGGATATGATGAAAAACACTAGATAGTAAGATTGGGGAATTGAGTGGGCAAATAATGACAGAACAGAAAGCCGCAGCAAAGGCGATTGAAGAAAAAATTGAGAAATCGGCGGAACAGGGCAAAAAGACTGAACAAAAGATTGAAGAACTGAATGGAAAAATTGAAGAACAGGATAGGAGAGCTGAAGAACGGTATAACAAGTTACGAGACGAGATTAGAGGACAAGTAGAATCCCTCGATCAACGAGTCGAAATAACAAAGAATGAAGTGTCTAAACTTGCGAAACGAGTGGAAGCCCAAGATCAGTGGATTTTAGAGAAATTTTCGGAACAGAAGGGGGAACTGAAGTCTCAGATAAGCCAAATAAGCGGAGAATTGGAAACTCAGTTACATCACCAAGTAAATAGTCAGATTGCCGTACAGGACAAGAAAATCCAGGGGGTACAAGGTCAATTTCGAGAGGAGATCCGAACAGTGGAAAGCAAAATGGCGGATATCCAGACTCAAGTCAAGAACGAGGTGCATAGGAGGGAAGAAGACACAAGAACGATTCAGCAATCGATCAAGGAAGAAATAAAGGGAAACATCCGAATATGCGAAGAAAAAGTATCATCCTTGCAGTCCGATGTGGAACTAATTAAAGAATGTCGGATAATGCCAATCATCACGGGTGGAATACCAACGTTCACGCCCCCAAAGGCACTAAAGTTTTCGGGAGATGGTCGAGTAAACCCCTGTGCATTCATGCGAGCAGCAGAACGTCATCTAGCCGTGATCAACACATCGGAAAGATGCAAGGTCCAATTCCTATACCTGATGCTGGATGGAAATGCACGAACGTGGGCTGACACATTCGATGCATTTCCGGAGACATTGAAGGAATTTCAAGACCGGTTTTACGAGCGGTACTGGAACGACGAGATTCAAATGAATGTAAAGTTAAATCTGATGAATGGGTATTATAACCAGTCGATGGGAACCATGCGGGAATACGCAACGCAACGCGTTGGAGATTGTAAAACACTACGCCCTCCAATGAATGATCAAGAAATCATATGTCTATTGACGCGCCAGTTTCCTGTGTCGATCCAAAACAATTTACGAAGTGCGAACCACACCAATCTAGAAAGTTTCATGAACGCACTAGGAGGGTATGACCTAACTTTTGCTAATGCCCCGAAGAACAAGAGGGAAGGAAATGTGAACACCCTGAGCATGGAGCCAGCCAGTAGACAAGGGAACGGTGGTGGAGCAGACAACCAGTGGATACGACATGAGACAGGAAGTCGGGGGCAATCGGAACAGAATAATCAAAGACCGCAATGGAGAGGACAAGACCCAAACCGTCGAGAAGAAGAGAGAGGAACGAACCAAGGGTCGCCCAATCAATCAGCACGGCCTGGCCCAAGTGGAGGACAGGGAACATCTTTAAACAGATAGAGTCCGTGATGACAGGCGACCCCATTACGGACACAAGGAAGGAAGAACTGAATGTGGTCCCTATCAACACGATTCGGTCGGTATCTTATGAATCACAACCGTGGCAGAGGAAGAAAAGTTCGGAAGTTCGCATGAGAAAATGTCCCACGATCAAAATAGAATGTGAGGGGGTGGTAACAGAAGCACTGGTCGACACTGGTTGTACTACAACAGTGGTATCAGAAGAATTTTATAATGAATTAATTGCGAAAGGAAAGCAAGTAATGTGCTTGCCCATGAATAGGGCATTCGTGATAGGAGCAACTCAAAAGAAGTCAAGCCCTATTACGAAACAAATAATGTTTAAAGCTGAAATCGGCGACCAGGCGTACGAAATAGTAGCTCTAGTCGTGAAGAATTTATTATATCCAACGATCATAGGGACAGACTTTTTATCTGAACAACGGGCGATTATTGACCTCGACCGCAAAGTGATAGAACTAGGATACCAAAGAATCGAGATGGATATGGGGAAGGAAGAGGAATTTGAAGCATGTACGGGCGTATTATCGGAAGAGGGAATAGAAGAAAAACTACGACAACAAGTCAACCAGGCAGAAGCACTGGAAGATCAGCAGAGATCCAGACTATTAGAAATATTAATAGAAAACAAGAAAGTATTTCAGAAGAATCGAGAGCCAATCAAGGGGTTTGAATTCCGTATTCAACTTACGGACTACACCCCATTCAAGCAACGGAATTACCCAATACCAGTCGCACTGAGACAACAAGTAGCGGAGTTATTAGCATCTATGGTGAACGATGGTATCATTAAGAAAGAAAAAACATCGTACACGAATCCTATGGTAATCGTGAAAAAGAAGGACGGAGGATTACGGTTATGTTTAGACGCTCGGAGACTAAATGCAGTGACACTACCATTTAGGGATGCACCACCATCAGTAGAAGAAGCACTACAGAGATTTGGGGGAAGCATCATTTTCTCGAGCACCGACTTCAGCAAGGCCTACTGGCAGATGAAGGTGGCCGAAGAAGACCAGAAATATACTGGATTTTCATTTGAAGGGATATGCTACGTATTTTGTAGAGTACCGTTTGGGTTACGAAACAGCGGAGCAGCACTGATTCGATGTGTAGACCAGATTATACAAGGAAGGATGCCGAACCGAGTAACGACATATGTGGACGATATTGTCGTGCAGGCAGGATCCATCGATCAACATTTTCAAGATTTGCAAGAACTGTTCCAGATTTTACAAGAAAATAATTTGGTGCTCAACTTGAAGAAGTCAACGTGGTTCACTAAAAAGATTGAGTTTCTCGGGTATGTTATATCAACTGAGGGGATCAGCATTGAACCAGATTCCGCATGATAGTATTGGGATGACACCATGGGAAGCACATTTTCAAAGGAAACCACCCCATATACTGTACGCGTTGGAGAGAGAGGAAATAACCCAGGAAGAACCACCGAGAACGTCGGAACACATACTACAAAATTTGATGCAAGCGGGCGATGAAAGGAAGGCAAAAGTGAAGAAGAAAGTATATGAATTTAGTGAGGGGCAGACAGTACTATTACGCGTGCCTAAAGTTTCTAATCCAAAATCAAAATTATACGCGAAGTTTTTCCCGCTATATGAGGGACCATATATCATCGACCAAATAGTAAACACCAATGTTGCCAAACTAGTCAATGAAAGCCAAGAAGTAGTGGGACACTACAATTTCTACAATCTGAGACCATGTCCATCAAACAAGGAGAGTTAAGACGACATCGGCGGAGACCCATGTTGTGGAGGGAGAGTCATCGCACCCCAAGTGTCAAGTTAGTAAAACCAATGTAAGTCCTTGAATTTTGCGGAGAAAAATCCAAATAAAAGGGGGGAGGGGGGTAATGAAACGCACCGCGCCTCTAAATAGAAACGCGATACATTTCAACTTAAACAACCAGAGAACATACAAACGGCGCGAGCATAACTAGGCAGCATGGCAACACGGAGGGGAAGGGGGGCGTCACGTGGAGCGTGAGACACGAGGGGAGGACAGCGAGAAGTCGGTTGAGAAGGGGAGACGAGCGGAAACCACGCTAGCGGACGGAGGTGGTGCGCGAGCGGTGCGAGTTATTTGGGGAAAAGTACCCCTAAGTGCTGAATCACTTAATAGACTTGCATAGTATTACATTTCGGACCGTTAAAGAAGTGTGATGCAGACCGAACAGCATTGGGAAGTCAACGGATAGAGTGTATGGTAAACCGAAGAGTGTGAAACCCGCCTGTAGCGTGAGCACATGCATCGCGAACGTAGGTTTTGGGGAAAGATAGAATGTGTAGTGCACAAGACAGTGACTGAACCAGTGATCATTTGTGAGACCGATCAAGCAGTGTCTGACGGGTTTCCAATGTATAGGAACTTTCCATAATGAAACTGTATGATGACGCGTGAGGAGAACAAGAACACGTGGGTATAGGTTACCGATATTTCACCGGTGATTCAGAGAGTAATATAGTGCAACGTGTTTAGCATAATCAGTTACAACCCGAATCTGGAGTTCAGACTGTCAGGACAAGCATAAGTTAATTAGATGCACTAGTGTAAAATATACGCGTGGAGCAGCGTGAGGGGCGAACACTTGCCTACTCATCTCCGGCTGGGGGCCGAACGGCTCCGGGACCACGCGACGGGAGCCGAAGCCGCCGCCACCATCGGCGCCGGGCCCCAACGAAGCGACGTGACCCAGGTGGTAACGGGTATGATGCTAGCATTGAAGGTATTAAGTTTTGGTACCAAAACATAGTAATCATTGCATAGGGGATCAGTGTTCGAAAGTGTAATAGTGATATTAGATGAATAAACATCAAACTGTCGTTGTATAATAAACTGTATGTATTTATTGTACCCCGAACATCCCAGGGTCCACATTCGCGAAAAAGATCCCGAGCCTTGCCTGAAACAAACAAATTTATTGTACCGTGCCACTTCACGGGTAAGTCACGATTGACCCCGAGCAGTCGGTACGTCACAATATGTATATATATATATATATATATATATATATATATATATATATATAGAGAGAGAGAGAGAGAGAGAGAGAGAGAGAGAGAGAATATACAAGTATATTCACACCGAGCTTTAGACGTAAATATTTTGAATAAATTGAGTAAAATTACAAACACTCTTTGCTTGGGGGCAAGGGGGACATGTTATCCTGGACATGTTACCCCGCCCCCTGGATTCTCCACTGTCTGGGATGGTGCGGGTTCTGCCCTGACATCGCGAATCTACCAGACTTTTGAATTCGTAGTTGATCGATTGTTGGTTGCGGGTGCGTTAGCTGCTATGCTTCTTAGTTCCGAAGGTGTTGTGCATGTTATATTCCGGGCGAGATGGTGTATCTCCGCTGCTGGACCGGGAGAAATAGCTCAGTGCATCAACCTGATGTCACTGCGGTCCCTCTGACCGGGAGGTCCTACGCTTCCACTCCCGACGGCGGCAGGATTGTCGACACCAGCTTGTCAGCTAGGTCGAATTCAGTCGCTGTCTGGAGGAGAATTCTAGCGGCCGGCTGCTCTGATCGATAGTTTTCAGTGGTTTCTCCAATCAACACCAAGCGAATGCCGGAGCAGTACCCTAACAAAGGGGCCACGGACCGCGCGCGATCTCTCCTTCCTCTTCCTTGTTCTATCCTCACCCCTTACACACACACTTACACTAACATACACTACACTACCACGCATGCCGGGAGACAGGGCGGGAGCCGGAGCTTACAGCTTGTCCCAGCTGGGGCGATGCCCCCTAGGGGGAGATACCTGGTTGGGGGGAAACCCCGCTAGTCGACAGTAGGTCGGCGCCAGATCTCGCCATCCAGCAGGGAAAAGATCATCGCCACCTCCCGAGAGAAAAAACACGCACTGCACTTACGGGACGAATGACCTACTTAGTTGACGCGCCCAGAAACACGAATCAATCAATCAATCAATCCGCTGCTGGATGATGAGAATCCGGCAGCGATCTACATGTCGGTTTGCGGAGGATTCTCACTTCTTTCGAAGAATCCTTCTTTCCAGTCAGCGGAGCATTCATTCGTTTCGCCAACAACTTGTGTCCAATTTCTTGCTCGTGGAGCCACAATTTTCTTCTGCTACACTAGACAGTGGTGTTGTATACGTATCTAATAATTTCGTATTGTATCATCGCAGAAGCTACCATCTGAGCTAACACTTTTTCAACAAAACAGAAGTAGATTTAGAAAGAGATAAACTAATTAAAATTAAATAAATAAAACACACAAGAAACATGGGTCGATATTGAAAGTGGTGAATTGTAAAATTATCAAAGGGGCGTGAGCAGACTGGATCACGCCAACTCGGCGGAGATACGTTCTGCGATTTTAGATGGGCGGTAAATTTTTAACTATTAAGATAGCACACCAGTATCTCATGAAAGTTATTTATAAACTTGTTTTATATCGACATCATAAGAAAACGAATATCTTACGTATCATTCGAGTTCCATTATACCGCCAGAGGTGGCCCGGGGCAATAACTGATATCACTCTCGCAGTGGCTCTTGCGTGCATTGGTCGCTGTCCTAGGTTGGTCGCTGGAAATCCCAGCGATGGAAGGATTTTCCACACTACGTAGCTAGATCTAATTCAGTCACTGTCAGGAGGGGAATTCTAGCGGTCGGCTGCTCTGATCGGTAGTTTTCCGTGGTTTCTCCGATCAACACCTGGTGAATCAACAACAAAGGGGCCACTGAGGCGCGCAATCTTTCCTTCCTCTTCCTTGTCCTATTGTCACCCCTTACAAGCACTTACATGCACTACACAACCATACGTGTGGGGAGCTTGGAACTTGTCCCGGCTGGGGCGGTGTTTCGCTGATGGGAGATACCTGATTAGGAAAAAACCCGCTAGCCGGGTCGGCGCCTGATCTGACCATCCATCGGGAGAAATCGCCTCGCGATAAAACATACTTTACTCACGAGAATTATGACCTTAGCATTTGACGCTCCACTCAACATAAGAAATATTAATATTCCCTGGATCTCAAAATCTAGTTCAGTAAAATATTTAGGCGTTACCTTCGATACAAAATTAAATTGGAAAGACCATATCAAAAATACAATTGATAAAACATACAATAAAATGTTCAAATTGTATTCTATTATAAATTCTAAATCCACTCTCAGTATTGAATGTGGATTATTAATATAAACATCTATTATAAAACCTACAATTTCATATGCTAGTCCAGTTTGGTGTAATGTAGCCTCCACTCATTTAACAAAATTACAAATAGTACAAAATAAATTTTTAAGAAAAATTACCAAAGCCACATGGTTTGTTAGCAACGCACAATTAAACAGAGAATTCAAATTAGAACCAATTAGAAAACATTTAGAAAAAAAATTATTTCTTTTATTCTTCCAGAAGCTCCTTGTTCTTCACTTTTTAATTTAGGCCAATCTTATAATGGTTCAAACAGAATTAAATCTCGTTTCCCAAGAGACATATTTAAACCACCGTAATTCAGAAATATCTAGATTATTTTAAATAAATAATAAATTTCATTACTATATTTGCTATTTTCAAACAAAAGATAGCAAAAGTTACAAAATACATTAATATCGTTAGACAAACAAGGCAGTTGTGCAATGAGTGACGGACTCTCAAAGTTCTATTTATTTATTTATTTATTTATTTATTTATTTGTCAAAAAAACAGTAAAAACTGTATATGACGTGTGGGGAAAGAAATTTATCTGCGCACATTTTCTTGAGGGCCAGAATTTTAAATGTATTTTATTCTTATTATTATATATATTATTATATTATTATTATATTATATTATATTATTATTATATTATATTATATTATTATATTATATTATATTATTATATTATATTATATTATTATATTATATTATATTATTATATTATATTATATTATTATTATATATCTTATTATTATATATATTCTTATCTTATTCTTATTAATTCTTATGTATCCATTATAATACACTTCCTTGGAAGGCAGTAATGCCGAACAAGCGGAATACTAAATAAATAAAAAAAGCATTTGACGCGCCCGGAATAACAAATGAATGAAACAATCGAGTTTCACCTCTGTGAGTTTTATTGTGAAGTACCAAACGCGTATCAATCAAACATTTATTTACGACGTTTACAATACTTATTGTCGACGCGCAGGTGGAATGAGCATTGTTAGCAGCTGCTATTTAGTTCTATGATATTTTACATGAATGTCTTAGTTAAGACAGTAATATTACTCATTTGTTTTAAACAATGTTTTTCTTTTGTATTCGAAAAGGAGTGTTATAATAAAGTCACAATCGAACTAATGCTGAAATAGATCAGCTAGAACAATAATGCTAAAATGATCTTCTTGTAGCATCTCTATGTCTGTACTGACATAACATTCTCGCACAGTCGTAGAAAAATTAAATTAAAAATATCATCCTTTACAACGTCATAATTCCTCTTTTTAAATACTGTTTTATCAAAATTTTCGATTTTTTGACAGTTAATACATTTTGTTTTATTCTTGAACCTTTTCTTGTCGTTTTTCGGTAGATAAGCTTTACAAATCCTCAGAATTAGTGTAGGAAAAGTTGGACGTCACCTGTCTCACTTTATGTTCATCGCCGTCTACTACCGGAAGCACGTGCTCTTGGCTGCCGGAAATGAGGTCATCACCCTCATCATCCGTTGGAACCATCCGTTGAATCATAGCACGTAAAGCTGCAGCAAAATGAATATCCCCACAAATACCGTCCATGGTGTTGGGAAGATATTACTACACCCATTCCTGGTTTAACACTATCACTACCAAAAGATTAATGAAAAACTTTGAAGCCATTTTCGATAAAATCTTGCTTTGTTATTTTTTTAATACTGCCCATATTTCACTGAAATTTTGCAACAACTGCACATTTTTCAATTAAATGTCCATGACGTTAATCAAAGATCTAATTGTGGAGAACGAAATTGAAGGAAAAATCTCTATCTTGTGTTTTGTAGTTCTAGGAAGACGCGGAAAAACAAATCAAATTTTTGTAATTACCGAAATTTGGTTAACAGTGAAAAGCAGACTTCTGACGTCTTCATAAGCGTATTTAACTCTACACTTCTAATAAATGTAAAGACAAAATTTGGAGCCATTTTTGAGAAAATGTTTAATATGTCGCAGGGGATGCATGTAAAGCATACCAAAATTTATAGAATATTTTTCAAAATTGATGGGATACGAGTCGGGCGAGATCGATTGAAGATTATGAATTTTGGAAAAATCTTACGAATAGTTTAGACGCTAGTGTAGTTTACAGACGGACAGATATTTTGAAAGAAACCACTTTGTCGGTATCAGGTGTACCCAACCCGTGTATTTCCGTTAACATCTCGATATTGATTTTCCGCAGCATCTCATAACTTCCTCTAGACTACTTATATTACTCCGCATATACGTACGTATATGAGAAAGTACTACAGAATGGTTGGTGATGCTACGGAATGGCACAGACTTTCTCGTACTGTTTTTTCTGATTTCTTCCCTCAGGGTTAGAAATTCGGTGTTGTCCCACCCTCATCCCAGCTGCCATCTATCGCCAACCGAATTCCTTTTTTAAAAATATTTTTAAAAATGTTCGGCCCCTTAATGCTAGAACTGAAATATAACTTTAAGATTATTCTAGAAGAGTTAAACATCGTTCCATGCGGAAATATTCATTGAAAAATTTGATGCTTTTTTTTGGGACAACGTCGTTTTACCATTTCTGAAAATACGCATTTTGAAGCAAATATTCCCCTGTTAATTTTTTCGAGAAAAAGGCAATTATTTAAAGTAATTGGCGACACAAATACAATAATGTATACAAAATGGCTGGCGAAGTAAATATTAAAGATGTAAGATATATTAAAAAATACATTAATGTAATTTTAAAAAAAACAGAAGCATACATCGAAACGGAATCTAGAAACATTGCATAACATAATTTCAAGCACCTAATTTCATAAATGCAATAATGTACACAAATCCCTTTTAATGTAAATATTAAATACGTGAGAGACATGCCAAAAAAATTACATTTTTGTATTTTTTTGATAAAACAAAAGGATACATCAAAATGGCATGTCATATTTTACAGTACAATTAACGCTAACTATAATAAAAGTCTTAAGAAACAAATTTAGAATCGTTTTTGAGAAATTCTTGTTTTTAATATTTTTTAAATAGGGAGAAATTTTCATAAAGCTGTACATGACTTTAGCGAAAGAGCTAATTACGAAAAACAAATTTCATTTGATGAAAAAATTTCTATCTTCAATGTTGTAGTTGTAGGAAGTCGAAAAATTTCAAACTTACAATTTTCGAAAATTCAGAGTTGACAGTGAAAATCGGACCTCTACCACCTTGGTATATCCTATTTCACCCTATTTCACTCTATTCTGATCGGAAATTTAAAGAACAAATTGGAACCATTTTTGAAAAAATTTTGAAAGTATCCCACTGGCCCCATGTTAACTACCCTAAAAATTAATGAATAAAATTCAAAATCGCAGACCTTTGAGTGAGACCAGAGGAACTGGGGAGTTTCCAGTTTGGAGAAAACCTTACTCATAGTTTAGGCGCTAGTGGTGTTCACAGACGGACGTTTTCAAACAAAACACTTTTTCGGTATCAGGGTACTTCGAAATATGTATTTCCGTTGCCATGGCGAAATAGATTTTCCGCAGTATTATATAAGTTTCTCTATTCTACTTATATTACTCCGTACATATGTACGTATACGAGGAAGAAAAATCGTTGCTAAATGCATTATTGGCCATATTTTCATCAATATTAGTTACATGTAGGTATCAGAAGAACCGAAATTATAGAGACACTGTGCTGATATTTCAAGCTGCTTGGTTAAGATATGTTTGCGCAAGATAGCTGAAACATAATATATAACTTGCAAATATTATCATTTTACATATGTTTTAACATTTTATTATTTAACAAATATTACGAGAAAGTATGTGTCATCAAACATCTCTCGTTTTATCAATAAATTTAAACGAAATCATGTACATACAATAAACTCAGTAACACTTATATTTACATCTCGTGGACCTTAAATATCTATGAAAACAAAATTGCCGATTAGTAACACGGAGTTTATTTCTTGGGCCAGTAACGAGCCTAAGAATGAGGCTCGAACTTAAGTTTTATATTAAATGTGGGTCAGTTATTTAAGATTTAGTGAAATTAAATGACTGTTTGGATTTAACAGCAGTTAGTTACCTAGGACTTTCTACTTGTTGATTCATGTTTAGAAAACATCTCTGAAGGGTTTGGGGAAATAACAGGATAAACCACACTATGCACAGTAAGATTTCCGCTATTCTTAAATGTTAATAAAGTGATCTTCGTTATTGGTCGAGGTGTGTTATATCTTACAAGACTTGTGTTACATCCTCAGGCCCTTCATAAATACGAACACGACATATCTTCTATGTATAAATAAAAGGGAATGTGCATATGTGTTGCACATAGACGCAAAAAAATACTCGAACGATTTCGCTGAAATTTTCACACTTTGTAATTATTAGTAACGGGAGTGTTTAAAGAGAGGTTTTAATTAAATTGGACATGTGGGGGCGTTGTTGATGGTGATTTGTTCGTTTATGACGACTCAAGCGCCCCTGAACTCTACGCATCCCGCCGCACAGTCAAGGTTTAAGCGCGCCTTCACTGCATACAAGTATTCTGCCCCTGCGATTTGTGAAATATCGGCCGGAATCGTTACATGTATCTCGAACAAATATATCAACTTTTTGCATAGCGAACGCATGCCCAAATTTGAGGGAGAATGTTTTAACAATGGCATACTTGGCAACCACGTTCAAACCAGGACACAGAACGAACTCGTACTTGAGAGAAAGTATTTCATCTACTAGAACTTTTGCACGGAGTAACGTAAAACGTGATTAACGATCACGCGGCCAGTAGTGTCTAATGTGCAATTTACTACAATAGCGAATAATTGCCGGGTCCACTAGTTCAGTAATAAAGTAAGCAAAACTTTCCTCGAAAATGAAGTATTAATATTTACGACTTGCAGAAGGCTTTCTGTGGCTGATGTGTCATCTTCATACTGCCCCAAATCCTTCATTTTACTTTAATCTGATACAGGGAATGCGACAAGAAATGTTGGTATATCGGCTTTAACCCCTACCGTTTCAGAGAGTATTACAGGTAACATTGACCTGTCGAGACGAGACTGCCGCGACCTTTTGACTTTTCCATCTGCTGTTGTGTACGTCTCGTTTGCTTTTTTGCTTGGATTTTCTTGCTGTTACAAGTACGTATTTTCGTGCAAAGCCTCATATACATGTTGAAATGTTTCTCATTCTTTTTCGTCTCTCTCCCTAAGGATGAACGTCTGGAAAATTGTAATGAAAATTAGCTGTGATAAGTTTCGCTGGGATATGATAAGTAATTTATTATGTGTAATAGTTTAGTAAGTAATTGAGGATGACTTCGGATAAGCCTTTTTTAAATTATCACCTCTAAAAGTATTAAATTAATGAGGAAAGGACAGAGTGGTAAAATATTGAATAACAGACATTATAAAATGTACAAAAAACTTCTTATTCTTTTTTCCCCTTTTCAGCTACGTATACAAGCGTAAGTTTCGTCAATATATTTACAAGTGTTTTATTTTACATATTTAATTTATTTGTAAATATAACATTAATGTTACGAGTATTTAGTATAAGATGTTTCTAAACCTATATTCCGGATATAACGAAATCAGTTGTTCTTTAATGCTGCCAAACTTAATGCTAAACCTTTCTGGATTAACTTTGTGGTTATTGCTAAATCGAAAACTAATAACTTCCTTCGCGTCTCTTATTTACACATCCTCGCTCATATATGAACCAAGTTCTAAATTTCTCACCATATAACCAGAGATTTTGGAGCAAAAAACTCGTGTTGTCCAGCCCTGGAAACAAAAAGATGGATAATTCTTGTTCCTATATGTAGCAAATTACATCCTTCAACATGTTTGTAGTCATAATCCGCGTTTTATGAGTCTTTGATACCGAAAAATCAATTGACGGCCATTGTCTTGACGGCAAACATCTGTCGTGTGTGTTCGTTTGTCCCTCTGTCAGTCTGTGGTCAAGCTTAACTGTTCAGACGATTTTCTCTAAAATTGATGTACCCTGATCAATCTAAACAAACTGAAATATTGCGCATTTGAAATGGATATAAACATTATTGGGGGTATTTTATATGAAGCCTCAAATATATTTTTTAACACGCCGTGCTCGAAATGCAGTTTCTCTTGCTTATTTTCCGAGTGCAAAACAGCTATTTTTTTTACAGAGTGCGAAACATCGCGAAGCTTATGGGAATATACGCAATTGTCTTTCGTCTTGACGTCTTTGTTTATTATTTACAAAAAATAGTGTTACGACACTGACTGGAATCCATTTACTTTTATAAAAGTGAGCTATTTTTAGATATTTGATAATTAATTTATATTCCTTTACTTGAGGCATTGCTTCTCGCTAGCAGCGTGTCAAAAATAGTATACTTTTCGTACGTTACAACGTTTCGAAAAGCGAGGGGTTTTTGCGCAATTTCTGCTTGAAATTAATATTTCTTTTGTAAAACGTCTAAAAATTTTGTCTTTCACTTTTTTCACGGATAGAGGAAAGAACGCTTAAAATATTGCGTAGGTCCCTTTTTCGCTGAAATTTCAAAAAATGTTAAAGTTATGAATATTGCAAGAAAGTATGTGATATGCAGTTGTAGCATCACCTCGCTTTTTTGATGCTCACTGACTCCTTTGCCTCGTATATCTTTTTGTCAACCACAGCCATTCGTCTATTCCCAGGCTGTAATTAGCGTTGACGACGGGGCGATTAGAGAGAACTAATGAAGTATGTGCTGCTCTGTCATTTCCCTTCGCAACCGAATTTCAGTAACTCTTCGCCTCGTCGACGGTCTCAAAATTCAACCCTCACTTTTTGACAGAACCGCCTTTTCATTACATTTACGTATATCTCAAAATATATACTGGGAGAGGTGGCACAGCGCATCAGCTGGTGTTACTGTAGTGTCTCTGACCGGGAGATCCTAGGTTCGAGTCCCGATCGGGAGATGCCACGTCGAGTTCGGTGGCAGGATTTTCGACTAACTACGTAGCTAGGTCAAATTCAGCGGCTGTCTGGAGAATTTCAGCGGTTGTTCTCATCGACAGTTTCCCGTGGTTTCCCCGATCAGCAGCAGGCGAATGACGGAGCAGTAGCCTAACAAACAGGCCACGGACCGCGCGCGATCTTTCTTTCATCCATCTTCCTTGTCATATCGTCACCTCTTACACACCTACACACACACACACTAACATGCCGGGAGACCGGTCGGGAGCTTAGAGCTTGTCCTGGCTGGGGCGGTGCCCGATGGTGGGAGATACCTGGTTGAGGAAAATCCGGCTAGCCGACGGTAGGTCGGCGCCGAATCTCGCCATCCAGCTGGTGGAGATCACCGCCACCTGCCTGTAAAAAATATGCACTACACATATGGGACTAATGATGTGTGGTTGACATTCCCTAAATCACTGACAGTCAATCGATCAATCTGTATGGTCTCAGTGAATGTCACAAAGTCATAGAGCATGTAGGGGAGGTGTCCCCAATTTGCAAGGCCTGAAGGGCCACAACTAAAACATTACAGTTGCGGGCCATATTATCGTTACTCGCGCGATCCTCACATGTCCCCGCATTGTTGATCTCGGTACTTTGCCCGACTGCGCTAAAACAGGGGTGGGGAGGGGGTAATGGAACCATGCGTGATATGAGGCCTTACTTTGCATAACGCAGTGAATCAAATTTGGATGAGTTTTAATTTTTTTATTCACTAAAGGAATCGTTCAATCTAAACTTCACCTACTTTTACATTAAAGGCGGTGTTAACCCCAACAGGGCGCGTGAGCTAAGCACACAATATTGTCCCCGGACATAGTTGCACGGGATTTTCACTTGCGACTGATGCCCTTCCACAATAAATGGCACCGCGAACTGATACCCTTTTGCGGGTCACAATAAATGGCACCGCGGACTGATACCCTTTTGCGGGTCACAATAAATGACACCGCGGACTGATACCCTTTTGCGGGTCACAAAAAATGGCACCGCGGACTGATACCCTTTTTCGGGTCACAATAAATGGCACCGCGGGCTGATACCCTTTTGCGGGTCACAATAAATGGCACCGCGGACTGATACCCTTTTGCGGGTCACAATAAATGGCACCGCGGACTGATACCCTTTTGCGGGTCACAATAAATGGCACCATTGACTGATACCCTTTCGCGGGCCACAATAAATGGCACCGCGGACTGATACCCTTTTGCGGGTCACAATAAATGGCACCGCGGACTGATACCCTTTTGCGGGTCACAATAAATGGCACCGCGGACTGATACCCTTTCGCGGGTCACAAAAAATGGCAACGCGGACTGATACCCTTTTGCGGGTCACAATAAATGGCACCATTGACTGATACCCTTTCGCGGGCCACAATAAACGGCACCGCGGACTGATACCCTTTCGCGGGCCACAATAAATGGCACCGCGGACTGATACCGTTTCGCGGCGACAATAAATGGCATCGCGGACTGATACCCTTTCGCGGGCCACAATAAATGGCACCGCGGACTGATACCGTTTCGCGGCCACAATAAATGGCATCGCGGACTGATACCCTTTCGCGGGCCACAATAAATGGCACCGCGGACTGATACCATTTCGCGGCCACAATAAATGGCATCGCGGACTGATACCCTTTCGCGCGCCACAATAAATGGCACCGCGGGCAGCCAGTTGGACAACCCTGAAAGTGGGATGGATAACGATCACTGTTTGCCGATGAAAGTGAAATGGCAAATTTCAAATTACGGAGTTTCACATTTGTCATTTCCTCCGATTTTTAGCCCAATTTTTATACACATTTTCGGAGGTCATTCTGTGATTCAGTGAAGATTTCTTTATTGCATTATATTGATTCAAATTATCTTTTGTATTATAGACAATCATGTACAAAAAAGGAGTTACTAAAAGGGACAACAAATGTTGTAGTAAAAAGGCACTTATATTTTTTGCATTCTAAAAATGTACATTAAGGAATTTATGAACTCCTGTTTTATATACGATTGTCTGTAATAGAAAAGATACTTTGAATCAATAACCATTTGATCAATCAAAAAACTGTTATATTGCATTATAGGTTACCAAGCAAAGTGGCTCAGGGAATAGCGCACTGAATTCGCATTCGGGAGGCCCGAGTTCAATCGCCGTGCCGACCATCCTGACTGGGGTTTTCGTGGTCATTCACTTGGTCATCCACACGAATGCTGGGATGGTTCCCCTGAAAGGCCACGACCGCGAAAAACCGGCGTCGCTAGCCGAATTCGTTGACCACGTGAAGTCAGGAAGGTTAAGCGAATTCGAGACGTGGCGGGTTCCTGGTTGGGTGTCCGGCTTCGAAGACAATTGCCCTTCACCGGATATCTTTTTTCCTTCCTGGTTATTTTTCCACCTTCAAGGTGTGCCGATTTTGGCTCTCTGCACCGGGTAACCACTATGTCCCCAAATGTCCCTCATTAACCTATACACTAGACACGCATGTGGGCTCCTCGGTGCTGAGTAGATTCACAAGGCCTTTTAGCGGACATGTAATGGCTAAATACAAATACAAATTATATAGGTTTCCTGCTGAACATCTGTGCATAAGGGTTACCCTAGCAATCAGGGGTTTGTGTCACATGTATAAATACTTGCTATAAATCTGTTATATGCAATTTCCCACTATTAGGTACCTGGATACTCAGGTATTATTCCGAAAGGTTTTCTGCTTCATTCAATATTTTTTTTATTTTTAATTTTCAGTAATTTTTGCATTTTCGCATTGGTTTCTGTTATGTAACGAATTCTTTGGTTCACCTCTGCCAGATGTTGCGTTTCTGGAATATTTTTTTTATTTGTTCTTAATGCTGCCACTTTTTCTATTAATCCGGACTCTTTAACTTCCCAAAACGGTGACAAGCTCATTTATCCGTTTGTTGAGTCGTTTCCTGATTGAATTAAAGGAATCTTTTTAGGCCGCGGGCAATCAATTTTTAGAGACATATTTTCACCGTCATGTAACGTAATTTCTAATACTCAAATTAGAAGGCAAAAATATAAATATCAATTAAATGCGTCAGCTTCTTCGATAAAATAATTCTAGAATGGATGAGCATTTCTTTTTCCGAATCGCAAAATATGAAGTGCACTGTTTGATTGTATCTGATTTTAAATGCATGTTTGTGCTAATAGATATTTGGTAATGTAATATCCTCGTCGTTCAGCATACAGACAGTGGATATAATACTGAAAAATTACCGGATATAATGGAAAATAATATTAAGTGCATAAAATTTGATTACTGACCGTAGGTAGGGTATTTGAAGAACGTTGGAAAGTCTATATATTCTGTATCTATATCTATTTAGTTATCTCCATCTCTATCCAGGGCTTGATTTCTGGCGAAACGTGAGGGCACGGCGTTCCGGTACCTCTGAAATATATTGTTATGTTATATTGTAAATATCTAACTTTTTCTATTAAATTCATAATTAATTTGGAGTGGGCGTTCCGGTACCTAAACTTTTATAAATCAAGCTTTTTCTATATCTATTCTGTTCCAGAGGCTTCACTGTTGGAGATTTAATTTGGGCGGGCAGTTGCAGTTCATAATTTTAATGAAGAAACCATTCACGAATCTCATATAATCCAAATTATCATTCACCATTTAATAATAGCTCGAGAAAGCCAAGGTTCTCTTACAATCTACCGGAAAAAAGTAAAGGAAATATATAAAAATCGGAAATCTCGACGATTGTAATAAAAAGTTAGTGTTGTAATGAACCTTGGATTATTAGGAAACACAATAATTTCTCTACTCTCGTTGTATAATTCTCTTATTAGGTAGCTGCTGCTTGTTGTGTAATGATAGTCGTTATGATAGAGGTTTTTCTACCAATCACAGAGACATTTACAAACCAAGCATATAACTTATAATTGCTAGAGGTTTTAATTAATATTTAATTCTACTGAGACGACGGTGGTGATAGTAATTGGACAGAGCTGACGAACGGACAGAGCAAAATGCTAAAATGTGGAAGAAGCGTGAAACAGGCAGAATTAACACAGCTAAAAGTGCGAGAAAACTCAGAAATAATAATTAGATTCAACTTTGTCGTTATTGTTAGTCGTAGAAAAAGCACTGCATGGAATTCTATTTAATTAATTTTAATACACTAGCATGAAGTTTACGATTCTTCTTTTTCGTAACATTCTTCATACTCGTGTATTAAAACTAATCATTACATCATCGTTTCATAATATACTATTGTTGCTGTTTCTTTTCGTTTGTCACACCGGAATTGACGCCAGACTGTAAAAGAACATTAGAAATCTTAGTTTTGAATTAATTGGCTCAATGTCCGTTCCTATTAAATTTTGTATTTTTACGGCTAGTTTTGTAATGTATTTTGTAATATTTTATAATGTAAATGGTTTTGTAACATTTTGTAACAATGATTAACCGATATATTATTTTGACATAGTGAGCATTAACTAGGAATTGAGGTAAATGCGCATATCTTTGCATCGCTTAAACACATCAAAAAATTTCTTAATATTCCTTAATTTTTCCGACAGGTTCCAGTTGGCATCCTCCAGGTTCCGTAGTTGGCATCCCTCAGGAGCTTCATTCTAAGAGTAAACTCTCAGTCTGTGGTCAACACTAATGCCTTACCCTTCAGGCAATTTTCTCCACGACTGATATTCCGCGATTAGTCTCAGCGAACTTAAAGCCTCCGAGTTTGAAACGGATATTCTTGGGGGTACTTCCCATAAAGCCTCAATATTTTCTAAAATTTCCCCACAAATGGCTCTAAATTTTTGGATTAACATTGTCCTCGGATAGCATAAAGGACGCTTAAAAAGGAGCGTAGATCTCATTTTTGTTGAAATCTCTGAATTTTCTAAATTTTTAAAACATTTTTTTTTTCGTGTCTTCCTACAATTATAGAGCAGAAGGGGCCACTTTGGCAAGTTGGGAAAAAAATGAACATCACATAGGGCGATGACGTTGCAAGAGAAGTGACGAAGACATTTAGAAAAGAACTGTCAACGAACGCACTGACAAAATGAGTGCGTGAACATAAATTGCAATTTTTGCCATTTTTGGTACCCGGTTGAATCCGGGTACTGCTTCGTTGCTGTAAGCTCATGCACCACTTCCGCTGGCTGAAATCAATTACAAATCCAATTAAGTGTATTTATTTTGTTTGATAATGACCTCGTGAAACAGACTAGGAAACAATCTCTGCCAAAGTCTGAAACATACGTAATGACACTGACACTAGCAGAGACGAGCGTTCGCAGTCATAATGGGTGCTTGCAGACAACCACACAAACACCGACGGACAAGCGCGTCTACACAAACAAAAACGCCCTCAAGTGAATATTCATGCGGAAAGTACAACGAAAGCAGAGATAGAGAACCACGGACAGGTAGGGACGCACGGGCAAACACTCAACGAATTTATACTCATGGTCCCAATTGCACCTAACACGTTTACCCACATTTACATTTCATGCGGTTCATTATCTGCTACAGGTAGACCCTACCGAGTAGACTCGAGTACGAGAAGATATGTCTAGGGAAGAGAAGTAATTGACTAGGATCAGTCTTGGTCGGCTTTGGGATAAAATATGTAGCTCCCATCTTACGAAACGTAATGTCAATTTATTCGAATTTATTAATAGAAAATAACTCACTGTACTTTATTTTTTAAATATACCAATGATTTACTGTGTTTGTGACTAAATTTAACGTCTGGATATACATGCTATTATTTAAAAATTAATGACACCTTTAGACACACGACAAAGGTTGCTAGTTTTCAAAAAATAACTATTAATGTTCTTTTTTGTTGCATATAGTATCTGCCCTCCATTCCTTAGTATTTTTTCGTGTACAAGGTCTGAGGTCTTTAAAGATAATCCCAAATAATACGATGTTCCTGTACCACAAAAGAAACGGGATATTTTCTAAGGTTCTATCAAGGTATTTAGATATTTTGTTCCTATAAAAAGTTACCAAATGTTGCGGAAACTTATGGAAGTGTCAAATGTCCTAAAACAGTTGATGACTGTGAGACATTCAAGAATGTTATAATATCTCACGGAGTTGTACTTTTGCATGAGTGATTATGAGACGTTTTGTAGAATACTTGGATGATACTTATTACATTTTGAAACCTATTTTATATTTTACAAAAAAAGAATTTTGGTTTCCTATCAATTACCTAAACCGATCCCTGACTGATAATTGACATAGGTTATTCGTTTGCTTTATCCGACTTTTACGCTAAAAACACATACGTATCCTTCGCGAGCTACACGGAGTATTTAAAAATAGTTATTTATGCTCCAAGGGAGTTACAAGGTTTCTAATGATCGTGAGTTTCTAATGATAATGAATGTGGTTAAACCAGTTAATATGCCAGTTAAAAAACAGTTAAACCATTAAAACCAGTTAATACGCGTGGTACATTAAATATTTTATTTTTTATGTGATTTTAATGATTCAGATTTACTTAGCAACTAATGAAATAGATGTTAACTCGGCTCGGTTGGTAGTACCTTGGTTTTCATCTCTATTCATATTTTCTTCCCCCAATTCCCTTCCATAATCCTGCCCGTAAGGGGACATGGAGCGTCATTCAACTGTTTTCATATTTCCCTCGTAACCATGATCCCTTCGATCCAAGGAAGTGATGCAGCGCATATCGAGCTCCGTTTCAGAGGCAATGATAAGCATTAAAGTGTCAGTAAAAAATGAATACTTTTATTTATTTTTATAAAAATATGTAATAACTTTAACAACATATCATTCTTTATTAGCAGATATGGAGGGCTTGACTCTGGATAATTCTATGCGTCGAAAACAAGAAGTCAAAGATTTCAATTCGACATTCCTCGTCACAGAGTAAATAGGAAGTGTTCCGCAGCTAAGCATCATTTGTTACGGTGGCGCCACATTACTCGCCTAAACGGTAGTAATGGATGTACATACATAGATTTATTTGAACTGCAATTGGGTATGATCCGGTGTCAGTTAATTAACAATAATTACAATAATAATAAGATATTAAAAAAGTACAATACAAAACGATACATTGATCAAACTATCGCTAATATTAAGTGTTATAACAATTATTTCAACTCTACTATGATATACAAGAATTATATGTTAGTGATAATTAAAATCAGTACGAGATACATAGATATTGGCTAAATTAGACTGAAAAAAGGCATTTATCACGTTCACTACACTTCACTGCACTACAATACACTATTTTGCATTAGATTACACTAACCAGCACTTCACCACACTTCACATCACTTAGTTACTCATTTAACATCTATTACTTTCAGCTTGTTCTAACTTATTTCTAAAACTACGTGCACTTAGAGGAAAGACCTTGAAAGTTGCTGTGGGTAAACTGTTTCAATCTCGAATTGCTCTGTTACAAAATAAAAATATCCCAAGATCTGAATTTTGTTTCCTTGTTCGAAGTTTGATGTAGGGAGAATGTTAGAAGTAATATCTTCATTTTGCAAAAAATGTACGAGAGGAATGTGTAGATCTGAGCGCTACATATTAATACAAAAATATAAAGCAATGAAATACAACGTTCCCCAAGTAGAAAGTGGTTTTTTGAGAAAATATTATTTTACCTCCATAGTAACCTACGATTTTCCTCCACCATTGGATTCACATGCACCCTCAAAGTTTCGTAACCTTTCAAACTTAAACAGAAGCGCGCAAATAAAGAAACGAGAACATCAAAAACAAGGTGAATAAAAGCATACCGAAAAAACGGCCAAAGAGACGTAGCACATTGAAGAGCTCCAGATAAGCTTTCAGGCCGGCTTTCAGACCTAAAACACCAGGGCCACAGGTGGGAATTTAACCGACCTCTACCTGCCACGTGCCGAGCCAAGCATATAATCAGAGGCGCCAACGGGACGCCGCGGGCAGGGAGTATTTTTTTGACAACCAGCTAGAGCATATGGATAAATGGGTATAATGTAGCTGCCGGCGATTCAAGAGCGTGTACAACCCGACCAAGCCAACTGAAGGACTGAAGAGAGACAGGCGCTTCTGAGAAGTAGAACGACAGCGACAGCAGTGTATCAACCTGATGTCACTGCAGTCCCTCTGACCGGGAGGTCCTAGATTCGACGTCCGACGGCGGCAGGATTTTCGACACTAGCTTGACAGCTAGGTCGAATTCAGTCGCTGTCTGGAGGAGAATTCTGGCGGCCGGCTGTTCTGACCGGTAGTTTTCTGTGGTTTCTCCGATCAACACCAGGCGAATGTCGGGGTAGTACCCTAACAAACGGGCCACGAACCGCGCGCGATCTTTCCTTCCTCTTCCTTGTCCTCTCCTCTCCTCTTACACACACACTTACACTAACATGCACTACACTACCACACATGCCGGGAGACCAGTCGGGAGCTTACAGCTTGTCACGGCTGTGGCGGTGCCCCGCTGGTGGGAGATACCTGGTTGAGGGGAAGACCCCGTTAGTCGACGGTAATTAGGCGCCACATCTCGGCATCCAGCGGAGAAAAGATCACCGCCACCTCCCGATGGAAACACGCACTACACTTACGGGAGTAATGACCTCTGTAGTTCACGCGCCCGCAATCACGATCAATCAATCAAACAGCGACAATAGCGTCGCGCTTTAGCATCGGGGCGGTATTGTCTGGTGCTTTCACATTTCTATTCCAAAGCAATAAAACCTTTTTGCATAACCAAGTTCTTAATGCTAATTAACCAGACCAATTACTTTTTTATCATATAATTTTTCATAGAAGCATTGCGTTAATCACACAGAAAGCACTTAATGATTTGATAACTCATTAACGATTTGAAACATCTTCATTACGTTGCTTTTTATGGGAAACTGGAAGTTAAAGAAAAATTCCTGGATGTTCTTCATTTAATTGATAAAATACTGATGTAGAATTGGTCATTCATACGAGTTTGCAGTTCACAAGGTGTGAAAAGTGACAAGTAACAAGATGATGAGTTTGCAGTTCATGTGGAATTTGTTGTGTTGCGTGGATGTTACGCATATGATTACTTTTAGGGACTGCAAATACTTACATTCTTCACATCGTTATCAATATTTTTTATAATTCTCGAACGCGCCAGCATTTCCTCGTGCTTTTAAACGGACACCACGGGTATTGTTGAACCTAAGATGGCATTACAAGAGGGCCATGTATACGTCTTCGGACCTTGGTCTAGATCAGTGCTTCAGTTTTTAGTTGCATTGAGTATACCAGAAGCTCTGTCTCTATCTCTCTAAAGCAAAAAAAGCGCAGTGATGCCCTCATACCCTGTCCTATACTCCGCTTGGTCGAGTTATACCTAAAAAGAATTGTTTGTGTTTCTTGCTTGTTTATAAGAGAGGATGCGTGACACATAGAAAATTTTCGTCGCTTTAGTCTTGTCAATGCAGAACTTGGTTATTGCAATATCGAGAAAATGTAACGATTTAGTCAATAATTATTTCAGAGAATCCACAAGTGTCAGTAACGTAAAAGAGAATTCATTAACTGTAGTTTATTAAGGAATCACTGGCCCCGAATCAGGTATGCCTACTGATATCCTCCTCCCCCAGGCCGACCCTTGTCTCTCCATATTCGTAAAATTGAATAATCTCAATTTCTTTGGCATTTTTCATTTAAAACGTATTTATTTCCAACCAATTGTTCCCGTACAAGTCATCCAGATGATAAGATCCAGTTGATAAGTAAAGAGGGGATTTGGGGCTCAGGGTACCAAAATAACGTCTTAGTCCATTATCCCAACTCTTGTACTGTAGGCTAAAAGGCAAAATTTACAATTTTTGCACTTTTATTTTGGTTGAAATATGCGTGATTTGCTCCAATCTTAAACCTTAATTATTCGCATTGGTTCACTTCGTGAGCCAGTAGCATTCTTTGCTTCCTGAGGAGAACGCTTGAATCATATTTCATTATAGTTCCCGCTAACCTATCTTTTAAGTTCCTTTAACAGTTTCAGTTCGTTTTTCGACTGCTCAATTGCAAATGGTGGGAGTTCGACAGCTGAATTCTTTCCAAAATGTTTTCGGCGCGTTGTGTGTGACGCGTGAGTATTCACATGAGAATTATTTAATTTCAATGCGTTCGGTATATAGTTCAATTATTTCATGTGGTTGCATTATTTATGGATAAAATATATTGCATAAAATATTTTTGTGCTTTTATAATCATTCATTTGCATATAACACGTAATATATCGTCCAGCTTTACTGTGTAAAATGGATCTGGGTTGTGAATTGCACATTCTGTTCAATGTTTTAAAGCAAATTTAAAACTATATGTTTTATTATATTTTATGATATTACTAAAGGACTTCTCCCAAATAGCACACTGATTTTCCAAAATAGTAGTATTCGATGGGCAAACTATTTGGAGATTACTTCTTCAAAAAATTCCTGCCATGATGTTGTTACCTGATTCGTACCGTACTTAATAAGAATTCTTGTCACTATCCATATTACCACATCATATTCCTAATTTCGGCATGATAACATTACCATCTTCCAGGGACTACTATCATGTTGTGTCTGTACCTGCAATCAGTTTCACCAAAATCAACGTCACCATATTCAACTATTTCATCCTAGACAGCTATTTCTGTTAGATCTATCATCTCTGTATAGTTGGTCAGTTCAGTCATATGCAACTCTGCATCCATTAACAGTGTCATCTGAAGAAACTTAAAGATCATGACTACCACAAGAATTACAAATTACTTAAACATTGTTTCCAAATTACTTCTACCCTCACTACTGTGACTGTAGTACAGTCTACAACAAGCAAAATTACCACTACTTCCATCCTAACCCCAGAACTCCTATTCGAACTCTTACGGATAACTACTATCAGTATCATAATTATTACCATCCACACCACCAATGCTTCCTTTACTGTTATACCTTCACCGCTCGTTCTTTTACTTTACTAGACTTTATTTCTTCATTTATCGCTCTTACTACTTCGTATTAGTATTCGTACCATCGCATTCGTACCATTATTATCATTCCTTATTACCACCATTACCGTTACTACAATCGCTACCATAACCTCCACCATCACCACCGCCTTCACAATATCGATCTTATCATCACCCGGGATCATAACCGACATCATCAGCACTGACCACCAGCAACTCCCTCAACAACAACGCCATCATCACCATAGGTAGTTTCCGTGGTTTCTTCGATCAACACCAGGTGAATGCCAGAGTAGTGCCCTGATAAATGGGCCATGGGCGCGCGCAATCTTTCCTTCCTCTTCTTGTCCTATGCTCTCCTCTTACACACACACACACACACACTAACATGCACTACACTACCACACATATCGGGAGACCGGTCGGGAGCTTAGAGCTCGTCCCAGCTGGGGCGTTGTCTTGCTGATGGGAGATACCTGGTTGGGTAACGCCGCTAGTCGACGGTAGGTCGGCACCGGATCTCACCATCCAGCGGAGGAAGATCACCGCCGCCTCCCGAGAGAGAAAAGCACTACACTGACGGGACTAATGGCCTTAGCTATTGATCAACGCGAAATCACTAATCATTCACCCGAAATCACTAATCAAAATTCAGTCAATAAAAAACGCCAGTAGCATTTCCTCCGTTTCCATCCCCGCCAATAACCACACTGCCATCACCACCACCACCATCACCACTACTACTACCACCACCACTACCACCACCACTACCACCACCACCACCACCACCACTACTACTACCACCACCACCACCACCCCTACCACCACCACCACTACTACCACCACCACCACTACCACCACCACCACCACTACTACCACCACCACCACCACCATCATCATCATCATCATCATCACCATCACCATCGACACCAACACCATTTACTCCACCACTGTTGTCCTCTCCGCCCTTACAACAATCATCACGGCCTGACCCATCACCCCCACCGCCGCCGCCACGGTTGTTTCACAAGCGGCCGCCGCACGCCCCCCGCCGCCAGCCCGCGCTGCCGTCGCCGCCGCCGCCGACACCGCCGCCGCCGCCGCCACCGCCGCCGCCGCAGTCGACTCCGCGCTGCTCACACGTTCGCGCGCCCGCCCGCAGTGCGCGCGCCGTCCTCGTTATCCTCGCTCGCCCTCGGCCGTCCTCAGTCACCCGCACGCATCCTTTGACTTCGTCATCGCGTCGCTCTTGTGTGGTTCCTCGACGTTCCTCTGTCGTCGGCGCGCCCACCGTCCTCATCTGCCCTCGGTCGTGAGGACACATCTCTCGACTTCGTCGACGACTCGACGGTGGTGTGTTTTCGCCGTCGTCCTCAGTTCGTCCGCCCACCGTCCTCACCCGTTTTTGACTTCGGTCGCCGTCGGCTCGACGCTGGTGTTCCATCGTAGTCCTCAGTCCGCCGTCCTGCCGTCCTCGCCCAACCCCGGCCGTCCTCAGGCGTTTGCGTACACCCTCCGACATCGCCGTCGCCGCTGTCTCCGCCGCCGTCGCCCCGCAGCTACTGTGTTTCTGTCTCGTGTGCCCGGTTGCCGCCGACCCGACTAGCACCTGTTGCTGCTGATAGCTCTGCCCTTCAGAATGGCAGGTAAGGGAGGCGTGGCCGACGTGATGTTTGCACGCTCGTCGCTCTTCTACGCTGTGTGTTAGCTCACTGTGTGTGTGTGTGAGTGTTTTGATGTTTTTTTTACCGGAGAGGAATCTTTTTTGTATTTTACGTACGTGACTCCTACAAATCGATAGCGTGCGGTGCCCTATCCTATGCTAGGTGTCGTTAAGTAACTGTAAAGGGATGTCTTCAGCAATTGTGTTTGCACTTGATTCTGTGAGGTGTTTTTCTATCTGCGTTTTTCATGAGAGGGAAATCTATTTCGTATTGGAGGTACCCGACTGTCACACGCTATGGCAGACGTTACGTTATTGTCAACGGATGTTCATGTCATGTGGTGATCAACACGTTTCCTCATTCGTGACTACATTGTGTTTGCTCACTGTGTGTGGTTTAAAGTTATATTTTGGAGAAAGATTTATTTCAAATTTGGCATACGCGACTCTTACACTGTTCTTGATAGTGCTACCGTACGATATACTAGATGTTAAGGTTAAGAATATCTTTGACAATATGTTTGCGTACTCGTCACTCAGCTAAACGTGTTTTCTCATTGTGTTTTTCGTAGGATTTTATATTTCAATGAGATGAATCCAATACTAAATTGTTGATAGACATGGCCCACGATAAGGCAAGTGTCGTTTAGTTAAGGTTAAGGGATATTGTGTTTGATCATTGTGTTTCTTCTTCTTCTTCTGCTACGTCATGTTTCCTTTTGGAATGGAAATATAAATAATATTGTTTTGAACGCGACTTCACAGTTGCTGTCCCTATGCTATTGTGCAAGTGGCCTTAAAGGGATGCTTTGTGGGCATTGTAATGTAATGAATATCCCTTTTTTAAAACTTTTTTCCACATTGAGAAAAATCTATTTGATGTACAACATAGTTGTGCGATTTCTAGGGTGTTGTAATTTTTAATGAAAAAGCTCAGGTTTTCCAGATGGGTGTGTCGTCGGCTGTTTAAATAGAACCGTTGTTTGGCGTACACAACTACAAGTGCTGTTATTATGATTTTATTCCAAAATCAATCACGTATTTTTCTCTGTTCTGGAATCATCGATACTTCATTAGTTTCGGATCATCTCTTTTTATTGAATAGTTGATGACTGTATTTCGTTGATTTCTCACTTTATTAGTTTTCGTTGATTTTTCATTTTATTTGGTAAAAATGTGGAAGTGCACTAAAGAAGCGAATTGTGATATTCTGGAACTTAATTACTAAATAATTTTAATGTACTATCCACTTGCTCGTTGTATACACGTCCATGCGGACAATGAAATCGCTAAATCGCGAGAAGTTATTGTATGTGACTACTTCTTGATTAGTATGTTGGTCTCATATGATTCGTTTTGTAAAACGTTTAAAAGCATTGCTACTGTTGAATGCCATATGTCTTTCAACAATGGGATCTGTAGTAGTTTTAGTCATTCTGACTTGAAGTAGGATGCAATTACAATATGAAAATAAAATTATAGCCGAGACAAGTTTCATCACATCTGCATTAGATCAAATAACCGTGTGTTGTTTTTGAATTCGATTAATACAGCAGTATTCATTTAACCTTATAAAATAAGTTATTTTAATTCTTCTTTATATAGAAAGCAACACCTAACAATAATTTATTCTCTTTAATAGAGCCACACACATTTTTAAAATGTTATTTAACTTTGCTGAGTGGGTTATCTTCATCTGCTACGAAATACATCTACACATTCTGTATGGCGGCGACAATGGGACAAATAAAATGACCTCTACGTTCTCACAATTATGTATTACTAGCTGAAGTTCTTTGCGTTGTACGGATATTTATAAATACACTATTATCTTGTAGAAAGGAAAAGGAATTCTATGTTTTGCGTATCCCCGACCTACCATGCCTTCCCTGCCCTGCTGCGTTCTGCTCCATTACTTTCATACACCATTCCATCTCACCCATCCCGGTCCCGCCTACATTCACCCTTCCTTACCCCGGACTAGCACGGTTTCGCTTCGTTCTGCCTAGAAATGCGACATCGTCGACAAATATTTGATGTTATCAAACATCGATGTTCAAAATCCATCACGCAAAAACCATCGATGTTTTTAAACATCGTTTTTAACGAGGTTTTAATCATCGATGTTTTAAACATCGTTTTTAATCATCGATGTTTTAAACATCGATGTTTTAAAGCTGGTTTAGTAACCTCAGACCTTAAATTCGTGCGCCAAAAAAATTAACAGTGACTACGTACGTTAATTTGTAATTAAAATTTAACTGAAAACGAACTTAAAAAACGTCTCTACATGTGCGAAGTACGAGGAAAGACGAAGGGAATACCAGGACATCAGGATCATCTCAAGCTAGGGATAGTCTGCTCAGTGAAGGTAGTACAAACCGCGTTCGTTTGGTTCGAAGACATTAGACGACAGTGACACATCAGACGATCAGGCACATTCACACATCAGACGATTAATTATTATTTCATATTTTATCTGTTACAAAATTGCGAGTATGGGAAGTTTTCCTTCACGAACAAAACATCAAAAACGTAAAAACATCGACTACAAATCATCGATGTTCGAAAAATATGGGCTTCAATATATCGATGTTTGAAAAATCACTGTTTTTATAGAAACATTGATGTTTTGACCTGCATGTTTGTTTTATCATTGTTGCAATCATCATCATTGCTACGGGCAACTGTAAACAATGCATTGTTGCACAGCCGTTCAGTAACAATTTATACCATCAATTACTCAAAGCGTATTTATGTTATCGAAATAAATGAGAATACAGAAGAAACTTTAATGGGCATTAAAAACATTTGTAAATCTTTCATACCCATCCTCAGAGATTTTTAAATATTCAAAAAAAATTAAGAACGCACACTTAAATTTTGTTCTAAGGAGTAGAGAAGGGAGATATGGGTAATTTGTACAAACTCTCGTGCAGATATAACTTTTATCTTGTTTTGAAAGACATGTGAATGAAATTTCATCAATAGCGGAGTAAAACTATGTATTTTCAAAGAACAATCACACGAACCTTCTTTGTATAAAATAATTTGAAAAAAATAATCCAAGTTATGTTTGACAAAAAATTCCACTTTTCAGTGAAATGAGCATTGAGTTTCATTGGTTTACGGCACGGTTCAGCCGTTCTAAAGATTTCTCTAGTCAGACAAAAATCATAAAATCGATTTAATTGTTTATATATCATACTATCTGAAGTACCCTACGATGGTATAAATAAGCTTATAAGATGGTAAAGAGTTAATTATTTTGAAATCACAGGTAGACAATCCATTATTTGTGTAGAAGAACCGTTCTATTCCTTGTTAAATTATTTTGAAAAAACGTCAATTTTCTCCTCCTCCGACGCTAAATCTGTTACTTCCTATAATACGTTGCTTCTCCATCTTCTTATCGTGATTTCAACCTGTATCAAAGTATTTGCTGTGAAAGTACCTTATCTACTCATTGTAGTTTTTCCAAGTCTGTCAAGCTGAATTAACTTTATTGACATACAAGTTGTCTTTTGTGCGAACTTGGGTAATCACAGTCTTCGAACCAAGCAGATTCATCAGTGCGCTGCTGTTGAATATGTCAGCCGGTGACTAAAGAAAGGTTTATCTGACCTAGAACAGGTGTGGAGTTAACCCGAATGGTTATGAGCACAAAAAGTAGCTAAGTTCATGCAACTGGGAGGAAGTATTTTGTGATGTGGATCAACATATAAATTTGGGAGTAAAATGAAGTAGTTTAGAAATATCACTTTACATTAAAATTGGAAGTGAAGTAGACTTTGCTTTGCCGAATTCTTTGTGAATGGTAAATAAAGAACGAATTACTTTTAAACAAAGAAATTCACATCCAAATGTCAGATAATTTCGAGATCAGTGGTCTTAAACATTTGATTAGTAACGTAAAAGTAATTGTCATTATTCTCAATTTCGATTATTAAAAGCCATAACGAGCTTTCATATCCACTTAGCCTCCTCAATATGATAATTCCTAGCTACTTCGAATCGTTAAACTAATTAAACTAGCATGTTGCGGTCACTCTGGAGCACAGTAACTAAATCAACAAAAATTGATAACATTAGCCAGTTAATATGTGAAACTACCTTTGAGTTTACTGTCAGATATTCAGTCCTGTTATGTTGATAATTTAATCACTGTTTCGTTTTATTAGTAAAGATTATTTCTTATGTTTTACTTCGTGATGTCTATGAAACTGAATTGGGGGAACGGACTTTTTCTAGTGTTCTCATCTGTCATTCAAATCGTTGAGGTTAAAAATGTGATTTCGTACATGTGCTTATATGTTTTCTGCAACCTTCAAAACATCTGATTTCTTTTATCTCGTTTGATTTTCCATAATTTCATTATGAGTATTCTAATTTTACTCTTTATTCTTAAGTTATTTTTTATTTACGGGAGTTCATAACTTCCCGTTTCATAGGCTAGATTTCGTAAAATAAAGATCAGATCATCTGTACCTTACAAACCTTGCAAATATATCGACTGAGTCAATTCATACGTATGAAAAGGTTAGATGCTGAATAAAACAGAGTTGCATCACATGTCAATGCGATACTACTTGACTGTCGTAATTGGCTTGTAATTTTTTTATTTCACAGATTCCTGTTTTTCAATATTTGCATTTGAATGAAGTGCGTTTTCTCTTCGGTGGTTACCTCTACGCGTAGCGATTCGAATCATCAGAAGGATACCTTTTGAAACTTGTTGACAAATTCTGTGCAGAAATGAACCTTGTTTTTCGCAAAGTGACGCACAAAACATTTGTTTTTAATTTCAATATGCCGAACAAGCTGGAGAGTTTTGCCACTTAATTTTATATTTTGTATACTTGTAAATAATACCAGACATACCAATCTTCAACATGCCGTTGACGTGTGAAGAATCGACTGCCTATAATATATACAGAATACTTACAGAATTTCATTTTTATGTTAAATTACAATTATTTTTTCACATTGAATTGTGGTGAAATATAACGGAACAAGATAGTTTGCATGATTTAAGGCTTCCAATTCGTTTCCGATAGTAAATTCATATTTTTCCGTGTGATTCTACTTGTGAACTGCTCTAAATTACGTTTCTTTTCATCGCAGTCGTAATTTCTTCTTGTAAAGAAGCCACTCAGAATGATTCGAATGTTTTTCTTTTCTTCAATTACTTCCCCCAACATTACATGAAAATGTAGTGTGTGTCACCTAAATACATCTTCAACTCCAGTCATTTTTCTCAACGACCTGGGAAATCCCAAAACTGTTTTGTTAGGCTAATTCATATTGTCAACTCTACTACTTAATAAGTTCAGTTTTGAATAACTTCGTAAACATTGACGTAGTTTCACTCGACTAGTTGCTAGAGAATATAATTTCCACTGTTCAGAATGCCGTCTCTATTCATGTGAACAGTGATGTTCACTGTTACGAACCCGATCAACTTGTGAGCATATGCGTTATTTGAAGAAAGAAGGAAAAATACAAGTCGAAGGTCTTGGCTAAGTTATTGATAATTACGGAAGGAAACATACGTAATTCTCAAGTACTTGCACTAAAGGTGTTTGTGATAGATGCAGATACTGTTAAAAGCATTTTAGTTTTTCCGTCTTGTAATGGACGAACTAGGCGCACAGTCAACATTAATACGTCAATCAAGCTGATGTTAGTGAGCCACTTGGATACCAACATCCGTGAGGAGAAACGTGTGATGTAAAGTATTTGTAATCTGTAAATATGTAGTGCATCCTTGTCAAATTCCAAATAGAAAAAACATCATTTTTGAACGTATTTTGTCAAAAAAGTTCACAGATATTTCTGTTGAGGTTTAATGGAAAATAGTATTTTTTAGGGATAGTGAATGGAACACTCCGAATTAAATACTTATATACCCTGGGCATTGCTCCACATGAGACGTCTTTTACAGAAATATTGGACACCTGCCTATCTCACAAAAGAGTCTCATTTTCTAGAAGTTGAAGATTACACGGTCCAAAATATATCAAGATCTTAGCGTGAAAAATCTGTAGCAAAAAGAGATATGTAAATAAAGCTGTACTTTTAACTTTCATGTACTCCAGATTTATACCGGACCAAAGGGAACTGAAACTTAGTACCCCTATTGAAAAATTAATGTATTTGAATCACTATTAAATGCTATATTAAAATACCATGAACTCTGATCCATTCAATTTGTAACTTGTAATATAATGCAAACATCACAGTTCTTTCCAATACTACTGCTACGAATAATAATAATTAATATGATAATAATAATTACTATTATCATCATCTCTTTAATAAACTTATAGTATTTTTCACTTCTTTAATAACTGTGAGGTAATAAAACTGAACAACAATGAATTTTGAGAACTCTGAATATTATTCACTTGCCCATATATTATTGCATTATATTTTAATGTTCGGTCAATAGCATATTTTCGTGAAAGAGGAGAATAATAATGTCTCCAAAGCTTAAAACTGCGTGTAAGGTCTTGATACTAGGATCAATTACATTAATGTAAAGTAAATTCAAACATTTCTTTACATATTATTTTTAATAGAGTAACAATAACTTCCCTGAATTCTTGGAAAGACATTCCTTTTAACTTCATTATTCTTATTTTAAAACTGTCATTGAAGGTTGCTAGAATTTTGTTATGACGTTTTGTTGTAATACCTCTTCAAGTAACAGCTAACAGGCATCCTCATTATGTTAGGTTCAGAGCATGCAACAAATATGGTACTTCGTTTCTTCGCCCGAAACCGAAGCAAAAATAATGAAGAAAATGAGAGGAAGGTAGCTCAAGAAAAGTGAAAATAAAGGCAAAAGACGGAGGCAAGAGAGATAGGTAAAAAGTGGAAGACTTTTATGAGACATGTTTGATATCATTAATGAGACTTACTACCTTAGTAATGGACAGATATGGAGAAGTTATGAATCTCTTAAAGCTTTTCCTCAAGGAAAATTTAAGTTCTTTACCTACTACTTCTCCTTTAGCAGTATTTTCCTCTGCCCTTAACCTCCTCATTCTTCCTCTTCTTCCTAATTATACTCCTTCTCTTCCTGTTAGTTCATTATATTCTCGAAGCTGGTAATGATTTGTGCATGATTTTCTTTACTAATGAATTGCGTAACCTTTTGTAGGTATTCTTTGTATCCACTGAATTTACATTTCATATTTATTTTTACTATTTGTTATCAATAATATTCTATTTTAAAGTCACTAGTAATTGTCCATTAGATTTTCTTCGTTTGTTAGAGTATATATTTTTAAAGATTACATTTTTCACATATCCTCATACTATTTGTTTAGTATTGGTACGTGTTAATTACTGATTCTTATACTGATATTCTTAACAATTTGAAATAATTATTGCTTCCTTTACTACTGAAATGGGAATAAAAAGATAAAGATAAGAATAAAAAATAGAAAACTAAATTTGGGAAGAAAAGATAAACTAAAGTGAAGATGAAATGTGAGAATAAATTGGAAAAGTAAGGTAGTACGACTGGAAGATAAATAGAAGATGAACTATGATTATCTCAGTGATAAAAAATGAAGATAAAGAATAGCATCAAGAAACTTGTGGTGCTAAAACAGCCCGTACTTTCTCACCTCCACTTCCACGCAAATTTACCCGAAAAGTACTCAAATTTTCGGAAAAAATATACGTAACCTTATTTCAAAATCTATCTTTAAGGAACAGATTTTATGAAGAGAAAAATCTCAATTTTTGATAACTTATAGGAAGGCTCAAAAAATTGCAACTTTTGCAATTTTTTCGAAAAAGTAGAGTTTTCAACGAACATCAGACCTCCGCCATTGTCTGAAACGTCCTTCACTCCATCCATCCATCTAACAAAAAAATCACAAACGATGGAGACTTTTTTGAAAATTTTAAGTGTCCCAGAGGCGTACCCCCAAAAATTAAAATGTGGGTTTCAAATTCAAAGGATCGTAACATCGGCCAGATCTATGAGGGAATATCAATTTTGGAGAAAATGGGCTGAACGGTTCAGCCGCTAGCGTTGTTCAAAGATAGACGGACAGTCGGACAGACAGATGGACATTTTGGGGTCATTCGATTTTTCGGCATCAAGGACCCACCAAATATGAATTCTGGATAGACCACGTGTTAGATGATTTTTTTCTCTATATTTAGCAACTGAATTTATCCATTTTTCGTTATCTGGGCCTTGTAACAATAGTGTTTCTGCCGAAAATTCGTCGTTTTTTCCGGCAGCATTACATAACTTTCTCTGTACTCCGTAGCGAGAATGTCAAGCATGAAGTGAATTAGGCTAGTTTTGGGGAAGTTGAAAAAAAAACAAGAAGAAGACATGAAAACGAGGCTCTACAAGGGTTTCGAGCGCGTTGTATGGCAGAGGTTTCTTGAATCCCGTGTAGCTGCTGTAAATCGTCCAACGCTGACAAAAACGTGCGAATCGCGTAGCGGGAGGCACGACAAACTCACGTGACGCCGCGTCGCGCTTCGTATGAGGTCACGTGGCTGCAGGTGACACGCACGCACACGATCCCTTAGCCTCGTAGAGGTCACGCGCCCCCAACGTGTTACGGTCAGTTGGCCGCGTTTATATTCGGGACCAAAGAATCTCTTCATCTTTTCTCCTGAAACTTACTTTCTGATTCCTCGTGTAAATTGGGGACCAAAGAATCTGTTCATATTTTCTCGTGAAACTTACTTTCTAATTCCTCATGTAAATTGGGGACCAAAGAATCTCTTCATCTTTTCTCGTGAAACTGACTTTCTAATTCCTCATGTAAATTGGGGACCAAACCAACCCAGTTAAGGAAAGAGACTGATTGAGCAGGTAAGCGCGTTCAGGGGGCCGCAGCCGCCTTGCTGTTGTCCAGCTCTCCCTTGTTCAAAATCTCCCAGACTCGCTCTTATATAAAAATGAAAAAGCAAAGAAAGCACTAGAAGAGTGTCAAAATGTCGTGTTCAGCGGTAAAGAATGTTTGCTGAGATAAAGGAAGAATATGAAAATGGCAAGATAAGCAAAATTCATTCAATCAACGAATGATTCCGTTGAATGAAAACCAACTTTAACCAAAAGATATTTTGAAAAAAATATGCCAGTTTTAAGTCTGGAAAATTGGGAAGGGAGTTGTATTTTACAGATAATGGCTATCGCTATGAAAATGATTTTCAAAAATAGTCACTTTCCACTGGAAAGGGATGAGGTAGTAGGTCCCCATTTTACATATGCTCTTCTGTGGACAGGTCCCCAATTTACTTAGTGGGTTATACTCTTATTTTCCTTCTCATCCCCAATTTACATTCGCCGTGTCAGTTTTACCCCCAACTCACTTCTCTCGTTTACGCACGCTCTGCTCATTTTCTCTCCTCACGCGCTCTCTCTCTCGGTCACGCTCGCTCCCTCCCTCTCTCATTCACACTCATTCTGTCGTTCACTCATGCTCTTTCTGACATTCACTCAAACTTGCTCTTGTCGTGTTCTTGCGATTAATGGATGATGTTCGTGAAGATGATGAGTGATATTCAAAAGATTACAATTTTCGAACTTTTTCAGTTTCTTCAAGCCTATCTCCGTAATATATGACATCTTTGATTTAATTTTTATTTATTTTCTTAGAACAGTAAAATCCCTGTGATGTAAGGAGAGAAGTATAATCTGCGCATGTTTTCTTGTGCTCCAGAATCCTACCCCACCCCTTACTATACATTGAATTATTAATAAAAATATCAACGAAGCGTGTTTAGCAAGATGTCAAAACCAGAAAATTTCGCTCCCGGATAATATAAAACTTATTTGAATAGATAAACTACAGATTTAATTGCTAACAAAATAGCATCATACATCCCCCAGCCCTACTTCTACCATAATGAGCAAAAGAGGGACTAAACGTGCGCATAATGAAGCTACATTTACGTCCAGAAGCGAATCAAGAGGCGATTTCAGTATTAGCTCAGGGAATATAGGGAAACTGGAACAAAACTGTGTTTGAGATGACGTGTGTTAATGGCTTAGAAGAAAATGAATTTTGTTATGTTTGTTTTATATTAACAAAAACTGATATACGGGGTCTAATCTGATTCCACAAAGTTCTCTGGACACTAAGCTATTACTACGAGTAGGAAAGGGCCTCTCAAAGTTTTCTTATAGTCTCTTTTGACATAGGTAAATAAACGGAGGTTGGACTATTTTATTTCTCCAATTGTGTGAATTAAGGGTTCTCCGCTAATAAAATATCTCATGGCTTCGCATGAAACCGCAAACATAACCTGTCTCTCACAATATAAAAAGAAAAATTCTCCAATAATAATGATGTACTTTGTAAAGAAGAATGGTTTGTTGATCATTGATTGCGTACAAGCAAGACATTTTAATTCAGTGTAAGCAGCTCGTAAAACATCACTTGAAGAGAATTATTATGAAAAAACGCGCTAGGTAATATTGTTTCGTTTCAAACGCAGCGACCCGTTGGTAAGAGTTATCCATAAATTAACGCTAAAGAGGGGGAGGAAGTTGTGACACTATTACTCTGTGTTACGAAGGGGTAAGGGTGTATTAATTTATTGTTGATACATTGATATTTTTTTCACAACTTTTAAACATTTTCTGAAAAAATACCTTTTTGTCTTGTATTAAAACATTAACTAATTAATTTTTTAAAAACATAAACTAAATTCTTTAGATATAAATACTTACAATAAATAGAAATAATTTTAGCAATTTGTTTTTTAATCGGTAAGATTGCGTAGAAAATATTCCAAATTTAATTTGAAGTATATTCTAGATTACATTCACTTGGGACAGGTTGACTCTCGTCCATGCGTCATCCACGTGTGCTCTGCTTGTGATAAACAATTTTCGCTTCTGTGCGTCTTTCCTTCATTTACAACTTACCCTCAATCTTACTGTTAGGTGCAGTCAGCATTGCCAACTAATTCCGACTTTCATTTTTATAAAGATTAATATACAACACAAATAAAACGAATTCAAATTGATTTTACTGTGCAATAATTTATTTTCACTTCTTGCATCTACAAGGGGGAGGGGTGTTGTTACAAACGTTACGAAATTGTTTACGGAGGGGGTGCTCAAAGGTGTGTTACGGGTGCGTTGCAAAGGGGAGAGACGTATTCAATATGCTGAAAATTTGCGTTACGTAATTTGTGGGTGGCCCCTAACGAGAGTTCCACATGCATTCTCCGTCGCAAGATTGATACTCGGCCTCTTTCCAAACAGAACGATCACTTGGAGCAGATTATTGTCTTTTTACGCGGGATAAAACGCTCCGTGTCTCACAGAGTACTGGCTTAGCATTTTACTGGCATTCTTAGATTACAGACGTTATTTGCCATAAATGTCGAACGCATGAAGGCGAAACTGATGCCAATCTTAAAGTAATTTTCTGATTATTAATGAAGATAATTGTTCCGTTGCAGATGATGCGTGTGGCTATTATAAACGTACTGCAGTCTTCTGGTGGTTTGAAGTCTACTGTTGAAAATAATTCGACATGTTTGGAATTCAGAAAAGTTAATTTGAGCATTGCCAGTATTAAAATTGGCAGTCACTTAGAATTTAGTTTGTTTTAGAAAAATATTGTAATATACTAGTAATAAATGGGAAAAGTATAATTTAATATTACATTCATTTTGGGAAAATGTCGACCCTTTTTGTTGTCATTAAAGCGACAATAGTTCAATTTCGTGTCCTAAAAGTAGATTTTCGGTAAAGGATAGAAACAATAATACGAACTATGCCATTATTATTGTTATTATCATTATTATTAATTAAAACAGTAAACATTTAAATTGTGAAAACAGACTTCTTTCATTTTTTTCGCATTCTCTGTACAAATTTCTCTACCTTAGAATATATTTGTATTAATTTTGCTTTATCCACTAATTTTTATTCTAATATTTTTCTGAGATGATTCGTATGTCATTTTTTTAGAAGAATTCAATTCTCCCTTTGTAGTTTTTTTATTTTTCCATACTTTGGTGGATTTCTTTCCGTTCTGTATTTCTAAAGACCGGTGACTTCATTTAATTTGAAGTTATTAATTTTAATATAATTGAAGTTATTCAATCGGTTTAACGCTTGAATATTTGGTGAGTCAAAATTCAATACGTTTATGCTTCATCTATCGTGTGATTTTCTATAGTCATTCAACAAATGTTTTGTGAATAAAAAACCTGTAACTTCGGGAAAAACAATGAAATTGTTAGAGTAGTAAAATGAAATTTTTCTATTTCAATTTGTTCTTATACTTGTTAAAGAAAACCTACTTTAATTGCAGGCCCTTGGCAAACTTATTACATTATTATAACATCTTTACGAAATTTCAAATGAAGAGAATGGTCAATTCATACAGGAAAATGTCAACCCAAGTAGAAAATATTTTGACTCCGTCTGTTTATGTATTTTATTGTAAATGCATCAATCCAGTCAAATGTGTTGTTTCTAAAAGCTACTGAATAAACACATTTTAGCAAAGTCTACTCACATGAATATAAACTAGAAAATGCAAATTCCCGCACCTTCATCTCTTTATTTTTACAACCTATTTTGTTTTCCGAGCGTATTGCATGCCTGCCCATGACATGTTTCCCTGGGTAATGCAATGCCCAACGCGTTAGGCATTTATGGCAAGCACTATTTATTACTTCTTTGCTAATTTTTATTTTGCCTGTAAACGTGCTGGCCTTCCTCTTTTAGAGGTAAGCCATAAAATTATCTCCACTAATGGTTTTGCACGAGTGGCCTACGAGCAAAAAACTGCTCTCGTTTTGCATGCCCACGTGAATTGTCGAAGATGTTGCTCTGAAGAATGGCCTCTACGCATCGATGTTATTTTGTTTAAAAACCCACATTTGATGACGCAGCAATCCTAATCCAACAAAATGGCTCCAACACTGGCATACGGAAGGTAATTCCTTCAAATCTAATCTCAAAACTAAAGTTGGGAAGTTCATTCAGTTGCATGCTTCTTTTAAGTCATATCTGTCAGAAACTTAAAATATCTATTTCGTAGCAAATTATGAATTTAAGAGAGAAGACGGGTAGTATATACTGGAGGTTTTGCCTATTTGAGATATTTTCGGTTAGAAGCAAAAAAATGTATTTAATTGCATATTTTTCCTTCAAGTTGAAAGATTTATTTATTTATAATACAGATTTATTTATAAAACATCATGCTAGAATGTCTGAACAGTGGCCGGCAATTCCGGCCAGTTCAATACTCGACAATTGTTAAATCCAAATCGAATCGAATTCACGGGACAACAGGAAAGAGGCGCGCGGATTGAAGAGAGACCGTATTCGAATTTTAAGGAATAGATTTAATCCCTAAATATAATCTACTTGTGGCCTCATTGTTGGCGAGCTGAACCAGCCGAGATGGCTCAATGCCAACATCCATTGTTTCTCTCGCTTCGCTGGCCTGGAGGTCGTAGAGTTCTACTCGTGGTGGATTTTTGACACTAGGTATCTTGCTAGGTAGTATTTATCCAGTCGCTGGAGAAGAATCCTTGTGGTCAGACACCTTAATCGGTAGTTTTCAGACATTTCTTCGATCCATACCGGGCGAATGCCTAAGCAGTACGCTAAAAACGGGCTAAGAATCGCAGGCGATCTTCTTATCTTTGTTTCCACCCCTTTGCCTCTTAAACACCTCTTAAACACACCCTTAAACACACCTTTTCCACCTCTTAAACACACACACACGCTCACACTTACACTACAAGCACGACACTACCACACACATCAGGAAACAGGTCGAGAGCTCAGAGATTGTCCCGTGTCCCGCTGGGGGTAGATATCTGAATGTGGAAAAAACAATTAAGTCGACGCGATGTTAAGGTAGGCTCCACATCTCACATTGGAACAAGGAGGAATGCTGCAACTTCTCTAGATACAACATGCACTACATTTAACGACTAATTACCTCATCATTTTTCTTGCTCTAAAACATAAAATATTTAACCAGTTGTATTCGAGAATGTTACGCACTCGTTCGGTATTAGGATCCCACAAAACGAGTTTTACTGTAAAAAAAATTGCATTTACGTCTTACTGAAAGGAAATGATTTATGGTGTAGTGGATGATTGAAAGGCTAAATGTAATGTGAGATGTGGTATATGTTCAGTCATAAGGAAAGGCTAAGTACCGACAAGGAATGTATGTATTGGAGAAGTGTGAAGATTTGGAAATACGGATGATGTTTTAATGACTTGTGCACGTGAGTAGGAAGGTGTATATTTGGGAATACGAACAGACTAAATAAAACTGTTAAGATTAGACTTGTCTTTTTCCCTAGTTGTTTCTTGTGTAAAGTTCTGTTTATTTTTATTATTTCTTCATTCTTAGAACCTATGATATTATGAATACATGTTTTATTTTGATTTGAAATTTGAATTTTTTTAAAAATTGAATCGAACTGTAAGTTACCTCATTCATGTCTAAGGTGTATGCCGTAGAATCATCGGCCGTAAAATAAATAAATGGATATTTCTGTTTTTTTCTTATTTGGGCCTAGTGAATTTATTTCATTAAAACAAATTAGAGCCATCACAATACTATGTAGAAGTATGCTGGAAAGTCAAAGCGGTATTTTTCTTTCTCTTTTTTTTCTTTCTTTTTCTTTCTTTTTCTTTCTTTTTCTTTCTTTTTCTTTATTTTTCTTTCTTTTTCTTTCTTTTTCTTTCTTTTTCTTTCTTTTTCTTTCTTTTTCTTTCTTTTTCTTTCTTTTTCTTTCTTTTTCTTTCTTTTTCTTTCTTTTTCTTTATTTTTCTTTATTTTTCTTTCTTTTTCTTTCTTTTTCTTTCTTTTTCTATCTTTTTCTTTCTTTTTCTTTCTTTTTCTTTCTTTTTTTTTCTTTTTCTTTCAACCCGGAATGGTAGCGTCATCGTTCTCCAACCGCTTTGTCTAATCTGGAGGCCGGCCTCCCTGAGCGCCTGTGTAGGGCATGACGTCACAACGGTTACGTTTTGGAGGCCATGGGTGGCGGGGCGCGACACTCAAGTTCATGACTTCCTCAAGCACAATGAGATTGCTAAATCTCGTAGAAAGCTAAAAGTAGCGTGTTCCGTTTACCTTAAATTTGGGGGCAAAGTTTATTGGGGTAGTGTCTGAAATGCATGAATGCTTTTTTTATTGTTTTGTTGTACTAACACATGTAGAATGTTTTCATAAGTGTGCGGTTTTTTAAAGTGAGATTAACGCAAAATTATAATTGTAGTTATATTTCACAATTGTTTTCTCATTCACTTAATTTCGTCGTGCGGTAGTTCATGCAATGACTTAGAAACTTCAAAATTACTAATATGTTCGCAATGTTGCGTACAGTAGGGCTTGAATGTTTCATGTTTTTCATTCGTTTCTAGTTCTGGTAACACATATTCGTTTAATTTTTGTTTAAATCACGGACAATTTTCAACTAAATCATAATTCTCGCATTTTGTAAATGTTTTTTTTAATTCGCATTTTTCCTTCATTTCACTGTGTGAACTCTATTCTCCGCCTTCCATTTGTAATCGTTGATGTAGTGAAAATGAGCGAGCTTTGTCTTTCCCTGATTTTATTTCTTCGTCAATAATTTCTTTAAATTTTATATTCTGATCCTTTATTTGAAAACAGATTTCTTCTCCCTCATCTAACATATGTTTTATTGTTTCTTTACCTTTTCGTCTTGCTACGTATGTAGTAAAGTCTAATACGTTGTGTAGTCAGAGTAACCGTTTTGTATGTTTTTGATGCAAAAAAATTGTGTGTTTTTTAATCATAGATAATTAGGTATGTAAAGACAACTATGTATCCCTTCCGCAAATGTCTGGATTTAACAGTTGAATTTTTCTTACTTTTTGTGTTGTTGAACATTGAAAGAAAACCGTTATTCAAGGATATCTAATTCTGGCTTTGAATCTCCAATGTATTGTAGTATCTATATAAAGATAAATCATTTTTAATGAATATACCATCATATTCCCTGTAGTATTAGCAATAAGTAATTTCTTTAGTGTTTTGGTCTCAGAAGCAAAGTTTCTAAAAAAAAGTGTGTAATTTTTCTGTTTCGTCACAGCCTGTGTGTCGCTAGCAAATTGTGCGTATTTCCAAGATTCGAATCGTAGTTAAAGGCTCGGGAGGTCATAAGCGACGTTTACAAACAGCGAGTACACAACAATTCTAACGACCGGCTGGCGGTTTTAGGTTCTTACTGCGTCAAATCGGACGCTATCCAGATCAGTCAAAATTTTGTACCCCAATCCCTAAATTTACCACATTTATATTATTCTTTGTGCGCGAAAAGAGTAGATTTCTTCTTGAGCAGTATTTGGATTTGACATCAATTAAGCACTATTAACTTGAAGCACTACCTTCGGGACGTCATAGTAGAAGATAGGAAATCATCAAGAAACTGGTGTGCAGAAACGAATCGTTTGCAAAATGTTACAAGAAACATGTGTTCATGCGGGGTTCCCAAATGGGATCGGTATATCGCCCTCTGGGAAGTCGATGATATTTTGAAGGCGGTCAATGATGATCAAGGGGTCTATAGGGGGTCGAAAGCCAAATGTGCACCAGCGATCGATCGGCGTAATCATGATACTATTGATTACAAAAAATATGAATTAATTATTTTCTGATACAAATATTCAAAACAGAAAATGAAAATTGTTTATATTTGTGAAAATGTAAAATTAAAAACGTACAAAAATAACAACAGTTTTTAAAATTTTTATTTATATTCTTTGTATTATTATTAAGTCATTTTTGTGGAATTATGAGTTATCATTGTGTTGTACGCTGTATATTACAGTGAAAATCAAGGTGGTCAATGAAGAACAGCATTCGTTTGAAGGGGGTCGTTGTAAGGGAAAGGTAGGGAATCCCCGATGTAATGGAAAAGAAGACAGCTGTTTGTTTTTTTTTCACCTAAAATGACTCACCCTGTCTTGACATTAAAAAACGGAATCTTTATACTTCGATTTTTTTTAACGTGGCGCTTGACGTAAATCAGCTGAAAGATTAAACGTCATCACAGTGACGTCATCGTGATGACATTCAAGCTCCCGATTGGATGACGCTGTAATAGCTGTTTTACGTCAATTGATTGATTGATTCGTGTTTCCGGGCGCGTCAACTACTTTGCTCACTTGTCCCGTAAGTGTAGTGCGTGTTTTTTCTCGAGAGGAGGCGATGATCTTTTCCCCACTGGATGGCGAGATCTGGCGTCGACCTACCATCGACTAGCGGGGTTTCCCCTCAACGAGGTTTCTCTCCCCAGCGGGGCACCGCCCCAGCCGGGACACGTTGTAAGCTCCCGGCCGGTCTCCCGGCATGTGTGGTAGTGTAGTGCATGTTAGTGTAAGAGGAGAGGAGAGGAAAGGACAAGAAAGAGGAAAAAAGATCGCGCGCGGTCCGTGGCCCGTTTGTTAGGGTACTGCTCCGGCATTCGCCTGTTGTTGATCGGAGAATTGACGGAAAACTACCGATCAGCCCAGCCGGCCGCTAGAATTCTCCTCCATATGGCGACTGAATTCACCCTAGCTGACAAGCCAGTGTCGAAAATCCTCGAACTAGGATTCGAACCTAGGACCTCCCGGTCAGACTGACTGCAGTGACATGAGGTTGATGATCTGAGCCATCTCTCCCGATATTTACGTCAAGCTCCACCGTAAAAAAATCGAAGTATACTGATATGTGAGCGAGCGGAAAGGCGAAGAAGGGGAGTAGGGTAGGGGGAGGGGCGCGCTGGCGTCCGAGGCGGGTCTGCGGCCAGTGCAGACCGGTGGCGGTTAGCGGCTTTAACGAGCGCGCCAAGTGCCCTCTGGCGTCACGCGGCCTCCCCCCACCCCACCCCACCCCACTCACCCTCCCCGCACACGTGTACTCACGTCGCTTGCCTAGATGCCGGTGACTATTCCACTCGGGAAATTAAAACCATTAGTGTTTAACGATACCTGCAAATTGCACCAATCAAGGCGGCGTGTCTCAAAAAGTTTATCGCTTTTTCTATCAGATTTTTCTTACCGCTTCTCCCTACGGGCCAATCATAAACTGTGTCACATCGACCTTAGGAGGCAGTATCCATCGATCGCTATGTCGATGTCCAATGAACCGCGTGTGTACTGTAACATAACTTCTTTGATTTTGACGTAGTTTTCAGTTATTTGCAATATTTGGCGCATTTTGGAACTCTGTTGGACGTAATTTCACTCGTGGAATAGTCCTATTAAATACCACTCGTGCTTTGGAAATTCGCAGATAAATCCCCTTCTCGCTTCGCGATTCGGAGATTTATCGATACTTTCCAAAGCACTCGTGGTGTTACCTATGACAATCACGTCGATACCGTCAAGGTGGATGCTGTGAGATGGTGTGGGGCCCCCGAACTACCTGGACCTCGCTCTAGGCGGTCCCCAGACGGACACTTGGCTTCGTCGTGGAAGTGCACGATACTCATGAGCCATTGAGCAGGGATTCGATTGGCGTATTGTGAGTGGCGCTTAATCAGGCTACGGTGCTAGCCCGGACTGCTAGTAGCTCTGAGCTGGCAGTGGCCAGGTCCAGGGTTAATTGAGGAGGCGCCCCGGTGGGGTGCAGTGTTCCGACGTATCCGGATGTCAACCCAAAGGTGTCCTTTTACGCTCGCAGGGGGGGGGGGGGTGATTAGAGGCTAGCGCCTAGGTGCGCAGCCTCGGAAGAAACCTCCTCCTGGTACAAAAAAATCTGTTTAAGTAGTAGATTTCGCAGGTGATACGTATACATGTACTCACGTGCACACTCATGTACACAGATATCCACATAAATGCATCCTCATACATGTATTTACAGTCACCTCAACACACTCTTTCTCTTACTCGCTTATTTGCATACACGGTCACTCACTTCTTCACTCTCTCCCTCTCTATCTCGCACTCAATCTCTATCTCCCACTCCGTCTCTTCCTCTCCCTCACTCCCTCTCCCTCTCTCTCGTTCTCTGTCTCCATATAACACGCTCTTGTCAGGATCTCATCCTTGTTTTTCATTCTTACTTGACCTATTGTTTTTTATCTATTTCTTTCTTTGCCTCTTTTTTCCCTCCTTTGTTTTCAGTTTTCCTTTCAAAATTTTTCGTCTAGCATTATTCCTTTCATTTTACTCCAGTTTTTCATCTTCTTCATCCTCATTTCTGATCCTTTCTCTCTGACATTCTTATTTTTCATCGACTTCTTCCCCAAGGCAGTTTGCATCTCTGTTGAAGCTCCCGTGTTTTTCGTTGACTTGTTCCTGGAATAATTCGTCGTTCGATCCTTCCGAGGGTATTGTACGCCAATTCAACATTGGATTTCACTGTCAGATAGCAGAGGTTGACCATTTTTCCGCATCCCCTGTCTTCTTCATTGAGAAATGGAAGTCTACATTAGGGTTACTGACGTTACGGGTAATAATTAATTTGGCTGGAAACTCCCAAATGGGACTTATACATCTTTTTACATACCGACTGATCATAGACATGCATGTTTATGAATTTTCACAACAAAAATTTCTCATTTTTTAAAAAACTCTTCTTGTATTGGTTATCCCAGTGTCTCCCTTCTTTGTGCAACTGCCTTTTTCTTAATTTTGTTTATTTTTTTCTTTCGATGTCAAATTTGTTGCTTTCTTATACCCTCTCTCTCTTTCTCTCTCTGAGAATCTGTTGTGCTACAGGAAATAAGTGATTCTTCTGCGGTTTTTCAAAAATATGCAATATACTCATAAAAATGCAAACACACTAGTAAATATTCAAATTGCATTGTCAAGTATTCAATGTGTTCTGTGTAAATAATACGTACATCGAATAAATCACCTTATTCATGAATATCCTATGTCCTTATCATAAACACCGAGAATGATTCAAGGCCAACTATCGACTGGGTAACAAACAAACCATCACGTGGCACACGTGGAGGAAAAGCGAGCGGACCCGGAATAAATCCAACGCTCTAAACGCCAGCCTAACGAAGTCTCAGGGGGCACACGTAAGAAAACACGCACTCGGGTTAACGTGCCGTCGACCTCGGTTAAACGAGCCCGTTTCTACTCGCCCGGTTACAAACTCATTAATCCCGACCGGATGTGATTTTTGTAACTTTGCCCCTCAAGACCCGTCTTCAAGATGGAATACGTCACGGCATTTCGCATCTTCCTCAGTCGTGCCGCTAGGTATCGCATGATCGCGACCGTATCAAGCAGTGTTTGCGATCACGCGATATTTAGCGGCAGGACTGAGAAAGACGGGAAATGTCGTGTGATATTCCGTTGTATCACAGTGACTTGAGGGGCAAAGTTAAAAATCTCGCATTACACTTGAATACCGTCGATGATGTTCCTTCTCTACCGATGTCTTAGCGTAAATGAATGTTTTTATTGTGTTCCTGGTTTTAGTCTTTTAGTCTTTGACTGCAGACATTCCCTCGCCCCGACTGTTTAATGAAGATGCGCCGGCAAAGGTGGCTCAGAGCATCAACTGATGTTACTGCAGTGCCTGTGAGGCGCTCTGTGGTTCGAGTCCGGACGGTAGCAGGATTTTTGTCTCTAGCTAGACAGCTGTGTGGAAGCGAATTCTAGCGGTCGGCTGCTCTGATCGGTAGTTTTCCGTGGTGTCTCCGATCAATACCAAGCGAATGCCGGAGCAGTACCCTCACAAACGGGCCACGGACGGTGCGCGTTCTTTCCTTTCCCTTCCTTGTTATATACTCATTCTTTACTTACACACACACACATACATGATTATGATTACGCTACCACACATGCCAGGAGATCGGTCGGGAGCTTACAGCTTGTCCCGGCTGGAGCAGTGCCCCGCCGGTGGGAGATACCTGGTTGAGGGAAACCCCCGCAAGCCGTCATAGCACGGGCTCAGATCTCTCCATCCAGCGGGGGAAGACTACCGCCATCTCTCAAGATGAAAACATACACTACACCTACGGGAATAACGACCCTAGCCGTTGACATGCCAAGAATCACTCTAATCAATCAATTACTTCAAAGGATAAAGAGGTATCAACCACTATAGTAGATTATTTTTTTTACAAAAGGAGTCGCATGATCGCGACTGTATCGAGCAGTGCAGGCGATCACGCGACACCTAGAGGCACGACCGAGAACGACGCGAAATACTGTGAGATATTCCATCGTGAAGACAAGCCCCCACGCGCCAAGAAATAAAAACCCAAGTATAGCTAATGTCGAAAATCCTGCCACCACCGTCAGAAGTGGAACTCCAGGACCTTCCAGTCAGAGGCGCTGGGATGACATCATTTGATGCCCTGAGCCACCTCTCCCTGTGTGAAGGCGTGGGGGATGCAGCCGTCTCCCTCGTCACCAGCCCCTTTGGTCGCCCACCACGATGATGACAAACGTACTTGTCGGTCCATCCCTACCCGCAAAGAATGGAAAGAAAATTCATGATTGATTTTAGAGTTTATTCGTATAAAAATACAGTAAAGAACTGCGGCGGATGTGAGATTTGAAGGTCGGTTTAGTGAGGTTTAATGTCCAGTGCAGTAACATGTACTTACATGAATTGTTGTTATTACGATAATAAAATAGCCAGTAATAACGTGCATTTAAGTTTTTACTCAACGAAGGAAGTTTTTCAAGACAATTTTCCATAAGTATTATAAATATTATACTACATTAAAGTAATCTATTTACTTAGTCTTTTTTAAAATAAATACTATTTTGAAAGTGTGTTTTATTGCTATTAAGGCAAGACGGTTTAACTGGCTTAGTTCTCGAACCACAAATGCCTGAGAAGTCTACACAGGTTTCAAAAACATTAAAATGTAGGAGGAAATAGGGATGAAGATAGTAATTCAGGCCATTTTGGGTTCAGCAACATTTGACTCAGTGACTCCGGGAACGTCAACTACTGAGGTCATTCGTTCCGTTTGTTATCTCACATGTTTTTTCAGCAGGAAGTTTGATAAAAAATAAGTGTAAATATCATCTTTTCGGCATCTTATTTTATTGCAGCGTGACATACAGAAATACGGATAAGTGAATGTCAAAAAAAGGCAATTTACATTTCATTTAAATCCAGAAGGGGGTTCACACCCATTACGTATGTTGAAAAGGAACTTACGTACGACAACAAGATTATAAATGCGATTGTGACAACTTGTGTCATTGAGCTAAAGGATTTGCATAAAAGGAAAAAATACACAAACGGTATGTTTATTTCTCTCTATTTCCCTGTTTGATTATTCACAATTGGGTATTTTCGTATTTGTAGTAGATAATGTATGTAACTGGTTAATACGCGTAAATGAGCGTACGGAAATATAATGTGTGGTATGTGTCATGTTGAAAAAATCGAGAAGAAACTGGTTTTTATCGTCACTATTGTAATGAGTCATAATTGTGAGAAAATCGTATTTTGTCCATATTTGGGGCAAAGACAGAATGCAAGTACAAACTCGACCTACTGAAATAAGAAATTACAGGTTGGCAATGTTGATATCATGGAGACCGCCGACCTGAGATCAAGCACGAAAATCAGGTCGGAAAGGACGTGAACGTTCTTGAGTGAGGACGAAAAGTTGTTCCAAGCGTTTTTACGGCAGATACGAAATAGAACGCTTCAATAAAGGTGTGTTATTGAGTCAAGCATTTGATGTGAAATACGTGATGTCGTATTGACTGAGAATTAATTGACGAGACTATAGTGAAAAACGGAATGGATTAAAATGTTTGGGAGAGTGAATACTGTGAATCGTCTATTTGGGATTAGATCTGAGTAAAGAACTTACGTTGTTTTGAAACGTCAAGAAGTCATGTACATAGGTATCATTATTTAACATTGTGAATGTAGCTAGACGGTTTTGTTGTTATTTCCTTTTAAAAGAATATTGTGAAGTTTAATTTTTGATTATGAATAAATGATAACTTTTAATTTGAATTTGAAAGTTTTAATGTAATATTTTAAGAGGTGCTTTATTGAGATCTATGGTGTCTACCATAGAATCGTTAGCGGTGAATAAATATTAAATGAATATTTTTACTTTCCCTCCATTAAGTAGATTCATTATATTTTTAATTAACCGAAAAACTAAAAATCATCTCACTATTAACTATAGTACAGAACCAATAACTGTTCTCTAGGCCCTACATGTGTTCTCTAGATGTTCACTCGCTAAGACGAAGACACTAACAGAATAGTATACTGCAGTGAAAAAAAACTACAGGTAAAGTCGTGCGTATTTGAAGACTCCATTGTCAAATTCATAAATGATGCTAATGAGCAGATAACTGTTACTGGTCTTTTTTTGAAACATAAAATGAAGATTACAATGTCAACTACGCAAATTCAAACTACGAAATCAGACCTCGTTCCTGGGAGTTGAGTTGCGTTGTTCTTGGCTTTCATTCCCTGATCACGCGATTCGGGATTTTTGTTGTTGTTATTAAAGGTCGCATCAACATCTAGGTTATTAGCGACCACTTTTGGATTTAACGTTATGATAGGAGGATGAAACGATATGGTGATGATAGGGTGTGAAAGGACGAACACAAATACAACCATGCCCGAGGTGAGACTAGAACCCGCGATCCTTCGTTCCGAGATCATGTCGACACTACTGCTTTAGGCCTCATTCACAATGCAAACTTAAACGTAAACGTAACGTAGCCGCAAAACCTAGAAATGTGTTATTAAGCGAGACCATTCACAATGCCTTGACGTAACCGTTGACCTAAGACCGTAAACTTCAGAGTTCGCAAGCTCCAAGCTTTTACGTTAAGTTTACGTCGGAAATCAACCGAAGACCAATCAGAGAGCAGCATGGAAGTTCGATTTCAGATTGTGTTCAGGTAGTTTGTGGTTATGTCATTGTTTTGTAATGTAGAGAACTAGTTTACGAACGCTTTTCATGCGTGTAGTGAATTCAATGTAAGAATTTGGACAAATTTTGTTGTGACTTTAACCTCAGATGGCGAATAAACTAATTATGTCGGACGAATTACTCGTGAATTTGGTTCAAGAGAATCCTTGTTTACAAGATGAAGGAAATGTGAGCACTACTACAACATCTACTCGCATGTATATAAAGACAAATCAATACGAATCTCGAAGAAAAAGCTAGAAACCATGCTGGAAAGATCTTTTCACCATGTTAGAGACGTATCAATCAAGTTTCAGAACATTGAATTCTGATTGGTTCAGGCGAATCTTACGTTCCAGTTTACGCTCATCATTGTGAACGCTTGTTTTTAGGTGTAAATGTTGCGACTAAGTTTACAGCATTACGTTACGTTTAAGTTTGCATTGTGAATGAGGCTTTAGCGATCTCGGCTACCGGGGATCGGCGACGTCAGGATTTGATTCGTTAACCGGGGCAGGAAACGGGCTCACACTTATCTCATGTTTCGTGAAGCATGATCTTTGAGTCTTGTTAGGCTATATTGCATTTTTTTTCTGGGAGCGTTCGCGGGATGGGGAAACAAGGATCACGTACTGATAGCGATTTGTTGTTTACCGCAGCGCCACAACTATCCACAGTTCTAGAAACCGCATCGATTTTTACCGTTGCGAGTAGCACTTAGTTCACCTCAAAAATCCACCACTCAAGAAAACTTTTCCCTATCTGCTACACACAAAGTGGCCTTCTCCTTGAAAGTCGTCATTTTACACATTACGGCGTTTAATGGCCACCGACCTAGACATTGTGTGCATCGCTTGTGTGGGTGCAACCAGTTTTTAAGTTTTTTTTGTTTTTTTTGTATTCTCTAGCGGTTTTTATTTAATTCATTTTATGCGGCATTAGGTCAACATTTTATGTGAAACATGTGCTTCCGTTTTACACAATCTTTTATAATATAAATATAATTAGTAAACAACATATGTTCTTAAATGTCAGTCACTATATTATCACTAAACATGTACGCATGTGGTTAGAAATGTCAAAGAAAGATGTGATAAGATAAAACCTTATATATTACACGCGGCTACAAGACCATTATACACTCGTTAGAAATTATACACTCTCGTTACCACGCATGTTAACTTACTCGTAATGATCTATTAGAGCCATTTGTAAAATTAATAATAATAATAATAATAATAATAGTAAGAAGAAGAAGAAGAAGAAGAAAAGAAGAAAAATGGAAATCGAGATCAGCCGAATGTCGGGGGTAAAAGCTTAGGTCGTCCCGATAGTTATCGGAGCTCTGGGATTAGTTCCGCAAAATGTAAGAACTTGGAACTTACATAAGTTAGTTCAAAACTCCCAGGTAATCCAAAGAACACGGAGTTGCAATAAATTGCTTAACTTGTAACAGCCCACATTTTGCCCAAATTATTGTAGAAGCATCGATGGTCCCTTGATCTACTCCTGGTTGAAACCCGAAGTAGACTTTATAATCAACCGACTCATAACATCATTAGTGGTGAATTAGAGGAATAATAATAAGTTTCTTTATTGTCAAAATGTAGTCATATTAAGCAATACGACTCACACAATCTCAATGAAATAAAAAATAAACAGTAGATTTAAATTAGGTTGATTAAATGATAGAATCAGTATGAAATATAATATATTCTCTATTTATTATTTAACTTGATGGTTGAATTCCCAAGTGTTTTAATTCAATCTGTATTATCTGTATCTGTATTAAATCTGCCGAAAACATTAATCAATCCATTAATTAAACCTCAATCCAGTGACGGATCCAGCGGGGGGGGGGGGCATGAGGGACATGCACCCTCCCCAAAAGGCGTAGTTTTTACTTTTTTGATCTTGTTTTATTTTGCAAAATTGATTTTATAACATGTATTTATGTATTAATTATGTAAATATTTTTTTAAAAGTACTTACAGTATAGTATAAACACCACAAAAATAATACACAATATAATAACAAAAGTTTATTATTTACCAAAAATCTATGATGGCCCCTGCCTCAATCCTCCACCAAAACGAGCCTACCGCTTCCCTGCCCTCCCCCCGGGGGTAGTACCGGAATTGGCCGCATGGCCCGCGCCGAGCGGCACGTTCCCGCGGTGACGTCACGGCACCGCCTCCGGTGAGCGACTTTTGTTTTTTAAGGGCCGGGCTATTGAGGTCGCCGCGACGCGCGGGCGCCCGCCCGCCCGCCCGCCCGCCGGCCAGTGAGAAGTCGGGCCACCCGTGACATCACCGGCTCCCTCTGCGGTGGCGATAATGTTTGGCTGCGGCGTTGGCGATAATGTGTCCTGTGGCGCGGCTCGCAAACAGTCCATCTGGGCGAATAGTCGATTATTATATGTTGCGAAGCCGAATTCGCGGCTTTGAGTCGGGTCGCGAAACGAAATCTGTGCGTCGGTTTTGGTGCAAAGGATGCGGTCTATTCGTTTATCTTAAAAAGAACATTGGTTGAAGATGAGTAAATGAGGAAGCAACAGTTGTATCGTTGCTTGTTGAAGTGTTCTTGTATCTATCAGTCGAACTAGTTTGCCTAAGGTCAAAATCAGTGAAAAGCTGCTTTTGGTTGGGTTGACATTGATTTTCAAGAAGCAAATTAAGAGGCCACATCAATGTTTTCTCAAAAAGAATGTCCAAAATTAGACGAAAAATTTGATGAAGATTTGAGTCAGAAACTCATAAAAGCTTCACAAAACTTTTCCACTTTATAAAATTTTAATAATACCGCCAAGAGTCTTTCTTGTTCATATTTTTGAGGTTGTGCAGTCTGCAAACATGTAATTCAACCAAATGCTCTGTTATTATAATTATGATGTGGAGACGAAATCGCAGTATTGAGTCAAGTGCTCTTCCAGTCGCGAAAAGAAACCTCTACGTCGCTTACGGTGCCAAAATTGCGGTCGATTGGATATTACTTTCTCATATATTCTTAACTACACTTTGATATCTTGAGTACAAGCGACTTGACGACAAGCGACTTGACGACAAGCGACTTGACGACAAGCGACTTGACGACAAGCGACTTGACGACAAGCGACTTGACGACAAGCGACTTGACGACAAGCGACTTGACGACAAGTGAGGAGGCAGCTCAAGTTGTATATCATCAGTCGTATTGATTGATGCTTGAATAAGAGTGTGGAGTGATATTTTTGAAATTCTGTGTAGGGAGGGTCATTCCATTACGGCTTGTGCATACACCTTCTACCGCTGCAGCTCAAGTTCAATCCTGGCCAATCCATATGGAATTTGTTGCGGGCAACGTGAGCAGTCAACAGGATTTCTAAAGGTTCTAACATTTTCTTGTCCTCATTTCATAATTTCTCAGTCATCCACCTCGTCATTATCTCTGTACTCCTTGGATCGTCACTCAAGGGTCTCAATTACTTTAACTATTTTAGGATATCGCTTAATAAATAAATTCATGGAAATAAGTAAATAAACCCTAAATACGAAATGCAGTGGTCTCACTTTCCTTTAATCCGATTAATCAGACGCACTTATGCACACATGATTTCACGTTTCGTTTTGTAATAAAAGGGAACACATTTAGGGAGGCCAATGTATAAATGTAGCAAAGTAGAATCCACTGAAGTGATTAATTAAATTTAGAATAGAATCTTCAGTGTGTTTGTAGCATTACATGTTCAGTAGACTAGTCAATATTTACGTTTTTCTGTCCAATGAGTTCCCAATTTATCTTGTACCGTTTTCCTTGCTTATTAAAAGCTATCATTGCAATAGTTCACATTTTTTACAAATTTTCTTTCCAGTAGAGCTTTTGTGGACTGAGTTCCAGTCCCAAAGGTTTCAGATACGACTGTAGTCATTTCTTAATTTGTTTCTTCAAATTTTCAGAAATGCGAAGAATATTTTTAAATGCATAGTATTTTCTCGACTAATAATTTTATTTTATAAAGAACGAATTATTTTGTTGAAAGTGTATTGTGAAAATTGGCACAAATAAAGGCACGGAAAATAAACAAGGTAATTTTGGATTTTATTGGAGAGAAATTTAAAAACAAATTTTTATAATTTTAGAAGTTGGGTCAATTTTATTTCCGTTCAAAAAGTTTTCCCAAATAGTATAGAATTATCTGCATTTCGTTCCGTATGAAATAAAAATGAATTCAATATTATTATCTAGAAAAAAATAATAAATAGCTATTTATTACTCTGAGAAAAGTGTACGTGTCATTGTACTTTTAGTTGCGATTTCAGAACATTATTTTCAGTTTCAATGTTCTCGAATCAGTTTCCCCGAAAATGATTCATCGACGCATTTCACCTGCCGTGAAATGCCCCATTGGAAGTTAGCAATGTGCATTTCAAAAAGCGTTTAACGATGCAGTGTAAAAAAATTAACATTGTTGGAAATTATATATAATTTAATGTGAACTTTTCCTAACTCCTATGATTTTGCTGACGTTCATTCAATAACGTATAACTTCATTAAGAATTCATAAACTGAGACTATGAAGTAACCTTTTATAGTGACTCGGTCTAGCCTGATATTTACATTTATAAGGCTTAAAAGATTTTCTGTTAGATAACATAACGCAAACAGAATGCTGTATTATGAAACATTGCTTCACAAGTGATAGGAATTTAAAAACTGGTTCCAGGCCTTTGGAGGCAACCTTGGAGTAGTGGTAATTGTAGGGAGGTATATAATACTCTCTATATATAAAACTGTAAAAAGATGCCAGTTTTGTACTCCTTCAAATATACCATCCTCCCTAATCGCATAAAGCAGCTTCTTCTAGTGAGGGAGTTACCCCAGGCATGCATCAATCAGCCTTAACCAAAGAAAACAACTAAAAGTTTGGTGATATCGGTAGAGAGAAAATAACAGGTGCATATGCAACCAACAACTTATATTAGACAGCAAGCATGTTACCATTGTAAGTCCTTAATGGACAGAGCATTTTTTATATCGTAATGAACAAAATGAGGTTGTCAACGTTTTTTTTTCTTTCAAAATAGTTTTGAAGGATAGCCCGCCCCTTAGCATGAATTGACAGGAACGTTGGGGGTTGAAATATGAGCCACTTTCCCTTGTAACAATAATATTTATAAAATGCGGATTAATCGCACGTATCCATCTAGTATAAATTACTATTATTATTTGCGTTATTTGTAAGCCATTTATAATCTTCTGTAGGATGCTGAACATTTCCCCCTTGACGTGCTTTATATCAGAAAAGATGAATATATGAAGACGTGAATATTCTGAATACGTATTGAGATAGATGAGCATGAATGTATTTCGCGCAGACAGTGACCCCTTTCGATCCATTCCACTCACTTTGCATTATCATCGTCATCATCATCTTCATCGTCATCATTGCATCTGCCTCGGACAGAGGGTTGGAGAGAGTACTCGCATGTCCCTTAACTCGTATGTCCCTTTACTCGTATGTCCCATCCTAGTGCACCCCGCCATAGCCAAGAGATCTTATGGTGTCTGAGACAGAGCGGCCTAAGCTGAGAAAACGAAAAGATTTGTCGCCAATATTCGGTTAAATTGTTGATTGATTAGTGTTTCCGGGCGCTTTAACTGTTAAGGTCATTAGTACCGTAAGTGTAGTGCGTGTTGAATCGCGGGCTGTGACGGAGATCTTACCCCGCTGGAAGGCGGGACCAGACGCCGAACTACAGGTCGAATTGCGGGTTTTTCCCCAACCAGAAATCGCCACCAGCCGAGCCAAGCTTCCGACTGGCCTCGTCTCCGGACATATATTATAGTGTTCTGCATATGTGTGTGAGTAAGTAAGTGATGAGTAGACATCGGATGTTTAGGGAAAAGCCTATTTTTTCTAGCGAACTTATTTAAAGGCTGATAATATATGTGCACGAATCATGACAAATGATGACATATGACGAAGTTTTATAATGCTTATTTTTGATTATTTTAGCATAAATGCCTTTCTTTTTTGATAAATGACTTTTCTTTGAATTATTGAATTTATGAGAGAATTTATTTAGAATTATTGAGTTTATTTAGAGTTATTGCGTTTTATGAATTATTTTTATATACAATGCTAAGATATCAGAAAATCGGGCATGGTCGAAATTGACCATTAATTACGAAACCTTGCATTTACGTATTTGTATTTTGAAATACGAGAGAATTCCTGAAAGTATACCAACATATCTTTCTCCATTTACCTATTTCATAAATATTAGCCATGTTCTGAGAAAATGGTTGATTGACAATACACCAAGGGCACCGTTTGAGTGGAAATAAATGTAAATTCCCAGAAGGTTTCAGTGTTGCTAATTTTATACTTCTAAAATATATGTCAGGCACATAAGTAGATGTTCATAAATCCTTCTCTGTATTCAAACTGATTTTGTCTCCCAATAGTTACAGATTTGAAATTGCGATCCTTGAAAAGTTACTGGTAATATATTGCGAAGGAAACAATTAAGAATAAAATGTAGAAGAGTAAGTATGTATGGAGTTTTACAAATAATTTTTAATTTTATTGTGAATGTAATTTTGACAGTGCCTTTTTTTCTGCTTATTCTTGACTTTTTCAGTGCCCTTTAAGGCGCCTAAAAGGCGATTTTTAGTGCCTAAACATCCGATGTCTAGTGATGAGGATGGGACAAAGAAGGAAAAAAAAAAGATCGCGCGCAGTTCGTGGTCCGTTTGTTAGGGTACTGCTCAGGCATTCGCCTGATGTTGACCGGAGAAACCACGGAAAACATACCGAACAATAGCAGCCGCTCGCTAGGATTGTCCTCCAGACAGCGGTTGAACACGTCCAAGCAATTTAGCTAGTGTCGAAAATCATTCTACCATCGGTACCCGAACTTAGGACCTCCCGGTCAGAGGAAGTGCAGTGACGTCAGTTGATGCCCTCAGGCTCCTCTCTCGGTTTAATTCTCCTCCAGATTGCGGCTGAACTCGACCTAGCTCGATCGCTACTGTGGGCAATCCGGCATTGTCGGGAGTGGAACCTTTTGATCTCGCAGTCAAAGGCTCATCAGTGACATCAGTTGACGCCCTGAACCTAAGTCGGTGCCAATATTCAGGAATACACCGAACGTGAAACATATCTTTAGTCCGGCGATGTATCTGGAGAAGCAAAACGGCGACATACTGCTACATAACGCTCGCAAAACGGCGACATACTGCCCCGTGCTAGATGTCCGCAGGCGGCGGGTGGCTGCGGTGTTGGCGGCGGCGGCGGCGGCGGCGGCGGTGGTGGCGGCGGCGGTGGCGGCGCGTGGTCTGGAGCAAGCGGCCGCGAACTGACCGCCAGCGCCACCGCCGCCGTCGCCGCCGCAGCTGCGGGGGACAGCGCCGTAAAGAGCTCGTAAAGCAGGCACTTGCCACCGCGTGGCCGCCCCGCCGCCCACCCCATCCCTCCACGCGGCCTCGAGCCCTCGCTTCTGGCGCGCGCAGCCGCTGCCGCCCTTGGAGGCGGTCGCTCGGGCCGGCGCCGTAACGATGAACCCAAGGAATCCTCCCAAGAATCTTCACCGGGAGAGATGGCTCAGCGCATCAACCTGATGTCACTGCAGTCCCTCTGACCGGGAGGTCCTAGGCAGGATTTTCGACACTAGCTTGTCAGCTAGGTCGAATTCAGTCGCTGTCTGGAAGGGAATTCTAGCGGCTGGCTCATCTGATCGGTTTTCCATGGTTTCTCCGATCAACACCAGGCGAATGCCGGAGCAGTACCCTAACAAACGGGCCACGGACCGCGCGCGATCTTTTCTTCCTCTTCCTTGTCCTATACTCTCCTCTTACACACTAACATGCACTACACTACCACACATGCCAGGAGACTGGTCGGGAGCTTACAGCTTGCCGCGGCTGGGTGCCTCGCTGGTGGGAGATACCTGGTTGAGGGGAAAACCCCGCTAGTCGACCGTAAGTCGGTGCCGATTCTCGCCATCCAGCGGGGGAAAAATCACCGCCACCTCCCGAGAAAAAACACGTACTAAACTTACGGGACTAATGGCCTAAGTAGTTGACACGCCCGGAAACATCAATCAATTAAACCCTAGAATCTTCCGATGGCTTCAGATGGGCTCGAACGGTGCTCACAAAGGAATTCGGTGATGTTCTTGAAGATGAGTTCAGGAACGTGTTCGGAGTCGTGACCCAAACGTGTTCGCAGATGTGCTCGGAGATTTATTTTCGAGACGTGCTCTGAGCCGTGTTTCCCGACGTGCTCGGAGACGTGTTTCGAGACGTGCTCAAAGACATGCTCGGGGATGAGCCCGGTGGCTACCACCCTTACTTGCCGGCTGACGTACTATTTCTTCCTTTCTATCTCTATTTCTTTCTGTCCCCTTCTCTCTCTCTGTCTTTCACAAACATACACTTTCGAGAGTGCGAGGTGGGCAGTGGATTGTCCAACGAAGGAGAAGGGAGTGGAAGTTGCATGAGGAAGGAAGAATCTTGTGCGCTCCTTTGTGCGTTGTTCAACTGGCAACCGTTCAGATTTGATATGAGAAAACCATGGAAACGCCCCACCTGAGAAACTGGCTTCGAGGATTCTCCTGCGGACCAAGATATCGAATAATGCAGTTGCTTCATTGGTGACGTAAATCTGCCACAGTCGAGACTCGAACCTAGGACCTCCCGACCGAGGAAGCGTCGGTGATGAATTCTCAACTACGCAGCCCATGCACCCAGTGCACTTGGAAACCTTCTGGTTTACTCTGCATACCAGAATACTGGAACGCTACGTAAAAAGCCCCTAGGCCACCTGTGTCATGTAATCCCTGCGTACAAGTAGCCTAGGCTAATGAAGTGGGTAGCTACTATTTACGAGATCATTACTGTCTTATATCTAGCGGGCCGCAGCCTTGTAACATATTGCAGCGATCGTGTGCGTTGGGTTTTTGCTTGTTGTATCCGAGATATCTTACGCATTCGTACATTGTGCTGTCCAATGGGGACAGTTGCATGGCATGAATAGCCTCATAAAACCTGCTTTCTCACACTTTCGATACGTTATCGTGTCGAAAGAAGTGTTCCCTTACTGGAGAATCGTTCTGAATTTTCTCTTATAAATTAAATGCAGAAAGGAAACCATTAGGAAATTTGAAGGAATTATTTGCGATCTTATAAGAAATTAATCATTGTTTGACATTGTGAACTTCGGGGACAATTTTCTCATCAGTTTTGGTAAAATAGTTTTCATTTTCAGTGACAGTACAAAATTAACGCTTCCTTTTACATTTCCCAGCAATACATCTCTTCAAATTAGTTAGCATTGTAATGCTATCATTGATAGTTTCGGACAAATGAAGCTTTACGTAATTGCTCCAACATGCATAGAAATATAAAACAAACTTTTTAAAAATGTTAATTTCAAACAAAATGTCAACGAAACACTCAACGTCGAAGCTATTAACAACAACATAAAATGAAATATCTCTTGACTAGTAAAGTGAAAATCATATTTCACAGAATAAAATCAAAAGTTCAAGACTAATTAGTTTCTGGTCTGTGTCACAGATGTTAATGTAGTTCTAGAGTTGAAAGAAAATGTTGTAAAAGAAATAGAAGTAATTCGATGTGTCTGGGGAATATCCAATTAACACACTTTTTCTTCCAGAAACGAAATCATTCGTGAACGTTTCTAATTTATTTTCTACTGTTTTTCGTAATACAGTGTATTACAACATTGTCATATTGCCACTAATCACAGCTGTGTGTGAAGGAAGAACGCATTGGCGAGAAAATTCTTTATCACAAGCCGTGCCCACGCCGTCGTGGATGACGCGTGGGCAAGAGTCTACTGCACCAATTTAAATGGACTTTAGCATAATCTTATATCAGTTTTGATATTTTCTTCGTAATCTTACAGATTCAATAAAAAAATTGATGAAAAATAGTTCCATATGTGACAATTTACATCTAATAAGTTTAATTGATTTAGATTTTTAAAACAAATTAATTAGTTAATATTTTAATGTTTTAGCACAAGTCTCAAAAAAACATTTTTTCAGCAAATGTTGAAAAATGTAAAATAATAAATGGCAATGTTACGAAACAATAAACTGATACCCCTACCTATATGTAACGCAGCGTAACACTGCCTCAAACCCCCTTTCTTTAGCGTAACGTAATTTATGGACGACCCCAAAACAAAAGTTCTTATTGAAATGGATTATTCTTATAAGGTGATATCACGAAAATACTGAACGTCACACGGTTCACAAACTCCGATTCATTCAACCTCCGCATCAGCATAATGTCGTTAATGACTAAAAATCATGTTTACATTTCTTAAACAATTTATGACAAGAATATTCCAGTATTCCAGAAAACATTAAATTGTGTTGTAATTTAAAATAGTTACGAAAATATGCATTATTTGTTTTGCTTCTCAGTTTGGAAAGTAATAATTTATTTCTACTTGATAATTGTTGAACAACCAGAAACAGGACTTTAGGCAAATCACTTTGTGAAATAACGTTCAGGTAGGTAGGCAGGTATTGCATGTGTCGTATCTTATCTCTTTCGCTGGCAATTTTGCATATCGGGCTGGATAACATTTTCAAGGGTAACTTGGTGCCGTGAACTTAACTTTACGAGTATTCCTCGGTTTGACGTTTTTTATCCTGCAAAGACAACGTGTATCATCATGTGAACTTTGTCTAACCGTTCGGTCATTTTATATTCCCAAATTAATTCTCGCACGTATAACCAAGTATAAAGGTCATTTAGTTTACTTACTATTCCTAAACTAAAATGACTGTACCGAACAACATAATGAATATATTGGCATTTTTTAGATAAAAAGAAGACATCCAATATGCCTAAGATGTAAATACTCCTAAAATAGTACTTTGACTTATAGAAATAACATTTTCAGTTCTTGAAATTCAAAGGAAGTTAGTTCTTGAAATTCCAAAATGAAAATAGTTGAAGACGTCAATGGTTACTGCCCTTTTAACTAGAGGAAGGGATTCATGGAGTCATGACTAGCACATGAACCTTCTCTCCGCTGTGGCCTGGGTTCGATCCCCGCTCATCTATGTGGCGAATAAAGAAAACCCTCGGCAGGATTTCTTTGGATTCTCCCGTTTTCACTTCGTCTCATTTTACAATTTCTCCCCCGTGATTCACCTTATCTTTATCGCTTTGAATCTATTCATGGGATCTTTTCAAGGATCTCCCTTCTACCTTCTTATCTCTTCCTCGACTATGTTCGGACGTGGGCTAGCTTATCTAGTTGATCTAGTTGCAGCCGTTTGCTTCTGAGAATCAGTTGAAATCACAGATCGGTCTCGATGACCGCACCTCACCAGTAGTAGAAGTTTATATTTGGTAATACACATTTATACTTAGTAACTAACTTTCATTTAACAGTGTATTTTCTCATTAAAATAAAGGTATTTTATGTAGTCAATATGATTTCGAAGCCCTTCTACGCGTATTTCAATAGTCAACTGTGAAGAAAATATATGGAGCAAATAAATGATCTGAAATTCTCTGTTAGTAATTATAACTTACATTATTTTCTGTTTATTTTATAGACTACAAACTTTTCGATTTTTCTCTTAATTATGCCTCACGTCACAGGTAACAGAATTTCGAAGGCACGTCACCATTTGACGGTTAAAGGATCCCTAAACACTAATGAATAAAAAGCATTTTTCGGAATTGGGCAACCAGGACGCCACTTTAACTCATCTTGTTTCCCATTTTAAATAAAGAAGGTCACATTATTTTACAAATTTTGATTTTAACCGGGCTTCACCGTAAAGGGACTGAGATCCGTTCTTCATGCTTTAAGCAAGTGTCAACTGAAACGACATCCTTATTGCGTGTAAGAATGTATCCCAGCTTTTTTTAACCAAAAAATATCACTTGAGAGGTTTAAAGAATTTTTAGGGAAAGTGTAAATTGACCTCATATATTTTTACAAATTTCTAGTTTTGTATTCTACTTATTTGTATTCTACTGTACACAGTCAGTAGTTTTGACATTACCTCCAGGGATAGCAATTAACTTGATTTAATTTCATTATTAGCGGTTATTCAATTTTTAATTTCCTTGGTCGATCAGATTAACGCCATTGGGGAACCGCGTTGATGTCCCTATACACCAGGTAAAATCTTTTAATAATTACGGTATTATTGTTTTGGACAACCAAATGTTAGTGGTCGCTGAATAATACGTACTAATGAATTAACGAAACATTAAACAGTTACTAAATACTAAACTTATCTTGGTCTCAACATAAAAATGCGATTGTTTATTGTAAATGCAGAGCAGCCGCAGTATCGGAGCCCGATACTTGCTTGCTTCTGTTTGCAAATATCTCTTGTATTATCGGCTGCCGTTTACGAAGCCTGTCCGCCCACAATGTTGCTGGTTCGAACACAAAGCTGTGGGAACTCTAGATAAAGAATGCGAACCCATTGATGTTTGAACTCAACCATTAAATTGCTGCTAATCAGTTGTAAGCTGAAACACCTGTGCAGCCATTCCCAGACTTTATAATAGTTTTAGGCAGAGGACAATTACAGTGAACCCTCGTTACCACGAACTCGCTTAACAGGAATTTCGCTGTAACACGAACAAAACTTTGGTCCCGGCAAGGGATTTTGGTAATAAGGACATTTATAATATTCGGGTAATACGAATTTTTATAACACGAACTTCTATTATTTTTCGGTCTCTTGGAATTTGTGTTAATGAGGGTTTACTGTACTTTGCATGACCTGGATGCCCGAAGTGGCTAAGTGCATGTTCTCTTCATGTAGAGAGTAATATGACATGATTTGCTTTCGTTTGCTCTTATTCACCAAGTATTTAGCCATGTTTGTAGTTTTTTTGAGATGTTCCTGAATCAATCTATACCCCTCTACTGGGTCACTGTCTGAAGCAAGAGCTGTGTTGTCAGCAAATCATGTAATGTCAGCAAATGATGTATCGGCAGCAATCGCAAGTTGGCGTATAGGATGGTGAAAATTCTCGCATTCCGACGTGAAAAGTAACATCGCCACTTCATGGCTATGACACTCACTAAACATACGTAACTAATGATCAAAGTATGCTGTTGCCTAGCCCGGAAAACACTAAATCGTTGTTGATGATAGACAACCTCCTATGTGGAAAAAATTTTGCAGGAGTAAGGAAAACACTTTTTGATGTTAATAATGTGCAGTTGGTTAAGTTTAGGCATTCTACACTTTCTGTATAACGTATGTATGTACGTGGAGTGACATCCCGTGAACGGGCTCAGGTCTACCGGCGACGTCCCTGCCTCGCGGCGGTGGGTTAAGGGGGGTAGTGTGGTTAGCACGTAGACATCCCCACGCCGTATTCCGATCTTGTCAAGCTGAGAAGTGAATTTTCTCATCGTCACACAGCAACATCTTCTGGGTCATTGCAAGGAAAACGCACACTATAGTCTTGCCTCGACCAGGAATCTAACCCGGGGCCGCGTAGTGGAAAGCGAGCACGCTGACGAAGAGCTAGCCGCGAGACACTTTCTGCGTAACAGTATTAAATATTTATTTATTGTAATATATTTGCTGAAAGCCTTTTACAAAAAACCCAGGTGGCGTGTATCACATACGAGATATTCTATCATCAATAAATTGTAAAGGTCATGTAGAAGGTTTTTATTTGCTATTTTAAGACCGCAATTTCTAGTTTTCTTCGGCAATTTTCTTATCAAACTAAAGAACAAGCTCCAGGACCAATGATACCAAAATGTAAAAATTGCCAATTCCATCACATCGGAAGTTGTCCATGGAAGAAAAAGGTGCGGAGTTTACGATGTTTGCATCACAAATGTACAAATGTATTTCTTATTATTAGATGCGTAGATGTTACGAATAAATATGTATTTTGACCATAAAGGATCAATTAATATTGATTCCAGGAATTAAAACTTCAGTATAAATACATTTATTTTAAGCTCAACGTTTTGCACACTTATTACGTGCCTTGTCAAGAGCAATACAATGGCAACGGTTGACAATTGTATACAAACTGAAATAAAACAATGGAATACAAAATATTGAGATAAATATTTACATTTGGTTTTACATCAAATCATAACATATCACAAAAACGTTGAAGGCTTGTCAAATCTAGTGGTTACAATTCGGCAATTATGGAGAGCAGCACATTTAGATACGTTAAGGAATTATACCAATTATAAATATTTCAAATATTAGAATCAACAGTGGGATTGGCAAAACAAATATACAATTATGGAAGGTGGTACAGTATTAACGTCTTATAAATTTGATTAAGTTTTTGTACGTCACTTTTTGTGTTCATCACATTATTTAACATGATATATATATATATATATATATATATATATATATATATATATATATATCATTTCCACAATTAGCCTTTTTGATGTTTGTTTCTCAAGATTGAAAATGTTGACTCTATCTAATCCAATGGAGTGGTTAAGTTCAGTTCTATGTTTGGTCAACGAGGAATATAAATCTGCATCTTTGATGATGTCATATTTAGGTTGGTATATCCGTCTGCTGATATATTGTTTACTTTCCCCAATGTACACCTGCTGACAATCATTACAAGGAATGGAGTATACTACATTAGAATCTACATCAATTTCAAATGTATTTCTATTAAATTGTCCATCATCGACGAAAAACTCTCACTCCCAGAGGCGTATCTAGGTATTCAGGCGCCCATGGCATGTATCGAATTTGCACCCCTGTCAGGATACTTCAAATTCCAATTGCTCTTACTTGTTTTAACAGGTATACTTTAAATAGTGCCCCTTGTGAGTGGCGCCCATGGCACGTGCCATGTCTGCCGTACCGTAGATACGCCTCTGCTCACTCCCACTCACTGTTCTTCAGCTTGAGTGTTGCCAGTGCGCGCCGTAAAACGAACGCTGCTTCCTCCGTCCTCGGAAGCCCTGTCGTGTTCCGCCTTGTTGACAGAGCAGCCACCCGCGACCCGGAGGCGGCCAGCTCACGGCTCCTGGGTCGGGTCGCGTGAAGCTGCGCGGCGGCTCGTTTTTTGCTCTGCTGGCCCCGCCGCGGGTTAGCGTCGCTGCGTGGTGCTCTCCTGCCCGACCGTGACGAAGATGCACTTGGCTCCTCGTAATTTGGTGTCCAAGGAGACACTTTATGAGATTCGAATTAATACAAATTGGGATTGACCATTAACCCTGGAGAGGTGGCGGTTGCCGGACTTACGTTGGAGGTGGCGCGGGGTCATTTCTGACCCCCTTTAAGTTATTCATTTATAAAATTATATTTAGCAAGAAATAAGTGTGAAATTATTTATTTTAATAATAATCAATCATTTATTAGGTCGCATTAAGGTGAGACGGTAGGCCCTATCCCATCAATGTTAAAACAAGCAACTTTGTGACCCATTTTCTCAGAAACTACTGAATAAATTTTAATGAATTTTGCACTACTTATTAATTGATATATGAAGAGATTACTGATCCTCAGTTAAATTGTTATCTCTTTTCTGAAGCGATTTATAATTTTTTTTCCAAAAAACGAATTTTTTCCTGCAAAAAAATGTGCCAAAAAAATCCTAACACATGGACTAGAGAAAGTAATAATAACGATTGAGGATCCACATTGTTAGTATAACTTGGTTTATCATCAGTAAAAATTTCATGCAGATAGCTTTAATAGTTTCGGAGATAATGGGGCAAACGTTCGAAAATTTTAACTTCTGAGAAAATGGCACTCAAAGTTTTCAGAGAAGCATATGTTAGGAAAACTTAGAATATTTTTCACTAGAGAGTAACTACTGGCAGCCTACATCATAATAACAGGTTTCACTATCTTTTAGACCAGCCTGAGTTTTTCTTTACTTCTTTCTTGCCTTCTTTGGCATTTTTTGGTCATCATATTTTGCCTTTGCAATGCGTAATCGGTCAAGTTCTCTACAAATATGAGCATGGGTTTTCCCATGTGACACACGTAATATTTTCATAACTTCTCATACGGCACAATTTCTATCATTATTTATTATAACAGCTTCAGACACTCCCTAATTGTAAGGTTCTGATACCAACAAAAAGATATTTTGGTATTCTTATACAAATGGTGTTCTTGAATGCCTCACATTCTTTTGCCATGTAACCATCTTCTGAGAAGTTATGTCTTCACTTACTACTATTTTCAACTTCTCTATTTACACTACGTATTTTTCCTTTTAGACTCACTAGGAAGAGTTTCACATGCATTCGGACTCGTATTATCATTATTTTCGTGCTGCCAAGGATTTGATCTGATATGCTGATTTTCTTTGAAAATGCGTTGTTGAAAATTCCTTTACATTTCGACATTGTAGAACATATGAGACATTTATTTTAATTTTGTACTCTATAACACACCATAATTGATAATAAATTGAACTTTACTATGCAACAAACACATCAAGTCAGGCTTCTATACGTGCGGAAAAATTGTTAACTAAATAAATGCATTTACAAAAATTATACTATCGCACAGACTGTTCTATCAGCACCTGCAGACAAAATTTCTTTACAAAAATAAACAAAAACTAGCTTTCTGACAAAATTACAACCAGAGATATAAGAATGTTGTATGCGGGGAAGTACAGTAATTTTGCAGCCTGACAGTCAGTGGAATCTTTAAAAATGAAACTTCCTACACTTACAGACGGAATAAATCAATGAATTTGGTCTAGAAATGTTCATAAAAGAACATATTATTTAATTATGCAAAAACAGAAAATTCCATTTGTTTTAAAAAATCGGTCTACCGTCTCACCTTAACTTAAAGCACTATTATAAATAAACATGCAAATGAATTGAAACAAATAAAAGGGAAAAATTATTATTTGTCTTTCATTGTATATAGTGACTCCATTTACATTTTCGTGAATATTTCAACGACAAAGGTATCAGAAAATTCAGTAAGTTTCATTTTCTAACATTGTCTCACATACAAACAAAACAATTTATTGAAAATGCATCAAATTCAATCAACACAACTTAGAAAAAATACGAAATTTAAGATGTTTGTATTGGTTTCAAAAATCTTTATAAACGAATTATTACATATAAAATTTTGAAAATCTTTCAGAAGATTCAAAAGCTAAAGAATGTGGTGAAAGGTATGTGGAATGTAAAGCTTCTGACTCGCAAAATTAGGCAACTGCAGCTAAGCAAAGATACGTGGGGTTACAAGAGACCCCGCGCACCTCTCTAGGGTTAAATGTACAGAGTGTCGCGTAAAAACCGGCCCGCCGTATTCTTACAGAAACATCGACAAAAATAAACAAAACAATACAATGGTATTTTCTTTCTTAGGTTTTACGTTTACTATGATGGATTTATTACGTGAATTTTACAGTAGGTGCTGAAAGACAAACAAGGACAGATAAAATTAATTAGTGGAAAAGTGCGACGTTCGCTTTGCGATTCTTTGTTGGTTTGTTGAAGAGAATACATCTCGTTGAGTACTTCACTCGTCTGGAGCAATATTCAGGGCTTTATACTGAATGGTAGATTTTCAAATTTGCTTCACTTACGCAACAATAGGTGACAATATGTGGGTAACACCGACAAAATAAAGAGGCAGCTCTGCATTAAATTGGCTCCACACATTCGACATTCGGCGTCTAGTAAGCGACAGCGCGCCCAATACGCCATGGAATACGGTTTTGGACACGCAAAGACATGCAGAGAAATAACCATGAGAAATAGATGTGGAATCAGAATTTATTGATTTTATTCTACTAGGGAAATTAAAACCAATAGTGTTTAACTACACATATAAAATGCCCCAATCAGGGCAGTGTATCTCAAACAATTTATCGCTTTTCTATCCGATTATTCTTACCGCTCCTCCCTACTGGCAACTTTTAATATGCTGCGTCTCATCTATTTTAGGAGGCGGTATGTAAAGAATGTATTGTTGTGCAATAAGCCGCGTATGTACTATAACGTAACCTCTTTGATTTTAACATTCTTTCAGTTATGTTCAATATTTGTCGCATCTTGGAACTGTGTTGGACGTAATTTCATTCGTGGAATGAATACCACTCGTGCTTTGGAAATTCTCGGATAAATCCCCTCCTCGGTTGGCGGGTCGGGGTTTTATCGACAATTTCCAAGGCACTCGTGATGTTACCTATGATAATGATGTTGGCGGCAAACCCGAGGTCTGAAGACCAGACTACTTACGTTCCACCCTCGATTCTACGGTTCAAGTCTCCGTTGATCCATGTGTAATTGATGACGGAACAAGCAGGAAGTAGGGAAATCGAGGTCAGGAACGGAGAAACATTTACAAACAAGGAGTCTTAATACAGTTAATTACAAGGTGTCTTAATACAGACTAGTATCGTAGAGAAGTTTTGGATTTATACGGCGTTCTACATGGTTGCAGCTTGTGGCAGATTCTTTGGAAGAACTGTGAACGCCATTGCTGCACGTACGTTTGGGTGAATATCATGAGGGGTGGTATCATGGTGGAATATCTGGCTAGTACGCCTTACACCTCTGGGGCTCTGATTCAATCCCCCACCCAATCCATGGGGAATTGGTGTCGCAGAAAGCGACATCTCGGTCATTTTTCTCATGGTTCTCCCGTGTTTTCTTCCTCTCATTTCATTATCATTCACCTGAGATCATTGGAGCTCTCATCTACTCATTAGATCATTGCTCATGACCTTTAATGATCAAAGGTGTTCAAGGGCCCCTTTACTCCAAAGCGATGTATGATATACATGTGTTTAAATTTCTAGTAATAGTATTGAAGACAAATCTTTCTTATTTTCTAAACTAATATAGTTCATGAAGTTATAAAAAAGATCTTATACATAGTTTTGTGTGATGTATTGATCTCTGCTTGGCATCAAAGTCCAAGCATTAAACAATTATTCAATATTCGCAGTAAAACAACTTGCTTATTCATGTTCAACGGGCATACATTTCTATCATTGCTTTTCCCTCTGATCATCTTTCATCAACACCCGCTTGGCCATCCATTTTACACGGCACCATGGCTGCTGTGCATATAGTCGGTGCACCAGTTCACATTCAAGATTCATAAATTAAACATTAGCGTACATCCCGATTTTCCAACTGTATATTTTAAATTTATCGCATGACCAAATCTTAGCGTGAAAATAATAGTTGCTCTGCCATTTGCGTTAACCCTCATATTTATCAGCCAACCCTTTCACATCACGGAGTGCCAGTAGTCGATTGCAAATCGACCCCTCCCTTACCGGTTACCCAGTTACGCCGACCAGTTCGAACCTCCAGGACGACACGCAAAAGTTCCTGCACGAACCTTCCTTCGCTTTCCCAACGACCACTCCGCCGCGGTGGTGCTATAATATTCATGAAACGGCCTATTGAGGGTCGCCCGACTCGCATGCATGCCAGATTGAACACCTGTAGCGTGTGATCTCTTTGGTTTCTCAATACCGCAGGAATATATATTATGTTTTTTTTTTCTCTGTGGGAGGGTTAATATAAGTCTCTTTGGAGGACTTAATTTGATTGGTTGTGCCTGTGCTGCATTGGCGATTTGTGGCCCATATAAAGAGCTTACTTGTAAAAGGCCATTTGTGATACGATACATACTGATGTGTATAGTAGTTGTAAAACAAACATAACTATTGAGAGGAATTTGGCGATACGTTGTACGGATGTAAGTCGTTTCCATATCTAGGTGAATTACGTAAGTTTCAAGTAAATGCAAATTTATTTGATTAAATTCATGATAGCTGAGAACATTTATGTGACATAGCAATTTCAAATAAGCATTTTTTTCTTCCTGATGACGGTGCCAGTCAACTCAAAAAATGTAACTTACAGATTTGTGACGTACCTAATTTTGTTAATATTCAAATACGTTTATTCTGTGAATATGCTCTATTCTGTGGAAACGAACAGTGCAAACATGAACCAATTCGAAGCGTTTCGTGATCTACATTTTCTATCTAGAGATGCGTCGCATGCTACAAACTGGTATCCAAGAATAGAAATTAAAATAATTAGAGATTTCTCAATAGCATCGAAACCTTGCTTACAGAGAAAAACATCATTCAGCAATAATAAATTAAGTGCAAAATCCTTCATATAGATACCATTCTAAAGATAAAGAAATGATTTTAATAATAGTTGTTAAAGTAGTTTAATATTCTTTTAATATGTGTTTCCTTTAATTATTAAGAAGTTTTTTTTGCCCGCGAATAGGCCGTCTCGGACCACGCGTGCATGCACCTGCAGTTGCCGGGGCTCATTAACATTATCTCGGTGGTAGGTGCTTGTAATTTATCAAGGGATCACATTTAGCTAGATCCGATTTTCATGTGAAGAATGAAGATGAAATGGTGCTAATGGGATGAAAGGGATGAAAGGACGACATACACGACATTGGCGGATTCGGATGGTATAACGGTCAGCGTATCGGATTGTTGTACCCAAGATTGCGGGTTCAGACCCTATCGAAGCCGTGGATTTTTAAGGGCGAAAAAATTCTTCCTTCGGAGGGGAAGTAAAGCCGGCTGTCCCATGTAAGTAGATGTACTTGCATGTAAAAGATCCTCAAGACTAAATAAGGCCTCTGAGCTAAATTCAAATCGCCTATTTCGTCGCCCGAGATAATACCTTCTTTCTCCGCTAGGTGGTGAAAGGAGCGTAGCGAAATTTGCGTGGTCAGACGGAAGAGCGGGCCGATGGCCCGAGTCTCGCCACTTAAATAAGGCATTAACTAACTAAAATACACACAAACATACAAACACAAGCATACCCATGGCCGAGACGGGACTCGAACCCGCGATCCTTTGGTCCGGGATCGCCTTTGCACTACTGACTTATCGATCTCGGCCATTACAGGCTTTAACTAGTGTTTTATTAATAATAAAAATATAAATGAGAAATTTAAAAATTAATTTAAATTGAAGGTTCATCTCCCATTGTCTTTTGTGAAATCGTTAAAGGTGGCAATAATTTCAACATTTACTGGCAATGCTTCAACTGATCGTTTCAATATTCATCAGTATTGCACAATAAGTGTCATGTAATTCTTGTTGCAAGGAGGGGTATTTTATAGTAATACGATAGTTTATCATGTTATTCTTTGTTGTAATCGTTTTACTTCAGTTTATTATAACGTTTTTATTCGCGAAAGAGCGATACTAAGATCCACTCGTGCATGGGGAATTTATAGATAAATCCTCATGCAGTTCTGGCATTACTTATTATTAGAAATATCAAATTAAATGGACAATAATGTTCATACAAATTCAAATATTTTCAAACGCAAAACTTGGTGTAGGGAAAAAAGCTTCTGGCCTTCCATCGGCTTGGAATGCGAGCATTAAAGTTTCAAGTTCATCAAGCTACAAACTTTGATAAAGAAATGGCGCATAAATTCCAAAACTATTCCGTATTACTCTCGAACCAAATGGCACACAATATGACACGTGGAATGCATTTCGTTTATCCGGATTACTGCGTGGGCAGTATCTAAATGATAACTTCTATCATTGTGCAGACGTGATCTGTAATTGGACAGTGAGCCACTAACTCTTAATGTTATCCAAACCCTAGTGCAAGAGAACAACGTACGTTTTTAATTTGAATTCCGAAGTGAACTCTCAATTTCGAATAGTCTAGTCGCGGATCGTGGTTTTCTAAATGAGGGTGGCTGCAAATGTTTAATTCCTTGGGGGGGGGGTCCTTCAATTCGGTGGGCAGTACTAGGTTTTCGTTTAGGGACAGCACATAGTTTTATCTAAATATTCATTAGGACTTAGATTTTAAATAGTATTGTATTTCTAAACACTATTTCTTCCGATACATTCATAAGGGAGAAGCACCCCTACAGCGATTTTGAACTAGTTGAAACTCGGTGTTACTCACTGAGCTGCATAGTAATGCTATCTGGTGAGCACTCCCTTCAGACGCCAGCCCCACGCTCTAAGGCTGCCAGGCGGCAGCCTTCCTTTGCCCATAAGCCCGTGCAGTGAATGAATGACGTCACGCCTCGTCTTTTTACCCAGGCCTTATGACGGAACGAAGTGGAGCCTAACGCTTTCCTCTTCGCCATTAACGAACCGACAAAGAAAATTTTTGATATGATTGTTGTATAAAATAACTCAGAAATCCATTATTAATAAATAAATTGATTTACAAATATATTTGTAAATTTCTTTTGGGTGTCGATTTTTATAGGGGAGGTTCCGCCTTACAGCCTTTAATGACGAGCCGCGCCTGGAATAATCCAAAATTGCTATTAATTAGCTATCTAATTTTCTAAAAGACTATTTTTAATACATCACAGCCATTTCTTAGCATAGACGAAATGAGAGAGTCTAATGAGTAGACATCGGATGTTTAGGAAAATGCCTATTTTTTCTAGCGAACTTATTTAAAGGCTGACAATATATGTGCACGAGTCATGACAAATGATGATATATGACAAAGTTTTATAATGCTTATTTTTGCTTATTTTAGCATAAATGCCTTTTCTTTAGAATTATAGCACGTTTTGGCCTTTGATGCATTATTTTTATATACAATGCTTAGATATCAGAAAATCGGCCATGGTCTAATCTGACCATTCATTACGAAACCAATTCACATATTTGTATTTTGAAATACGAGAGAATTCCTGAAAGTACACCAACATATTTTTCTCCATTTCCCTATTTCATAAATACTAGCCGTGTTCTGAGAAAATGGTCGATTGACAATACACCGAGGGAACATTTTGAGTGGAAATAAATGAAAATTCCCAGAAGGTTCCAGTATTGCTAATGTTGAACTTCTAAAATAAATGGCAGACACATCAGTAGATGTTCAGAAATCCTTCTCTGTATTCAAACTGATTTTGTCTCCCAATCGTTGCAGATTTGAAATTGCGATCCTTGAAAAGTTACTGGTAATATATTGCAATGGAAACTATTAAGAATAAAATGTAGAAGAGTTGTAAATATGCATGGAGTTTTACAAATGATTTTTAATTTGATTGTGAATGTAATTTATGACAGTGCCTTTTTTCTCCTTATTCTTGACAGTTTCAGTGCCTTTTTAGGCGCGTAAAAGACGATTTTTTAGTGCCTAAACATCCGATGTCTACCAATGAGTATAATCCTCCTCATATCCTGGGCGTCAACTGTATGTGCAGCAGTAATTAGTCCAACAAGTGTAGTGCAGGTTATATCCTGCAAGGTGGCTGTGATAGAGTAGTACATGTGAGTGTGAGTGATGTGTGTGTAAGGGGAGAGGAAAGGACAAGGAAGGACGCAGTCACTGGCCCGTTTGTTTTGGTACTCCTCCGTAATCGCCTGGCATTGATCGGAGATACCATGGAAAACTCCCGATGAGAGAAACCGACAGCTAGAAACCTCGTCCAGAAACGAACGAATCCAAACGAGTATTTAGCTATATAGTAGCTATGTACTATATATGTCGCGCTATACAGTGTTCAAAATTCCTCATTGGAACTCGAATCATAGAATATACCAGTGGTCATCATTAGAGGTGAATTACGATAAGATGAATCACTATGGATGAGATGATGTTCAAAAGGAATATGTGGTTGTATGGGAAAACTTGGAGTAATCACCTCGAGAAACCTAGCTATATCACTTCGATAAAACACTCATGATACACTTACGATACTGTACGTTTAAATAATGCTCTAGGTCGATGCATAAGCAACCATTTATTAGTTTTATTTGAAACTGAGTACGGTTAATTCACTTCTAAGTATTTATGACATTCAATTAAATAAATAAATAGTGTCTGTGGATGTTAAAGAAATTAATTATCAGGTTCCCTAACATCAAAGTTGGAATTGTTTGTATTGTTGGTGGTTTTCGTACCAAATATCCTGTTAAGTAACATAATATTCGTAATCGGACCGAAGAAGAACGAGATGGGAAGCAGAGTCGACGCAGTGTGAAGTGGAGCGGGACAGTGAAAGAAGAGACGTGCAGGTACTGCGCGAAGCGGAGCAGCCCAGCTGAGAAGGGAGGGGTAATGCGGACTGCAACGGAGCGGGGAGGAACGCAGTGGGAAAGACAGGAAAGGGACGGATCGGGGAGGAATGAAAAGGGACGGAGTGGGGGAAGAACGGAAGGGGACTCGGATCGGGGAGGAACTGAAAGGGTCGGATACGCGAGCAACGGAAAAGGATGGAGTGGGGAGGAACGGAAAGGGACAGATCGGGGAGGAATGAAAAGCGACTATTTGGGGAGCAACGGAAAGGGATGGAGCGGCGAGGAACGTAAAGAGACGGACTGAGGGAAGAACGGAAGGGGAGTGATCGGGGAGGAACTGAAAGGGTCTGATCGGGGAGCAAGGGACGGAGAGAGGCGTAACCAAGTCGAGCGAGGTGTGTCAATGCGGAATGGAGTAGTGGCAAAGTGGAGACGTGCGGCGCGGGGCGAAGCGGAGCGGACTCGCCAGACTTGGCGAGCAGGGCGGGGCCCTTGACCCGGATGTTGGCAGGCGCACGCGCGTCCGCGGCCGTCCCCGCCCCGGTCCTCGCACCGCCCCTCGCCCCACTCACGCCCCCAACCCCGCCACGCCCCGCACCACCCCCGCCCCCGCCACGCCCCGCACCACCCCCGCCCCCGCCACGCCCCCCGCCGCCACGCCCACCCAGCGTCTCCCGCGTCGTCACCACCTCCGCCTCTGCACGGCTCCTCTTCCTGTCGGCTGGCGACACTGTCCCCGCTGCTGTCCGCTCCCACTCCCATCCGGTCGCCGTCGCTTTCGTCTTCGCCATCTCCCTCGTCATGGCCATCGATATCACCATCGTAGTGACCATCGTCATTGTCATCGTCGTCGCTATCATCGCCATCGTCATGGCCATCGTCATCCCTATCACCATCGTCATCACTATCATCATCGCCATCCCCATCGTCATCATTCCCATCATCGTTATCATCGCCATCGTCATCACTATCGTCACCATCGCCATCTCCCTCCCCGCAGCAATTGCGATCACCATCGTCATCGCTATCGCTATTGGTGTCGTCATTGAAACCTCTACCTCCACCCACCCACCATTACCACCACCTCCACCACCACCATTTTTCCCACCGGAACCGCCCCCAGCACCCGCCGTTGCCAGCTCGCGCATCTCCAGCGCCGAGGCACGCGTGCGCCGCCGGGTGGCCTGGCGCGGGCGCCGCGGCGCGTGACGGCGCGCGGCCCGCTGTCACGGGCGGAGGAGCTCGCGGCTGCCACCGCGCCGGGCGCGCCCAGGGTCACGCCGCCGCAGACGCCGCATGCCCACAGCCGGGAGTACCACTTAACTCCCCACCGGTCTCCCGGCATGTGTGGTAGTGTAGTGCTTGTTAGTGTAAGTGTGTGTAAGCGGTAAGGATAGACAAGGAAGAGGAAGAAGATCGCGTGCGGTCCGTGTCTCGATTGTTTGGGTACTGCTCCGGCATTCACCTGGTGTTGATCGGATAAACAGAGGGAAACTACCGATCAAAGCAGCCGGCCGCTAGAATTATCCTCTAGATAGCAACTGGACTCGACGTAGCTATGTAGGTATTTTATTCATGATTTAAACAATTATGATGAATTAATAAATTTATATTATTTGTGCATTCAGTTAAACCAAGGATTCCCAACCGTTTTCATCGACCCCCTTTTTAAAAGAATTGTTGACTCCACCGTCCTCTGTACGTTACTCTGTAATACTTATTACATATTATCTTAACAAATAATTGCCAATAAATGTCTTCATAATAACAAAATTTTGTAGAACAATATTTAAATAAATATCTAGATTTTCAATAGTCGAAGACGCTTTGGTCTGTGAGGAGCAAAGGTCCTAATCTTCATTATTGCGCAATGGTTCATTATTTTTTTCTGGACGAACAGGCATTTCTCCAACCACTTGTTATAAAGCGATTAATATAAGAAGGGACCGCTTTGACAGCTAGTGCTTGGCCACTGCAGGCTGCAGGTAATGTACGTGTGCTCATTTTGTCAGTCCGTTCCCTTACAGTTAGCTCATTTGTAAATGACTTCATCACTATCTCTGGCAATGTCACCGCCCTTCATGACGTTCATTTATTTCTCGACCTGTTAAAGTGGTCCCTTCGCAGAGGAACTCCTTCCCGATAGAATATCGTTATCAATTCAATACATAGTTATGTTTTGATAAGTTCTCTAAATATCCTAAGCAGTTATGTAGCTTAGGATATTCTCAGCAAGTTCTCGGAAGCCCCGCTTCAGAAAATCGGAATGTGGCTCCTATATACAATGAAAGTAGAATCACGACTTTTAAATCTAATTGGTTAAGTGAAATGTAATCTAGAAAGAAGATAGTGAATAAAATAAACATGGGGCAGTTTGTTTTATTTTCTATCGATATCTGTCTGCAGGGGTCGTTTAGAAACTAGTGTTATTTCCAGACAGACAGATTAACTGACAAACAGATGAATGGACAGATCACTTGAGAAAAATGCAACTCTATTTCAGTGTCAAGTACCAAAGAAATGTGAATACTGGCTGCATTACAATTTCGAGAAAATAATTTACTAGATCCAGGAACAAGGAAAATTCACTCTTCAGTTTCAGGGACCTATAACAAAATATGTTATTCTGTTTTAATATATTATTCACGAAAAAGACAATTTTCCTGTAGCATTACTTAACTTAATCTTCTTACGAAGATAAGAGAAACTACAAAATGATTGCTGGAAAGAAGTAGAGGTTGGATTGTTGAAAGAAGTAGAGGTTGGTTTGCAGAGGTTGGAATTTCATAAATATAATTCTTGAATGCGGGGTGAGTGCTTTCCTAGATGATAGGAAATATGGCAAGCGCTTTTTAATGTATTAGTGGCCAGGAAATGAAGTCATTCATTATTTTTCGTACAAAGTGCGGCCAACGTGGTTTGGCGATTTCAAAATCGTAATTGTATATTTCAAGTGGCCCACCATCTATCGATCGTCGATCAAAATCGATGTTTATCGATGTCGCATCACTAACTTAATCTTGTGAACCAGCATCTTTTGAAATCACGAATCGCTTCTTCTTTCAGTACAAACAGAAATTGAAGGGGTCTGGGAAACATAGTACTAACTCACATGTTTGCAATTTTGGACAGCCGGAGGAAAAATAAAGATTTAGTACGAGATATGTCATATTTTCATGTATACACTTTTGGCTGCTTTCTACACACATACACACTGTAGTTCTATAAACACATTTATTCAACATGCGCACGTTGAACATTCATTTTGCTTGTAGTGGTAGAAGTAGAGATGAGGGTAAAATATTGTAAGCAATGCAGAAAAATCAAATCTGCAGTTAGTTTACCGTTGCAAATATGTTTTCAGGAACGAAAATGTCTAATTTTTCAAGTATGTGGTTTGTTTTTTAACTTTTTTTATCTTTTAAATATCGTATTTATAGTTAAAATGTTAGGAAGGGATTCTAGAACTCAAGAAAAGGTGCGCAGATAATCCTTTCCCCCATACGTCACATACATTTGTACTGTTTTTGACCAATAAAATCAAAACATGTCGATCATAAGGTTGGTTTCTAAGACATTTGGTTTGGATTTATGTAATGAGGGTTAGTAGCGTCTCGTCCCGAGCCCTTCAATTATACTCTTCTATGTGTATAAAATTGAGTGTTGATGTGTACAATGTATACCGGAGGTAAACTCATACACCGTATGAGCGAGCTCCATGAAAGTTGGCACTTTTACGTATTTTTCACCCCGAAGGTTTATGTTAATTCTGTTGTAACTCCACTGCATGACAACGTAGAACAAAACTAATATTCAAGTCAAATACAACCCGCAACACACTCGGCAGCATTTTGAATTTATATCGTTGAATAACTCCTAAACGACGCGTTCTAGGGCCTGAAAAAACTAAAATTTTGAGGTCGAAGGCCTCAAAGAAACGCTTAACAGACCGTAATATACAGAATGAGCTCTTCTTGAACATTCTATTACATTTTTGCTGGTCCGGTGCTTCTCGATATTACCCCACCTCCTCAGAGACGTGCAGAATCTGCAAATAAATGTAAATGAGATGGACAGAGAGCGGCAGAGACAGAGACACAAAGACCGACAGACAGGGACAGGGTGATGGAGAGAGGAAGCGGCAGTGAGAAAGAGAGATGGAGGGGAGAAAGGGAGATGGAGGGGAGAAAGGGAGATGGAGGGGAGAAAGGGAGATGGAGGGGAGAAAGGGAGACGGAGGGGAGAAAGGGAGACGGAGGGGAGAAAGGGGAGACGGAGGGGAGACGGAGGGGAGAAAGGGAAACGGAGGGGAGAAAGGGAGATGGAGGGGAGAAAGGGAGACGGAGGCGAGAGAGGGAGACGGAGGGGAGAAAGGGAGACGGAGGGGAGAAAGGGAGATGGTGAGGAGAAAGGGAGACGGAGGGGAGAAAGGGAGACGAAGGGCAGAACAACGTCAGCCGGATTTTCCTAGTCGAGTTTAAAACGAGTTCGAAATGTCATCCTCCGTGACTGTCCTTCTGCGAGGCACAGCCTTCCGTCTGCCGGGCAGACTATCCGCTCTTATCCGACGCAGAACAATCGCCTCCGTCCCCCCCCCTGCACGGCGGCGTGCCGGGGAGGTGGCGGGTTCAAGGGTGGAGTGAGTGAAGGAGTGTGTCCCCTCCTTCGACTGGGAGTTTCGTGAGCACCTTGCCCCGATGGCCCGGGTCGACACGATTTCGCGTTGTAAAGCGATCTTGAATGTGTCGATAGCGGGCTGCACCATCTGCGCGAGAAAAATGTGAGATTGAGCCCTAAATACCTTCTTAGAAGATGTGTTGTTATGTTGGTAATTGCTAGTATTACTATTATTTTATTTCGGCTTGTTTCATTTCGAGGCATTTAATTTACATTATTATATTTCATAATCTTTCTATAATTTTGTTCGACCGTAAGGACATCTGGGATCTGAACAAATCACGGCGTGATAACAATTACTTTTCATATTTTTTTGCTTATTTAAAATGAGCTTAATTAGATTTAGTTTTGAAGGAGATAAGAATAATTGTAATGGAGAATGAGTTAAGCTAATATTTTTTGTCCCTTTTATTACTTTTAAATTATTTACTGTTCTTATTATCAATGAATTGAATGTTCCTTATTTAAAATGCAAAAAAAACTCGAAAACATAATATACTTGTCACAATATTTATTATGTTAAACTTTAGATATAGAGTCGCGAACGGTAGGACAAAATTTTACCAACTATTGTTTCAACTGACAACGTCTAATTGGTTTGTAATTTTAAAATGTATCGCCCTTACGATAAAACAAATAAATAATTTTAACATAGTATCGCGATTTCTGGAAGAGATTTCTAAAGTTTCTCGTCAAATTTTTATCGCTGTAACGGATTGTTTTTGTTTAAATATTTAATTTAGTTCGGTGTTAAACGATAATTTGTATTTGTTGTTCTTAAGCTGTGCTACTTTTTGGGAAACTATTTTGTGTGTTTTTGTTTAGCAACATTTTGCTGCTGCAGGCTGTTATTTAATATCGTTCTTCCCACATTTATGTTCAGAAATTAAGTTTGTGTACTATTTATATACCACCATCTCAGGTGAGTCACCACTAGGCAATAGAGTTATTGTACTCGTTCATGAAATGCTTCCCATAATTATGATTATTGTGTGACATTTTAGATTATTTTATTAACACTTCACTAGGTGGGCGATGTCACGCAATCGTGTGACCTACAACCACAGAACATTGTTTCACTTTCAAGAAGCCTTCGTAGTAGGTCCTTGCCTTCTCTACGTTAGACCTTTAAGGAAAACTATTAGTATTTTTCCATTTGCCCACGTGTTCCAAAGCATACATTGTGAACACTTAATTTTGTGTCTCAATCCATTGCTCTGCATTTCATTTAACTCAAATTTGGTCAACTTAATTTAATACAATATGTTACAGATTCCTAAGTTTTTTTCGTATTATGTCGGAAGGAACAGATCTTAGTGTATTAACTGCACAATTCGTACCAATATCCTTCGAAGCGAATTCTTAATCCTGTGTAAACTTTAAGAACGAACACCAAAATTAAGTCACAACAAAGAGTCTTAAGTTTATTTAAATAATGGAGAAAATACAATTAGTTTAAACAATTTATCAAATCAATCAAAGTTAATACAAAAATTTAATTATTTTACTTTACCAATTCAAAACGCATTTTTATATTGAGTTGAAACTTCGCAAAGTATTTTGTTCACTTTCAAATTCAACCATTTCATACGGGAAGACTCCTGCACCAAAATTTAGAAAAAAAAATACTACAGGAACATCATTATTCACCTCCAGATTTTTGTACAAGAGTTCTACTCCAACAAAATAAACGGTTATTAAATTATAATAACCCAGAGAAAGAGTTCACATTTCTACTAATAATTATATATTATTTGTTTTTTTGTTTTACAGTCTTAGTTTTTTAACACTTTAAAGAATGCGAACACATCCACATTTCTTCATATCCTTCAACTAACACGTGTTAGGGCCTTTGCTCTACTTCGATCTTATTACGAGATATCAAGAAACAAAGGCAATTCAGACGACATCCGGTGCGCCTACAGATAGTCAACGAAATGAGAACCCGAATTTCCTTCTGTTTAATGTTTATCGTGCCGTTCTACCTGCTGTCACGTAACAAACCATTTTCTTTTCATTCATTTGTATGCAAGACCTGAATGATCCGATTCTACTCACTGTGTGTGTATAGTGCTACGATCTGCGTGTCCGATCCGTATGTGTATAGTGCTACGGTCCTTAACTCGCGATTCTCACAGCCCTTAATTACTTTTGAAAATTTTTCTATTTTTCGTCTTTCTGTGTCTTAAGCATAAAGTTGACTGTATAATTTCCCTACCAGGCTACCATATATTTGTTACATGAACGCGTTTTCTTGGATTCTGGAATCTCTACTCTCATTCTTTACTATGCGCAGATAAAATAGATTAGGAACAAATTAGCAACACTAAATGACATGGAATGTGTGCTGTTCTATGATTGTTAATATCTAGCCTTTTCAGCCTTATCTGGGATAATTGGTTTTGAGACATGAGTGTAGCCAAAATTCACATAAATTATCTTTAAATAATTTACAAAATTGTTGAGTTTGTTTAAAAATGTATCTTGTTCTAAAAATCATAAAATTTGGGAGACTGTAAAGATGAGTACAGATGAGATTCAAATTTAAGTGAGTTAAGTTAAATAAAGGGGGTTTGACGTTTTCATATGGTAATATTATATCTATTTCTGTTGAGGATACTGGGTTGCTGGCCAAGTTGGAAATAGATAGCACTTGAACGGAATGGCCGAACAAACGTTTGAGAAGAGATCAGTAATGTGCACTTGACAGTGTATTTGGCTGTACTTTGCTTTCGTGGCGCCCCACGGGCTTTATGATTCCTCCGTGCTGCACCTCGTGGATTTGTTCACAAGCTTCCGAAACGACGCATCGTGTGATGACACTGTCGCGAAGTCCTCTTCGGCACAGACGATCCTCGGCAACAGCCGGAATAAACGTCGCGGAGCAGTTGATGCGATAGCCATCCGGACACAACCGGCACCACCGTTGCCGCCGCCCCGCCCCCACCGCCCTCGCCCCTCGCCGCCCCGGCCGCCCCCCGCCGCGCCCGGCCTCTCTGCCGCCATCTCCATCGCCATCCCCGCCGCCCCGGCCGCCCCGCCGCTTGCCGTCCCTGCCGCCATCCCCGCCGCCATCCCCGCCGCCCACCACCCCCGGCCGCCCCCGGCGCCCCGCCGCCCCGTCGTCCCCGACGCCCCCACCGCATCCGCCGACCCCGCCGCCCGCGCCGCCCCCGCCACCCACGCCGCCCCCGCCGCCCACGCCGTCCCCGCCGCCCCCGCCGTCCCCACCGACCTTGTCGCCCGCGTTGCCCCTGTTGCCCCCGCCACCCCACCCCCGCCCCGGCTGTCCCGCCCCCGCCCCCGCTGTCCCGCAAAATCCTTCGCCGCTATCATCATCGCGTCTATCACCACCGCAGTAACCACCATCACCACAGCAACCACCATCACCGCAGCAACCACCATCACCGCAGCAACTACCATCACCGCAGCAACTACCATCACCACACCACAGTAACCACCATCATCACAGCAACTACTATCACCACACCAACCACCATCACCACAGCAACTACCAACACCACACCAACCACCATCACCACAGCAACCACCATCACCACAGCAACCACCATCACCACACCAACCACCATCACCACAGCAACTACCATCACCACAGCAACCACCATCACCGCAGCAACCACCATCACCGCAGCGACCACCATCACCACAGCAACCACCATCACCACAGCAACCCACATCATCACAGCAACCCACATCACCACAACAACCCACATCACCACCGCCGCAACCACATTTCTATCCTCTAGTCTCTTGGGTTCTTCACGGCCCCGTCGCCCCACGCTCTCACCCGCCGATCACATCAGGCGCCGAGAAAGGAAGGCCATTGTCTCAAGCGTCGTGGACGTCGACGACAAAGATGATAAACGTGCGATTGGAAGAGGCCGCGACAAGGCTGCGTAATTGCTAGGCTCTCTCTATTGTGTGCACAAACAGGGTCCGTCTATTTACGCTCGTATTTAATTTCATACTACAGCGTATCATATTGTTCTGAATTCATTGTAAGTGCAGAATGCACGAATGCTATTGTGCAGCGCACATTTTGAAGGTGCACGAGGAAAGTGATATATCTCTAAAATGATCATATTAAAAAGAATGGGGCCGACCTGGATGGACGAGGTGGCTAAGAGCGTGTACCGACTCAACTTTTCTGTCCGAAGGGTCGCGGGTTCGAGTCCCGCCATGGCTGTTTGACCCTAGTGTCTCATAAGTGTTGTTGCAGAGGACCTCGCGTTCTGCTGACCCCAGATCAGAGGAGCTTGCAAGTGTGTTGTCGTCTTCTGTATGGACGAATATGCGTCCCATCGGGACATATAGGGTAACCGGCTATCGGCTATGAGAAACCTCTTAAGAAGAATGTTTTTTAAACTGTATGAAGATGTTTGTTTTGGCAAAGTGTTTATTTTTTACTCTATCAAGTGGCTAACATTCTCAATTATCTTCATGAATTTACCAGTGAAATGTTTTATCTGAATTTTCTAAATTTTTTTACCTGACTAAAATTTATTATTGGGATATGAAATTTTCGTTCATCGTTGATATATTATTTCAGATTACTGGAACAAAAAAATGCATTCTTCCTTGTTATAGAATTCATGAACAATTTTATCGGCCATACATTATATTATTTTTCTCCGTTAATGCCTTACATTTTTTGTTAAAACATTAAATTCTTAAATGCAGTCTATCCGTAACATTTGTTGATATTCCGACACCGCTTTCTGGACGCTATACTAAGTACGTATATAAAACGTTATTAAATGTATTAAGCTAATAGTATTTACATTAAGTGAACATAAAACAGAGCATAAGATTCATTAAGAATACTCGTACAAACCAGAATTATAAAATTATGATTTTGTTTCGTTGAAACAATTGAGGGACTGTCTTGTTCTTTCCTTGCTTGCCATGTGATATTCTGTAAAGTTCGAGTTCAAAAACGGTAAAATTGAACCAGTGTTAGCCCGAAGAGCCTTGGAACCCAGCTATAGGACAACAAAAAGCAGAGTACAGAACGGGAACAAAATGTCGCCGAAGGGAATCATATTTACGAGCACACATTTATGATAGAAAGTGAGGTGACATTCATGCGTTTTGAAATGGCCAATGTCATTGCACGGTTTGAGGGAGAGCTTTCTAGTCTACCGCGAAAGAAAATATATTAATTCCTGAACTGGATTTTCAAAGAGATATTTTATCTCCGTGTGCATAAGAAAGCATTTAGAAATAGTCCATCGGTTTTGCTGTGAAAGAAATTTTTAATTCATGAGAAAATCAAATGAATAATCTCAAACATTTTGGATTACTGGGATAATGGTAATTGTGCTTTTAATAATTTTATAACTGATCTTCTTATACACTCCTAGTAATTTTCCGGGTTATTTTTATGACTGTTTCTTGTTGCGAAATGGGTATTTTAGAAAATAAGCCAAACATTTTTAATTAAATTTGTTAATATAACTTCTATATCTTACATGAATTCATTCCAGAAGACAGTGATATTAATTTCTAATGATATATTTTAATGAACTGGTAAGTTGAAAGTATATGTATGTATGCTGTATCGAAAAAAATATAATTCAATGGCTTCGTGAAAAAAAGTTAGTTTTTGATCCAACAACAACATTGGTACCAATAAAATCGTTTTCAAAATGTGTTTAGGGGTGCCACAAACCCCATAAACTTTTTTCGGCCTTTTCCCCTACTTTTTAGAAAATAACGAAAAAATATTATTTAATGTGATTTTTATCAACGGAGTTTTAGCTGAGGTGGTTCCCACGTTATCTCGCAACAATTTTATGATCACAAAACAATACTTATCTGCATCAAACAATGTGCCACTTTCGCACGAATATGGCCGATTTTACGTTAAAATCATAGAAAAAAACACTTTTCAATAGGCCATAACTCCGTAAATTTTTATCCAAATTACTTTTAACTTAGATAAGATTAGTGCTCAAAATCTCTACTTTAGGAACTTTGCTTCGCACAATTTAACCATTTCATTGCAATCCGCAAAAATTGCGTCACGCACCATCACTATTTACGACCCACATTTGTGCCGCACTGCTGTATTTGATTTCTTTATTCACTATTAGGCTACATTGAAGATATTTGTAGGCTCAGCGAAAAAAAGTTCGTTTTCAATGCAAGAATATCATCGGCAACAATAAAACCGTTTATAAAATGGGTTCAGGGATGTCACGAACCTCATAAACACAACATTTTTGGCATTTCCCTACTTTTTTAGAAAATAACGAATAAATATAATTTAATGGTATTTTTATGAACGTATTTTTGGCTGAGGTAGGGTATTTTTGGCTGACCCACGTTATTCCACAACAATTTTTTGATCAAACGTTATATGACTCAAAAAGAGAGCCATATTAGTCCGAATATGGTCAATTTTCCGTTAAAACGATAGAAATGTATACTTTTCAATTGGCCATAGCACCGTAAATTTTGATCCCAAATTCTTTTAATTTGGAGAAGATTAAAACTTGAAATCTCTATTTGAAGAAAATTGTTTTGCAAAATTTAACAATTTCACTGCAGTCGGCAAAAATTGCGGTAGTACTGAATAAAGAAATCAGTCACAGCAATGCGGCTCAAATGAGGGTTGTTATCAGTGATGGCGCGTAGTGCAATTTTAAACGACTGCAATGAAATAGTTAAATTTTGCAAAGCAAAGTTCTTCAAATAGAGATTTCAAGTTTTAATCTTCTCCAAATTAAAAGTATTTTGCCTAAAAAGTTTCGGAGCCATGTTCTATTGAAAAGTGGCTTTCTTTTTGGTTTTAACGTGAAATTGGCAATATTCCAACTACTGCGGCGCACTGTTTGAGTCAAATAATTATTGTTCTATGATCATAAAATTGTTGCGGGGTAACGTGGGAACCACATCAGCCAAAACTTTGTTGATAAAAATCATATAAAATAATATTTATTCGTTATTTTTTTTTAAAATAGCAAAAAAAGGCCAAAAAAGGGGTGTTTATGAGGTTTGTGGCACCTCTAACCCCATTATGAAAACAATTTTATTGGTATCAATGTTGTTCTTGCATCGAAAACTAACTTTTTTCACTAAGCCATTGAATTCTATTTTTTCGATACAGCCTACTATATTGAGATATCTTTAATTCCTTTTATTTGTTGATTTAGCAGTTTTATTTAAGTTTATGAACGTATTTCTTTGCGAAATAGTTTGTACTAAATACTGCTCGTCCTTGGGGAATTCTCATTAAATTCCCGAGACCCTTCGCTTCGCGACTCGTGGCTTTATGGAGATTTTTTCACGCACCAATATTATTACGATGAAAATTGTAGAAAATATTATCTATTTTGTCTTTGACCGCAAGTAACCTGTATACTTTTCGATTTATCTTACTCCTTAAGCCGAGAGAGGTGGCGCGGGGTCTCTTGTGACCCCACGTATCTTTGCTTAGCTGCAGGTGCCTAATTTTGCGAGTCAGAAGCTTTACATTCCACATACCTTTCACCACATTCTTTAGCTGTTGTCTGAAAGATTTTGAAAATTTTATATGTAATAATTCATTTATAAATATTTGTGAAACCAATACAAACATCTTAAATTTCGTATTTTTTCTAAGTTGTGTTTATTGGCTTTGAAGCATTTTCAATAAATTGATTGTTTTTATGTGACACAATGTTAGAAAATGAAACTTACTAAATGTTCTGATACCTTTGTTGTTGAAATATTCAGAAAAATGTAAATGGAGTCACTACATAAAATGAAAGATAAATGATAATTTTGCCCCTTTATTTGTTTCAATTCCTCATTTGCATATTTGTTTCGTAATAGTGCATTAAGTTAATACGACCTTATAAATGATTGATTATTATTAAAATAATTAATTTCGCACTTATTTCATGCTAAATATAATTTCCACCTCTAACGTAACTCCGGCAACCGCCACCTCTCCAGGGTTAAACGGGGGCTGGGACATTCTACTCTAATTTCGCCTGCCTAAGTATAACTAAGTGTTACTAAAAGGGTATGTTTTTTAATAATTTGTTCACAAAACCCTTTAAAATCTTTATGTGTTGCATGAAGGAGACGTTCAATCGGTACTTCGCGTGTGCATCCCGTAGGCAGTTCTTTTTAAGTGATGTTCGTCTTCGTTCACTTCGTAGAATGAAATAGTTGGATGCTTGGATAGAAGGAATAAGGGGCCGTTCACAAATTACATAATGCGAATTTATAGTATTTTTGAACTCCCCCTTCCCCCTGTAACGCACCAATAACTCGCGCTTGAAATACCCCCCTCCCCCGTAAATAATTACATAACACTTTCGACAAGGCATCCCCTCCATTTTCAGGAAGCAAAAATAGATTTTAGAGCAGTTCGAACGAGTTGTATTAATTTCGGTTATATATTAAAATGTATAACAACTGAAGTCCGAAATAGTTGGGGATGCACATTACTCATAACAATAAGATTCGGGATTTTTGACTGAAGGAAGGACGATAAGCGAGAAAATTCCTGATAAGCCCTGCAAACGCTGTCGTGGATGATGCATGGGCCTCGAGTCTACTACGCTAATTTAGTTGGACACTAGAATATACTATACAGATCAGTTTTCAATATTTTCTTCGTAATCTAACAGATGCAATCAATATACAATTGGTGAAAAAAAATTTCAAATTATTGTAACAATTTTTACAACATAGTTTTAATTTACTTATTGTGTTTTAAATCTAATTTGTTAATGTTTTAATGTTTTAGTATCAGATTCTATAAAAGGAATTATTTCAGCAAATTGCATAAAGAGGTGTTCCAGTCATTATAGAAAATGAGGTGATAATAAACTATATTTCATACAAGGTTGAAGTTTGTACATAAAACAAAGTTGGAGTTTTACAATGTTTCAGAGATATGAAACTAGGAGATTCCCAAGAATCATTTCTGAAACTCTTCATATTAAATTAAATGAAACCATGAATTCGATGGTAGCATGTAATAACTTCACCAATGCATATGATAACATATGAAATATAACTTCATCCTTCACTTCGTAATACGTTGTCGTGAGTTTGACCTGTTCCGAATTTATAGAAAGATGTGGGCGCCAGGAACAGGTGACATAAACTAATACTAACTTTTCCCTATTTAATTCTGTCAAAATTATATGGGCATCCAGCTAGCTTGGGCCGATGGATTCGGATTACATGTATTCGCTATCGCTAAGATAGCCGATTACCTGATCTGCCGACTGTACAGCCTGGCGTGGAATCTGAAATATGGAAATTCTCTGCTTCCAACTAATTAGAAGCTTATGATTGACAAATGAACAGACTCTTTTCTTTTTCCAAAGAACAAAATTTAACAATTTATTCAATGTTAATTTTAACAGATCACTTAATGGCCATGACCCCTTTTAAAAGATATTATTTTAATATACTGCAGTATATGTTACCGTCTTGCCGACCCGCTCGTTCCGAAGACGCTTCTCACTTGGCCGATGAATCCGAGTCGCTCTTCTGTCTTCTGATCTTGCGCGGTTGCTGAAGTATCCAGTCCACACTGCATAAAATCTAGCTAAGTTCTTTCCCACGCTTTAGGTTTATAATCTTTCACACGAGTTTAATAAAATACTAATGTTCGAACTATCGTCCGGTGAACACCCAAAACTGCCCAAGTCCGCGGATGTACTCCGGCAAATAATTTCTAAGTCCGATGACGACTGTTACTTTTCGCACGAAAATGTATAAGTCTCACTTTCAACTACAAGGTCCGCACACTATTTGCACTCCACGAAACTCAAGAGCCGAGTTCACGACCTACACTCCACCACTCTGAGTCAGACTGTAACGATCTGCACTCAACGAAGCTCCAAGTCCGAATGAATGTTTTTCTGTATTTTGCAACCCTTGATGGGTCGGTAGCGTCCCACGTTCTATTTTTCCAAAACACGGCGGTAAACACCAGAAAGTCTAATTGCCCCCCGCCAACCCGCTCATTTCTTACAACCCCATGTAGCCGCGCCTTCGTCCGTCATACGTTTTTCGACCAATCACATATTCTTTATTATATCGATCTAGCCAGCGTTCCGGCACCTACGAGGCTTGCAGCTAGTTTATTTACCTGCCCTGCACCATAGCAACCCTCTGCGCTGGCGTTACTAGGGCCGGATATCGCCATTTTACAAGTCCATTTAGTCGCCCCGTATACAACTAATATTATGAATAAACCATGTCCCGTTCTGGTATATCACAACATCCCCTCTCCAAGCGTCATTTTGTTTGCTACCACCTAACTAAATGACAAGACCATATTAGAACTTTCTTCATGCTTCGTCACGCTGAACTCACTGACACTTTGCACTGTACTGACACTGAGCACTGCACTGTACTCTTGCAGCCTTACAACTATTTACATTAATTTGTGAACATGCCAACATAGTTTTAACCATTTCATTGCGTATCGCCTTATTGCCTATTATTAACATATTAATTGAAATTCCTTGCACGTTCCAACGACAAACAACACAACAAAACAAACAAACTATTATACACTACTATATACAAAACTATTTACAATGACACAAATCTTCAGTCGTAGGTATCGTCCCTTTTATACGGTTTGATATTTCTGTAATTATAGGTCCCCATCTGTTTGCCGTTTTCATCTTTTAGAATTACCGCGTTTTTACTTAATACCTTGACAATTCGGTACGGTCCTTTATACAGAGGAAAAAATTTATGAAATAACTTTTTATCCACCGAAGATACTTGAGGCACTCTAATCAATACTTCGTCATTTTCTTTATATTCGCCTTTAAAATATTGCTTCTGCTTTATCTTCCTTCTTGCAGCCTTAAATGCTGCAATTTTGCGTGTCGCAAAATCGCACATGGTTTCCGCCCCGCCTTTCCTATATTTCTCACTCATCAATTTATACTTTAAATCAAATTTATGGTTTTCATTCCAATAACGCCTTAAAAATTTATCTTTCCACTCTTTATAACTTGTTGGTTCTGGAACTAAAGATGTCCACCAATGATGCGCTTTCGCTGACATTGCTTGCTCGACAACATGTAATTTTAACCTATCCGGAATGTTGTTGATCGTAAAGTAGCTTTCTAATTTTGAAATGAATGACCAAGGTTGTTCCTTAACATCCCCATGGAATTTCAAATAGCTTGGTAAAACCAACGCGGATGCGGAAGTTATTACATTTCCCTGCGCGCGTGTTAGGACTTCATTTTCCAATTGATCTATTTTTCCCTTGATATTAGCTAACTGTTTTTCCGATTCGGACTCTTGCAAGGTTTTAATACTCCTTAGCCCCTCTTGTATCTGCTGTTCTACCTTGTTGTCTGTCACAACCATTTTTAATTCAAGATTATCTATTTTATCGCCATGTTGTTGCGCTATATCATTCAAACATTCTAAACGCGATTCAACGTTTGTCATTTTTTCGCATTGTTGAGTTTGTAAATGTTCTAACGCGGTGACATTTTCCCGTAAAGCTACAACTTCCGAATTCATTTTATTCAAGCATTCCTTTTGTTCTTCCTGTATTTGATTTACTTGACAATTCAATGAGTCTATTTTTGAATAAATATTACTGAATTCACTAATTGTTTCGGTCCGTAATTGTGATATCTCCTCACATATGGCTTCGCGAAAATTCTTAAATTCCTGTGTTTGACTATTCATTTCTATCTTTATATTTTCAAGTTTATTTTCCAATTTAGCATTATTATTTTCTAATTTAGCATTATTAGCGTTCATTTCTGCCTTCATTTCAGCTAACATTTTAATTATTAAATTACTCGAATCCGTATTAACTACTGGAGATACCGCTACTTCCTGTTCTATTTCAACTACGTCTCGCGAAATATCTCCTTCGGGATTCATACCGGTATCCGCCATATTATCTACTTCAATATTTTCGGCACGTGCTGTCTTACTTCTAGTCTCCATCTTAAAATTATAATACAAATTAGAATTTTCTCTATCAAATTCCTTTCAAATACCGTCAATGAAATGGTTTTGGCTCTTTCTTATAATTACACGTTAGTTTCATATGTCAATCACGAAATTTCAGATTCCATCAGATCACTTTGTTATAATTTATAATAACTCCATTAACGTACTTCACTTTGTTATAAATTATAACAAAATATGCCCCACTTGGCGCGCCATTTTGAAATATACCTTCATCCTTCACTTCCTAATACGTTGTCGTGAGTTTGACCTGTTCCGAATTTATAGAAAGATGTGGGCGCCAGGAACAGGTGACATAAACTAATACTAACTTTTCCCTATTTAATTCTGTCAAAATTATATGGGCATCCAGCTAGCTTGGGCCGATGGATTCGGATTACATGTATTCGCTATCGCTAAGATAGCCGATTATCTGATCTGCCGACTGTACAGCCTGGCGTGGAATCTGAAATATGGAAATTCTCTGCTTCCAACTAATTAGAAGCTTATGATTGACAAATGAACAGACTCTTTTCTTTTTCCAAAGAACAAAATTTAACAATTTATTCAATGTTAATTTTAACAGATTACTTAATGGCCATGACCCCTTTTAAAAGATATTATTTTAATATACTGCAGTATATGTTACCGTCTTGCCGACCCGCTCGTTCCGAAGACGCTTCTCACTTGGCCGATGAATCCGAGTCGCTCTTCTGTCTTCTGATCTTGCGCGGTTGCTGAAGTATCCAGTCCACACTGCATAAAATCTAGCTAAGTTCTTTCCGACGCTTTAGGTTTATAATCTTTCACACGAGTTTAATAAAATACTAATGTTCGAACTATCGTCCGGTGAACACCCAAAACTGCCCAAGTCCGCGGATGTACTCCGGCAAATAATTTCTAAGTCCGATGACGACTGTTACTTTTCGCACGAAAATGTATAAGTCTCACTTTCAACTACAAGGTTCGCACACTATTTGCACTCCACGAAACTCAAGAGCCGAGTTCACGACCTACACTCCACCACTCTGAGTCAGACTGTAACGATCTGCACTCAACGAAGCTCCAAGTCCGAATGAATGTTTTTCTGTATTTTGCAACCCTTGATGGGTCGGTAGCGTCTCACGTTCTATTTTTCCAAAACACGGCGGTAAACACCAGAAAGTCTAATTGCCCCCCGCCAACCCGCTCATTTCTTACAACCCCATGTAGCCGCGCCTTCGTCCGTCATACGTTTTTCGACCAATCACATATTCTTTATTATATCGATCTAGCCAGCGTTCCGGCACCTACGAGGCTTGCAGCTAGTTTATTTACCTGCCCTGCACCATAGCAACCCTCTGCGCTGGCGTTACTAGGGCCGGATATCGCCATTTTACAAGTCCATTTAGTCGCCCCGTATACAACTAATATTATGAATAAACCATGTCCCGTTCTGGTATATCACACATATTACGCAAAATTAAATAATATTTATTATTTTCTTCCATTATTGACCCCTACCTATGGTTACCTGACCCCCTGCCTCTTAATTTTATTCGTTTGTTTTACTTACGATTCACAAACTTAAAACTTACATCCAATATAGGTAAGCTTCCATTATTTAATACTGTTTTCTGCTTACATGAAGTTTATAAAAATTCATTTAATCTAATCATATTTATGTAATAAATTGTATTTTAGCCAAAATGTACCTGATGATGGAGACAAATGATCTCTGAAACGTTGTAAAACTCCAACTTTGTTTTATGTACAAACTTCAACCTTGTATGAAATATAGTTTATTATCAACCGATTGTCTATAACGAATGGAACATTTCTTTGTGCAATGAAGAAAGACAATCAATAAAAACGTATTTCAGCAAATGTTGAAAAATTTTGAAAATAAAAATGAGCAGTGCGTTACATTAATCTATGACCCTTCTGCCCCTATGTAACACAGTGTAACGCTGCCTCAAACCCCCTCCCCTCCTTCAAGCGTTACGTAATTTATGGACGACCCCTAAGACCAGATTTCCACGCTTCCTTTGGGCAAACGATTCCATGGGCCCGTTAGCTTCAAGTCAGAGTTTAGCGTAGGCGCGCATGCACACTGTGGTTTCTGTTCTGGCGTTCTGGAATCTGGGCATGGGCACGTTACCTTCAAGTCCAAAATCGTTCGCCAAAAGAAATCGTTTAAATCTGGCCTCATTTCTATTCAATTAACCCCGTTTATTTTAAAAAATTCTGTGAATTGCCGAAAATTGAGAACGAGTAATTTTCTCTTTGATGATGCTTTTATATTTTTTCCCCTTAATGCTGTTATTAATTGCAACTTTTGGCGTTTTTTTATTATTATATTGTATCATATTGTATATTGTATCTTAACATCTTGTTCATCTTGTATTTTCTCTGTCATGTAAATGTTGTTGTGTTTGTGTGTTTTATTATTTTATTATCTCTTGAATATTATGGAAGTCGGTCATGGATAAAAAAACGTGTGTCGACAAATATGATGACAATTTTAGTAGCCCTGGGTCTCGACCAACCAAATTTTTTTTATCAACATCGTAGTTTAATATCCTAATTATAATTCGCAAGGATAATCCAGGTGCTTGGTTTTCTTTTGTCCTACGTTTATGAATGGTAATAGAGCTCGTATTTCTTCCACGTAAGGTAATTAAAGACTGTCGCTGTAAACTAAACAAGGCACAGGCGTAAATTTCTGCTGTTGTTTAAACCTCCTATTAGCCGGAGGCTCCATCTGTCTGCAATAAAGTGGGCACTGTCTCTTGGTATACAAGGTCGAAAGGCTGTAACCGTGAGGGGAACAATTTACCCTCTGGATACACCTACAAAACCAACCTTGTCCTAATATTCTCGAAATTGTCTGAGATGTAAAGGATTCTGGTAACCTAGATTCGCCTGAGGTTTACGAAAAGAATTTATTGTCTTGACTCACTTTCTATTGTGTAAAGGGAATTATTAGCTTTATTTAGACACTTATTGCCCAAAATAAAATATTTAAGTTACCAAAGGTATCTGGTCATCGTGGTCGGCGTGGTAATGAACAAGCAGATTTAGTTGTTCTCAATTGCAACAAAAGTTTTAATGAACCAGTTTATTATTATACAAAATAGTTCAGCCAAATGAATCATAAACATACTTATATAGAGCCTGGTACAAAAAATATCAGAAATGAAAATAAGAGTTAAATGTGTTATTCCTTGAGCAGTAAATCCTTGTACCATATTATTGAAGTGCCAAGGAGTAGAGAATTAGTTATTTTCGGAATTTACAAGGTTAATAATATTCTGGCATCTTTCTTTATAAACTAAATACATACCCGTCACTGCCCAAGTGAGTGTTCTGAAACGTAAAGTAAAATTATTAATAAAGATAATTTTCAGAACTGTTCTTAACTGACTTCATCACTTCTACACATTAAATTGTATAGGGAGCAAAAAGGCGAATGTAGAATTTATTCTAGAGTTTACCCATTTAATACTTCAGTAACTACTGCTGCGTTCTGTAGAGAAACTAATTATTTATTTTTTTAACAAAGACACGTTTTTCGGCAAGCGTTTCTCACAAGTTTAGGTTAAAACGTTTGTCTTCTTGCGATCATTAATTAAAAATATCAAATTCAGATTTTTCAATATACCTTCATTATTTCCTAAATTGCTCCTAGTGAAGTTGACAATAAGGTGCAGCAAAGCAAAGTGCGCGATTTTTTCTGAAATACTATTCTTATTTATTTATATATTTTTGGGAAATACGTGAAGAGTATGTCTTTGTTTTCTCAAATGCAGGGCGAGTAATTTTAGACATAAAAATATAACCAGCGAGTTCTACACAACCAAATAAGCAGGTATTTTTTGTCATTTTGGTTATAAATCTTGAATGACTGAACAATATTGTTGTAAGATAATTCTGTTGATCAGTCAGTTTTGATTTAATGCCATCGTAAAATGAGAGTTGCTTTAACTTTTAAGAAATATCATTGATGTACGTGAGCCACAATATGACAAGACGCTAACACTATTTACATCAGCTCCTGTTTTATATCTTATGAAAATTACATAAAGTTTTATGAAAATCTTTTTTATTTAATATTGAATATTATCTTAGAGTGAATGATGTTGAAATTTTTTGTGAGAGCCTTTTGTTAATTTGAATGTTTTGTTACAGGTAAGCGGATGATGGTAGCTGGCCTCCAGCGTGAGTTAATGTGAGTACGTAGTTAGTTCAGCATACATTAATAAATAGATGTTTATGTAACGATACTTCAGCGTATCTATTTACATTGTAGGAAAGTGGAAGAGAGTGAAATAGATGGGATGATTTAATGAAATCAACAATGAAATGCTCTTCAATGTCAAATGAAATGTTTTCAACAAAAACATTGAATCATTAACAAGTATCAAGTAGCCATAGATTTTGATCGCTAAATTTTACCTTCTCTCTCGCTTCTCGTCTCTCCCTCCCTTTCACTACCTCACTCGCTCTCTGAATTCGTTGCATTTAATTAAGGGAAGGCGCAACTCAAATTTCAATTGTTTTTCGTCAGCGCTTGGCTTCCAGTTACAGTTAACAACCTACAAATCGAAAAAAGTTCATTATTTCGTACTTTGTTATCCAGACTCCAACAATTTATCTAATGACAGAGAAACAAACAAAATCCAAATTCTCGTGTCACGAAATTTTAATGACACTACGGGAAATAAAAGCGATAGAAATAAAAGGCGTAATAACAATATTTTCATCTGTATCATGCCAGGCAAAATATATAAAATTTGTTCTTAGTTTTAGAAGCGTGTTATAGTTCTTATTTTATTTCTTTTTTATAAGTTAATACTTTTTGACCATGGTCTGTTCTTTATAAAACCATGCTCTTCATGTAGCCAGTGGTTATTGAAATGGCAATAAGGCTGAATTGTGTCGGTAGAGGAGTGATGCTGTCATGTTTTTCTATTTTAACAGATATCAAGTAATCGTTTAGATTAAGGATCCATATTAGAGAAGTTTTGGACCCGTAATTCATTGAAGACATATTCGGGACCCGTGACAATTTTACCTGCTTTATCCGTGCAGCGTTTCTGAAACTCGCAGATAAGGATATCACGAACGAAATCTGCCGGCTCCTGATTGTCTTCAGAGTGTGTTTGGAGTCGTGGTTAGCCGCGTTAGCCTTCAGAGTCGTGGTTACCTGCGTTTAGAAGATTTGTGCATCTAACTCGATTCCGAGTTTGATTCTCAACTTTCCAAGTAGCGTCGCTTCCTCGTCCAGATAAAAGCGACGCTTGTCCCAACAAAAGCGAGTAGCAAATGAGGCGTGGGGGGAGAGGTACAGTCAGACAGCACAGCGGGAAACATGGGATGCGGTAAAATCTAACGGGCAAAACTGGACGCTTGTGAGCGTCCTCGGAATAAGATTACGAGCCACACAAAATCGAACGGTTAAAACTGACTCGTATTCCGACTGCTATAGACTCTCTAGTGTTTGTCCGGTTGCATAAAAAGGAAGAATAAATTAATGAAACTGATCAGGAAAAAGTTATTGGGTAGAAGTGCTTGTGTATAAGTGTTTTGGTAGAAGAGATCGGGTACTCACGATCGAGTAAAAGGTAAATGTGATCGGGTAAAAGAGATTGAGTTACTATGATCGGGGAACACTATCAAACATTGATCAGGTGTAAATGATCAGATAACACTGATCGGGTAACACTGATCGGTAACACTGAACGGGAAACACTGATCAGGCAACTCTGATTCGGTAACCCTGATGGGGTAACACTGATTGGGTAACTCTGACCGCACAAAAATGATGGCGCTTATGTAGGCTACTGAAGCTTCAGACGCAGGGATAAAGCGGTCCGGCAAGCGCGTGGGCTCCCTGGAGCTCAGCGTGTAACATTGGAAGAGGACGGAGCGACGAGACGAGCAGCTTCCCCCTCTCCCCCCCCGTCTCTTTCCCCTCCCGCCCCGACCGCCCCTTCTCACGGCGCAGCGCCGCTCCGCTCCGCGCGTCTTCCCTCAATTAGCGGCACGCGCCGCGCGCGGCAACACCCGCCCGCCCTCGGCCGCCAGCCTTCTCGCCAGCCTTCTCGCCAGCCTTCTCGCCAGCCTTCTCGGCCGCCTTCTCCCCCGCCCGCCCGCCCGCCCTCCCTCCCTCCCTCCCTCCCTCCCTTCTTCTCGCCCGCCCGCCCTCCCTTCTTCTCGCCCGTCCGCCCGCCTTCTCGCCCACCCGCCCTCCTTCTCGCCCGCTCCTCTTCTCGCCCGCCCGCCCGCCCACCCTTATCACACGCTCTTCTCGCCCGCCCGCTCGCCTCCTCGTCCGCCCGCCTCATCGCCCGCCTGCTTCCTCGCCCGCCCTCTTTCTCGTCCGCCTGCCCTCTCGTCCCTCGCCCTCTCGTCCCCCGCCCTCCTTGCCCGCCCGACCACCCGCTTTCTCGCTCGCCCACCCGCTCTACTCGCCCGCCCGCCCGCCCTCCTTCTCGCCCGCCCGCCCTCTCGTCCCTCGACCTCTCGTTTCCCGCCCTCCTTGCCCGCCCGCCCGCACGGTGGCGAGGGGGGCGGGGCACAGCACGCTTCCGGTGAAGATTCTGAGCAAAGCTACGGCGCTCTTACGCTGCGCGTCGTTTCTAGGGATGGCAAAAAAACTTGGATATTTTCCACCAGAAACATCGATACATTAGGGAATTTGTGCACCCTCGGACGTTAAGGCACTATCGATCTTCTGCGCATGCGCAGAAGATCGTATCAAGTTCAAGTTCGCATCACTTGAGTGCCTCTGCGCATGCGCAGAAGATCAATAGAGCGGTTCACAAACTTCCTATTTACATCCACGTTTTGTTTTCGATGTTCTTTTCATATCGATGTACTACTTTTCCTAAAACATCGATAATGTAAAAAATGTTTTTTCTATTTTTGGAGTTTGTATGCGGTATTATCGTTAAATAGCATTTTGAACCTTGTCTGTATAGAATATTAATTAGAAAATTAAGGTGATCGAGTGATTTAAGGCAGAATACACTTTAAACTAATATTGATTCGTAAACTAATAATGATGTGTCGAGGCAGGAGTGTTTTAATTTATTGGATATACTGAGAATGAGCCGTTTAATCTATTCAGAACAAGTAAGTAAACGGTACAAAAACGCGATCGAATAAAAAAAAACAATTTATTGAAATTAACATGCTCCACAAACTTGATTAAAAAAGTTCAAATTATCACACATGTATTTTAGAATTCAATAATAAACTTAGAAAATGTCGGCAGCCATGGGGACGAAGGCGGCGGTAGCATTGGTAGAGGCGGAAATGGTGGCAGGAATGTGTGAATCCACCTTCTTCGTTAAATATTAAAAAAACAGGAGAGGGTAACCCTACTACTCAACAAAGTTCGGAAGCATTTTCATAATACTTCTTTTACACGAATGTTTTGCTTTTTACTTTTTCCCTTTGGAGTACAGAGAAAGTTATGTAATCCTGCGCGACAAAACGGTGAATTTTCGTCAGCAAAACTCTTATTATAGTACCCTGATAACGAGGTGAATACATCTAGGGGTTAAATTTAGGAAAAAAAATCCTCTATCACATGAAGTAGCCAGAATCCGTGTTTTGTGGGTCCTTGATACCGAAAAATTGAACGTCCATCCGTCCGTGAACAACGATAGCGGCTAAACCGTTCAGCTGATTTTCTCCAAATTTGTTTTTCTCCCATCGATCTGGTTGACGTCGCGACCTGTTGAATTGGGAACCGATATTTCAATTTTGAGAGGTGCTTCACATCATAATTCAGCGTGTATGGTTTGCCAAATAGAAGCTTAGTTTAAATTGAAGGCCAATTTCAAACGAAACGTAACTTTATGATGTTATATGTAAGGATCCTAACATACAAAGTACAGCCATTATCAGTCCATTACATGAAGATCTTTTCATCACGTAACCATAGTTCACTGGAGCATAATATTGAGGTTGCACCTGTTCACTCTACCATCTCGTTTTCACTTAAACTACGTGTCCAAACGTCCATCACTAAACAAAGTACACATAAACCGTACTTAACCAAGTGACCCATATAATTTGAATATCCTAGCCACAATAAAACACACCTTCCTTTCACTACTCTCCTTTCTTTAGTGTTCACGACCTGCAGCGCAACACTTTCTTAGCCTTCAAAGAGTGATGGCCTTCATTTTCTTCGTGGAAGATTCGTTAAACCACCGCGTGTTTAATCGGTATTTCGTGGGCGCTGTGCGTACCTACATTTCTTGTGGTCACCTATCTTACGTCAGTGAGTAGCACTAAAATGTCAGGGTGATATACGTACGGAGAAAACGATTGGCGACCTTTGTCTAGCTACAGTGACGTAACCTATGACCTGATTCATCACCGATCGATTCTTAGTTTGAAGGTGGGTCAGATGATCAGAGCAATTGGGGTTGGGACTTTGTAAAAAACTATTACAACGAAAGTTACACCCATGTGGTGAGAGTCCAACGATAAGGCAAATTCGATTCCAACTTCATCCAAACCCAGCTGTCTCTAAACAAAAACGTATCACATTTTTCCATGTTAGAGCAATTCTTTTATAGTTACGGACTTGTGGGTTTTTGTTCTTGGGGCACCAAAAAGTCGTGGGCCACACGCGGATCCCGAGTTGCGAATTGCGTTGCGTTATATTTGCGGATTGCAGAGGAAGCTAAGGAAAGGGATATTACCTTCATCAATGGTAGATGAGGAATCAATGAGTATTCAACGGAGATTTCACGGTATCAAATGAGAGATTGCGATTTATAATTATCAGTCCAGTTAACTATTTAGAAAATGTACGTCGTCTTAATTGCGTATTCGCAAATATACTTTCAGTTGAACTCAGTATCATTTATACTACTATGAAATGCTTAGTTAGTTATATTCTTTTTTCTCACAATATTATTAGACACACCTGAGTTACGTTACGCCTAATATTCAACTAAAATATTAAGAAATCGTTTTTCGTTTTGGAAAACCATGTTTGAATAATGTTCATTGGACCATAATGTAAAAAAAGACACATTTTATGCGTTTTTTCTTACTTAGTTGGGGTCACCTCGTTGTACGGCTGGGTACCTCACTCCGTATTTATGTATTAGATTTAATTACAAGAGTCTGCATTCCTTTGTCAATATTGCTTATCAATACTATAATATTTTCTTACACACTCAACCGGGCCAGTATTATACAGCTACTACTGATGTCCACTTCATTCGAATTTGGGTTTCAGTATGAAACTTTTCAAATTTTAAACAAATATTTAGTAAGTGTGGGATGTTCGTACGGGCACTTGGGGCTGACATATTTAGAGACGCTAACCGGTGTTGTAATAATATTCACGATGGCCATAGTATCGACCTAACGTGGCCTCGAATTTGGGTTTCAGCATGAAACTTTTCAAATTTTAAACAAATATTTAGTAAGTGTGGGATGTTCGTACGGGTACTTGGTGCTGACATATTTAGAGACGCCAACCGGTGTTGTAATAATATTCACGATGGCCATAGTATCGACCTAACTTGGCCACCTGCGCGGACTTGCTTCTATCGCAAGTTCGTTACCTGCTGCTGCTGCTGCGACCTTCGCTCTTCCCATTTCGGAGCGAAATTGCGTTAAAGAGGGACGCTCGTCTGAAGAAGGTGACTAAGTGACCATCGATGCACTGACCGCCAGTGCCGGCGCTAGGCAAGGGCTGGCCGGGCGATCCCCCGGCACCCCGCATTTCAAGGGGCCCGATGAGAAAATGTTAATACAAAATTGAAAAATAAATTAGAACTCGAGAAAATCGGTATTGTAATTTTATGAGTCGCGATACAGTAATTTAATAATTTATACATTTTTTCAATTAATATTTTTATCATTAATGGATTTTCCAGTAATTATTATAAGTAGGGAGGGGATTTCTATGATTTAGCATATTTTTCTTCATTGCTTCAAGGTATAGCTAAGAGTAATTTCTTGACATTTGGTTTTAATTGGATGCTTTCTGGATTAATTTGTTAGTGCATATTTGATCGGGCTTCCTTTTGGGGCATATTCGTGTAATTATGGGAGCATATTTTGAATATTTCGTTAGAATAGAGAAAATGTTTCGTGTTTTCATAGAATCTGTCTGTGAGCGTTCATTGTGAGCAGAGTTTGTCACAATTATCTTTTTTTTTATTTTCTATAGATGATAAAATACTTATGCACATGTAAGATATTTCTAGATATATTTTTTAAACTAGCCATAAAAAAGTGAAAGAAGGCCAACAATGTAGGTACTTCACTTAAGTGCACGTTTATTTCCATTATTTCTCCCGAGAAGTAAGTTAGGCTATATTAGGTTTGCACAATTTTGTTTCATTCCAAGCATGCTTCTCCTGAATTTTATCACGAAAGGTTGATACAGAAGATGAAATATTGTTTATTTTAATTGCAAACTAGAGTGCATTTTTAAGAACTTTTAGGTCCTAAAAGCGTATTAAAGTGCATATTTGAAAATTTTTAGGTCATAAATGCATATTTTAAAAAGCATATTTCAAGTTTTTTTAGGGCATAAAAATATGCTCCCTAGTTATAAGACTTAGGAATTGGTGTTACAATGAATTTGTAAGACTTAGGTTGCAGAGCGTATCGTGATGTACAGGTCAAAAAGCTCGCCTTTCACCCTGGGGTGATGGGGTTTGAATCGGGGAATTTGTGGCGTACACAGCGGTTTCGCGTCAGATATCTCGGAGTTCTCCCGTTTTTCATTGATTGATTAATTGATTCGTGATTCCAGGCACGTCAAATGCTAAGGTCATTATTCCCGTAAGTTTACTGCATGCTTTTCTCGGGAAGTGACGGTGATCTTCCCCCGCTGGATGGCGAGATCTGGCGCCGACCTACCGTCGACTAGCAGGGTTTTCCCAAACCAGGTATCTCCCATCAGCGGGGCACCGCCCCAGCCGGGACAAGCTCTAAGCTCCCGACCGGTCTCCCGGCATGTGTGGTAGTGTAGTGCATGTTAGTGTAAGTGTGTGTAAGGGGTGAGGATAGGACAAGGAAGAGAAAGGAAAGATCGCGCATGGTCCGTGGCCCGTTTCTTAGGGTACTGCTCCGGCATTTGTCAAGTGTTGATCGGAGAAACCACAGAAAACTACCGTTCAGAGCAGCCGGCAGCTGGAAACCTCCTCCAGACAGCGACTGAATTCGACCTAGCTGACAAGCTAGTGCCGAAAATCCTGTCACCGTTAGGGTCAAAACCTTGGACCTCCCGGTCAGAGTGACTGCAGTGACATCAGTTGATGCACTGTTGACATTAGTTGAGCCACAACCCTGTTGACACAGTGACATCAGTTGAGTCACATTTGCTGCTGGAATTCTCCTTGAAACAGCGGCTGAATTCGTTCTTAGCTGAAAAGCTAATGTTGCAAATCCTGCGGGCCTCTCTGTCAGAGGCATCCTGCAGTTGATGCCCTGAGCCACCTCTGCCGGTCAGAAATGTTTACGACGAGCTCCTCGACGACAACAAAAACTTCAAATACGACGATGACCATTCCGATCGTCTGCTTGGGCATGCACCGCACCGAACGGGAGGCGTCGCCGGCGCCGCTTCAGTGGCGCTGCGGGGGCGGGGGCGGCGGGCGGCGCGGCCCGCTTCCGGCGCTTTAACTTCGTTTCCGGCGCGGGCCGCCGGCGCCACCCTTAATGGGGCCGGGCGCAGGCGGAGGGGCCTCCCGCTCGGGCGCAGGTACGTCGGCCACACGTCTCGCTCCACGCCGCTGCGTCACGTCGGTCTTTGACGTCGCCGCCCTCCACGAGTTGAAGATCGGGCAGCCCGAATGATCATCGCAGTTTTTGGAGTTTTTGTTGTCGTCGTCAGCTTTTCCCAATACCACAAACACGCTGTGGCCGAGATCGCTAAGACAGTATCGGTCGAGATAGCTAAAGCAGTATCGGTCGAGATCGCTAAAACAGTATCGGTCGAGATCGCTAAGACAGTATCGTCTAGATCTCTAAAGCAGTATCGGCCGAGATCGCTATAGCAGTATCGGTCGAGATCGCTAAGACAGTATCGGTCGAGATCGCTAAGACAGTATCGATCGAGATCGCTAAAGCATTATCGGTCGAGATCGCTAAAGCAGTATTGTCTGAGATCGCTAAGTCAGTATCGGGCGGGATCGCTAAAACACACGATCCGGCAGCAGGAATGATCATCACAGTTTTTTGGAGTTTTTGTTGTCATCGTGGCCGAGATCTCTAAGACAGTAGTGCTGTAGTGATTGACGAGTTTGGCGAGCTGCGTTTCATTTGGGACTTGTCGCGCTGAATTTGCTCGGTTGTGATTGATTAGTGATTCCGGGCGCGTCAAACCGGGAGAGATGGCTCGGTAAATCAACTGATGTCACTGCAGTCCCTCTGACCGGAAGGTCCTAGGCATGATTTTCGACACTAGCTTGTCAGCTAGGCCGAATTCAGTCGCTGTCTGGAGGAGAATTTTAACTGCCGGCTGCTCTGATCGGTAGTTTTCCGTGGTTTCTCCGATCAACACCAGGCGAATGCCGGAGCAGTACCCTAACAAACGGGTCACGGACCGCGCGCGATCTTTTCTTCGTCTTCCTTGTCCTATCCTCTCCTCTTACACACACAATTACACTAACATGCACTACACTACCGCACATGCCGGGAGACCAGTTGGGAGATTAGAGCTTGTCCCGGCTGGGGCGGTGCCCCGCTAGTGGGAGATACCTGGTTAAGGGGAAAATCCCGCTAGTGGACGGTAGGTCGGTGCCGGATCTCGCCATCCAGAAAGGAAAATATCACCGCCACCTCCCGAGGAAAAAATACGCACTACACTTACGGGAATAGTGACCTCATTACTTGTCGGGCCCGGAATTACAAATCAATCAATCCGGGCACGTCAACTGCTAAGCTGTTAGTCCCGTAAGTGTAGCACGTGTTTTTCATCGGGAGGTGGCAGTGAGCATACCGACTGGCTGACTGGCGGGGTTTTCCCCAACCAGGTGTCTCCCACTAGCGAGGCTCCTCTCTAGCCGAGACAAGCTCCAAGCTCCCAACTGATCTCCCGGCATATGTCGTTGTGAAGTGCATGTGTGTTTAAGTAGGGGATGAAGATAGGACATGAAAGAGGAAGGAAAGATAGCGCCCGGTCCGTGGCCCGTTTGTTAGGGTACTGCTCCGGCGTTCGCCTGGTGTTGATCGGAGAAACCACGGAAAACTACCGATCAGAGCAGCCGGCCGCTAGAATACTCCTCCAGGCAACGAATGAATTCCACCTATTTATCTACCAAGTGTCGAAAATCCTCCAACCGTCTGGACTCGAAACCTAGGACCATCCGGTTCTAGGCATAGGCAGTGAAGTGACATCAACTGATACCCTGAGCCACCTAAGCCGCTGCCTCGATGTATTCAACTCCAAGTACGGTATAGTTTGGCGTATTCTTCGTCGTTCCTTTTGTCGATTGCTTTACCGGCGCCACTGACGTCGTCTTCACTGCCACTCTCGCTGTTCTACCTCCGCCACCGTTGCCATTACTGACCCTTCACCTACTCTAATCGCATGCTTAACGCCGCCGTTGTCGCTGCTACCCCTCCATTCTCGTCGTCCCCTCCATTCTCGTCGTCCCAGGTACACTCACAGATTCCCGGCTTTATCGATCCCGCCGACTTCGTCATCGCCCTTACTCTTACCGTTATCGTCACTTTCGTCCCCGTGATCCTCGTCATGGCCCCTGTCACAGCACTCATCGCTGTCTCCGTCCTCGTCACCATTGTCATTGTCACCAATACCGTCCCCGTCCCCCGTTTACCCTTACACTCACCGTCAGTTTCCTCACCGTCACAATCATCTCCATTACCCCCCCCCCAATCTACATGGCACAGTCTTTATCGACCCCCACCGTTTCCGTCATCACTGCTACCCTCACAATCTCACTGTGCACCTAACCGCTATCGCCATCGTCGTCACCATCACTGTCTACAACCCTCAACATCTTTACCTTCGTACTTCACCGTCTACAACCACTGGCTCATATTCCTCAATAGTTCAAGCTGTTTTGCAGTTAATACGACCTGTTTTACGTGTCCTTATCGAATACTAAACGCATTTAATTAACTGTCTCCAAGTGGTTGTGACTTATTTTTAAGGTTATATCTATACAGATGCACTTCAGTGATGTCAAAATAACAGATAACTTTTAAAAAATGGAAGGTACGCAAAAAACGTTCATTTTTATACATTCCATTCCAAAATAAATAGTTTAAAAAACCAATAAGAATAAATATATTATTCTGAAGTATTCACGCTAGAAAGAATTGTAGCACTCTCCTTGCCTCTAAGTAGACCGTGCATGAAAGTGCCTGTGTATGTTTCCTGCTTTGATATGCTGATAAAAGGAAATGGCATTTTCTCGCTAATCTACGTAGCATGCAGCAAGTCTTCAAATGAAGTTGCGATATGTTTTAAAGGGTTCCCTGTTTCCCCGAACAATGTTGTAAGCTCTCTGTCTATTTTCGGGGGCCGTTGCAGTCACGTGTGTCACCGCTGCTTGCTGTTGCTTCCGGAGATGCTGCTCTCACCTGTTTGACATCACTACTTCCGGTTTCCCCAGATGCCATCGCCAAAACTCCATTTACGAGTTCCAAAACTCCACTTCAAAAATTCCATTTTTAGCTGTTAATTGCCTGAATCTCTTGCATAGAATGGGATCGTTTCGTTAAATCACCGAATCTCAGAGGCTGATCAATAAACCATTTACAAAAGTTGTTCAAAAAAGGTGTTTAAATTATTTTACGTGCATTTAAAAAGCGAGTTTAAATCACACGTTTCGTGTGCTAAAGTGTGTCGATATTGAAACCAGAATTAAAGCAGCACAGAGTAAATAAAATGTGCATCTAATCTTGCACTCGTACTTTCACAGAAGCCGGAATGGCTGATTTCAAATATCACCACCTCCTGTATGTCTCCTAACTGCCTCGATAGTCAAAGCCACTAGCTAATGTGATATAAACGTGTTAGTATGTTTAATACATAAAAAACATTGCAGAAAAGTGGTTTAAAAATAAAGTTTTGTATTAGTCACCGAGATTAACTGAGCTGGATTCTGGGAGAATTATATCCCTCTTGCAATCGTTCTCGAAATCGAATCATTCTCCTTCACAATTACTTCTCCACTTAAATCTCTCGTTATAAATAACTATAAACGTTTAATTGAATTTTTTATTAACTTTTATGATTCTCAGCCATCATGTAATTATGATTATTACATATTATTATATTACTATATAACTTCGTATTTTCCAGAAACCCTTTTATTCTTGCTGGCGTAGAGCGATGCCCGACCTTTTGATTTAGTGCTGGTTTTCCCAATCGAACAATCCCGAGAAATCATACGCCTAAAATATGGCTTCATATTGCAAAATCACTACGACGCGTTTTTTTTTGCTTTTTTTATTATTATTCTACTGATTAATAATGAATAAACACATCATGATTTTTCTACAAATAAGTGTATACGATAGATAAAAATTACTGCATAATAGTTACTCTGCTTTTCAGTTTTCCACATTATTTTAGTTTATTCAGTTACAGTTCTCTCTCTTTAAATTAATGCTTTACGTAAAGAAATTCATTTTAAACATTTTTTTAAATTTTCGTGATAAAATAATTATTCATAAGAAAACGCAATAGCGTTTCTGCAAACAATTGATGATTTTCAATGAAATATTTTCCACAATGTTTCATCCTAAAGGAACAACGTAAAATGTGTGCTGTCTCGACGGGGAATACATTACAAAGATTCATATTCTTCTCAATTGGTACCTGTATTTCGTGCGATTTCGTTGAGACCAGAGTGGCTAATAGCCGTGTGTTATTATGATTTCTGTGTTCCCTTGGCAGGCCGCCTGCCTGAGTAGCTGGCTGCCTGCCGATTTCTCTGAATGTCCGCTTGGCCGTCTAACACATATTTGCCCGTATGTCTGAACGCTTTCCTGCCTCGATCGGTTGTGTTCTGCCAGAGAATATCGAGCAGATTTTCAGTATGTTCAAAATACCTATATTTCTCTATTAATATACCGGTGAATTGATACAGAAAATATGTTGAAAGTGTTCCGAGTCGGCCTCGTGGCGGAGACCGCTAAGAGTGTAGTGCTGTAGTGATCTTGGAGCGTGGGGTCGCAGGTTCGAGTCCCGCCTCGGGCATGGTTGTATGTGTTCGTCCTTGCACCCCTTATCATCACCATATAGTTTCATCCTCAAATCGTAACGTTACGTCCAATAGCGGTCGCTATTGACTTAGTAGTTGATGCGACCTTAGATAACAAAACAGTGTTCCGAGATGTATTAAATGAAGATTATTAAGTAAAATCCATTTCAATTGCCTACTAGAAGGGCCCAGTGGCAGCGTTCACGATCACTCTCTCCAATTCAGGAGGGCCTAGTCTCTAGTCCAGACTCTACCTAGTATGGCGAATTGTTCACACTGGGTAGATAGCCTAAGTCGAGTTCAAACCTTGTCCGAAGGCAATTTCTAGGGGTCGACTGGTCTGATAGGTAGTTTTCAGTGGCTTCTCTGATCAATCAAAGATGTGCAGAATCTTCAATTAAATGTGAATGAGAGGGACAGAGAGCTACAGAGGCGAGTGAAAATAGAAATTTCAAAAGTTACGGTGGTTTAAGGTGGACTTTTCTTTCCAAATAATTAATTTTTTTAAATAGTGTACATAATTTTCAAAAAGCGTAAGAATTTACATTTTCAGATCAAAATTTATAGATTATTAGTTGATGTAGCACTATTGCTAATCATAGATTCTGTAAATGTTACTATAATCTAAATTTTTTAATGTTTGAAAATTAAAAATTAATGTTAATCTATATATTTCCATCATAGTTAACGTTCTGAAATTTCAGATTGGAATCATAGCAAATCTTTGATAGGTTCTCCTTAGAAATCATGTAAACACATTAGGTATTAATTGATGTAGGCAACGATTCAGTGATTTATGTAGCAAGCAATATCTATTATTTTGCAACATTGTTACACAGGTATAGGGGCTTAAAAATTGTTTGCAATTCCTAGATATTCCTATCTCATTCCCAGCGATTCATCAACGCTGACTTGGATTATACGAGACATTCATTGGCAGTATTGCAAAAATGTAATCGTAAATTGCTTGCTCTATGAATCAAACTGTAATGCACAAGTAGGAAAATACAGGATATTGAATCTCGAGCCTACTAGCGATTACTGTAAAGTGTTGCGATTGTGAACAAACAATACCTGTGTAGGCGCCGTGGACATAAGCCAGCGATATACGCTTATTATCCAGAAGCTCTTCCGTAATGAATAGTTAAATACAAATCTGATTGTGACCATCTGAGCGTTTGTGTATCGTAAGAAAAGTGGTAAGTCTAACCGGTTTGTAACTCAGATGGGGATTGGTATTCGATAAACTGAAGAGCGTGTCTATAAAAAAGAATGACGAATACTCTGAAGATAATATTCAAAAGTAATTTGTGCGTAATAATATTTATAATAATAAACAAATTGAAACTGATCGCACGATAGAGGCAAACAAACCGGATAATGTTTTCCGGGATTTGGAGAAAGAGGTGTCTACTTGTCGATATTGCTGTGCAGTGCGATCAGGACGTCGTAACCAAGAAGGTAGAGAAACGTCTTTAATGCAAGAGTTTGGAAAGCGAGATCAGCCGAATGTGGGGCGTGAAAATACAGGACGTCCCGATAGTTTTGGGGACACTAGGAGACGTTCCGCAAAATTTTGGAAGAACTTGGCTAAATTCCTGGTTATTCAAAAGACAGAGAATTGCAAGACATCGCTTTATTGGGAACAGCCTACATTTAGCGCAAAGTATTATGGATGCACCAACATTCCCTCGATCTCCTCCTTAGGAAGCTGGTTGCAACCTAGAGTAGATTTTATATTAAACCGACTCATAACATTTTTAGTCGTGAATTAGAGGGATAATAGTAATAATAATAATAATAATAATAATAATAATAATAATAATAATAAAAGCACAGGTCGTCCCGATAGTTATCGGAGCTCTGGGATTTGTTCCGCAAAATTTGAGTAAGAACTTGTCTAAACTCCCTGGTAATTCAAAAGACTGGGAAGTGCAAGAAATTGCTTTATTTGGAACAGCCCACATTTTGCACAAAGTATTGTAGAGGCACTGACAGTCACCGGATCTGCTCCTTAGGTAGCTGGTTGCAACCTAGAGTAGATTTTATATTCAGCTGACTCATAACATCTTTAGTCGTGATGTAATGGAAAAATAATAATAATAATAATAATAATAATAATAATAATAATAATAATAATAATAATAAATGGCGATACTACTTCGAAATGGCTCTAGTTGCCTAATAACTTGAATCCTATTCGTAGGCCATGAGAGATATTTCGAATTATAATTTGAATGTAATGATGAAAATAAACTATTCGCTTCACCTGAAAAATTGTGCTTTCAGACTTTATTCGTATTTTAGCTATACATACAATTGGTGAAGACAACAGGAAAAGTACGTTTCCATCATCCAAACAGGAATGAAATGCGCTTGGGATTCGATCCCTCAGATCGGGAAGTTTGTAATTTATTAAAACTAGGAAGTGATTCGGTCACATCTCTTACAAATTGTACAACATCTGATATTTGATCTGATAGTAGGGGAATCTTTTCCAAAATCTCTTTTAAATCATTCATGACGCTTGATGACATTCTGACATCAGAATCCCATCTAGGTCTTGGGTGAGACGAATTCCCATTTACCAAGATACACCACTCGAATTTCTTATCAAACGTGACATCATGATTGGGCGTCAAACTAGAAGAAAACCGAACCTCACGGAAAATACCAGCAGCCTTTTCCGACCGTAGAGTGAGTCGCGAGATAAGCAATATCTCTTGTTCCATTTAGTTCCCGTTCAGGTTCTCAGGCTGAGAGGTCAACTGCTTTCTGGCTACTGTTGTTATTTAGGTGTTGACGCGAATACTTATGAGAAGTGTTTGTTTGTATTGCCACGGCACTTCCAGTTTGATCTTCTGATATATTACTTACATGGTCCTAAGAACTTCGTAGTTGGTATCCTAAAGTACTCCTCAGAGATATTTATCCATCACTTGAGCCGAATGTGCAAATGAGGGACGTAATTAGTACAGGCATCGTTCCTCGGGGATTTCACGTGGTCTGAGGGTTGCCACCTTCGAAGAACACATGACCCAAAAATCACTAATTGTTGGGGGAGGGATGAGTGAACTCCCTGGTAAATACATAAATTCACAATCAAAATTTATTATGAAATGATATACGCCTTTTTACGATTAATTATATTATAACAGTAATACATTTATAATATTAACAACGCATTAATTACCATAACAATAAATACATTATTTTTCGACTAGAGATGGTCGAAGAGAAGTTTTATTTGTAGTGTGATTACTATGAAAACATTCGATAAAATTAAATTATTAAACACAGATTTTATTTTTTAAGTGAAAAAAGATTTAATTTCATTTTTCGTATGACCCGGAGATTTTCAAAAGTAACCCGGAGCCCGGAGGTCAATCCTGAAAGCCGGAGTCTCCGGGTCGAACCCGGGTCGAAACCTACTTGGCCGGAAATGCATGCACGATTAGTTTACACGCCACGAGTACGATATAGCCCCCTTCCGAATTTTCCAACACTAGATACATAACTGCCTTCGCGGTTTAGCTGATTGGTCAGCGTGCTCGCTTTCCATGACGCGACCCCGGGTCCAATTCCTGATCGGGCAAGTTTATAATGTGCGTTTTCCTTGCAATGTCTCAGTATATGTTGCTCTTTGTCGATGAGAAAGCTCACTTCTTAGGCTGAGAAGACCAGAAAATGGCGTAAGGATGTCTTCGTGCTAACCACACGTACCCCTTAACCCACGGCCGCGAGGTACTGCTTGTAGGCCCTGGCCCGTACACGGGCGGTCGCGCCAAGTACAGACAGCTAGCTAGGTCAAATTCCGTTGCTGTCTGGAGGAGAATTCTAGCGGCCGGCTGCTCTGATCAGTCAATTATGATTTTCTCTCAACGTATTTGATTTTTTTATTAAGTAAGTTTTTTATTCGGGGGTTTATAAGAGCGATACTTGATTTATGATAAAGATTCTCATGAGTTCTATATTCTTCTCTCTGAGCTTAGAAAAGAGAAAGGAGGTTTCACATCCATCTATGTCCACCTCTTTCCTGAGAAGTTCATTGATGTTTTTTGTTATACTTCATTTACATTAATCCTCTTTTTATTTTCCTATCTATTCCACCTCGAAAAATGTATCTCTCTTTAAAAATATGCACTCACTTGTAAAATATTGTCAATTAAAACTGTTTCTCAATAACAAAGTTTTCGTAGAAATTAACAAAAATTATCAAAGTACGTGCTTTCTGTGAAACACCTTTCGCTCATGAAAATCTCTTTTGTTTTTCCATGAGGCAGCATTTTCCTGAAACTCTGTAGCCGGCAACGACCTTTGAAGTACACTTTATTGCACAAGACACATCCGGTTATATTTCTGTAGCTAGGTTCATGAACTCTCGGCAAGAATGGCTTGTAAAAGTTCAAAAATTAGTATATTTCAAGGTTTTGGAATGTATTAAGCAGAACACTAAATCCGCTAGATTTAATGTTTACCTACAAACCTACGATTATGGAACATACATAGTACTACTTGAATGAGGCGTCGCCTACGCTGTAAACGGTTTTAAAAGTATATTCATGTATTGAAAATTTCTTCGTTGTTCATTTGTTTCATGCCTAGCTTTTATTCGTATATGTTCTTACAGTATCTGAGTTTAGAGCATTAGACTTACCAATAAATTGCAGTAGTTGATAATGCTATAATCCCGTTCATAAATTCCCAACATAAACTGGCCTTGTATGTTATCTCCATTCGGGATGTTAAGTGGTAATATTGCAATTTAAAAATTATAACCGCTGTAATAAATACTTACTGGTATTAATGCGGATAGTTAAGAGTTTAGTACAGCTACGTTTTTAGGCTTTTTTGCTGATATGCAAAATGTGCATATCACATGAACATACAAGATCACTTGTAAGCTGTTCTTCTGCGTTATTATCTAATCCTAATACTAAGTAGAAAATTATTCTCAAATGGTTCCGAAAATTCTGTCGCACATTTGGTTCTTCCTCCGATTTGCTTAACACTTCAATATTTTTCTCCTCTTAATTTTCGAAGAGATTAAAACTCCAAAAACTTATTGTAATTTGTGTTCATTTCCACTTCTGCAATTGCTTCATTAATCGTTCTGTATGCGAGTCTATATACACATTAAAAGGCGACTGTTTAGTACGTGTTAATGTGAAAAAGATATTAGTTAAGTTGAATAAGATTAAGTTGTGGGTCACATTAACTTGAAAACTGTTATTTGCACAGAAGCCGAACGTAAGAAGGTTCATTCATTCTCTAGCATTACATAACTTTTTGACCGTGTTGACTTGAAATGTTTCAGATTTTATAAGTTCTATCGCAATACTGTTCGAAGGTTTTTGCAAATTTATTTTTAAAAATACGGTATTAGGGATGAAAATTAAAATGAAATCTGCCGCGCAATTGAGTTCCTAATTCACTTGTTCATTTAAAGATGGCAACATCAGGGTTGCCAAAATGTGAAAAAAAATTATGGTTTATTGAGCTAAACTTGCCTCTGGGTACTGGGCTTTAATCAACTCCACCTGCATTGGTTTTATTCCAGGCGTTGGTTTTATTCCCGGCACACTCATTAAAACCACAGCGCCGAAACGCGCCAAAACACGCTTTCGGAAATTTCTTGAAATTTTATGGCCGCATCCCAAAACAAATTATCAGTTCCTCACCAGCAAACCGAATGCCACGTCACGTCTCTATTGATGCGCGGGAAGTGGTCTAACCGTGAGTGAGGGATCCAAGCGCACACTCACACACACACACACACTCTCTCTCTCATACACACACACACACTCCCACACACACACACACACACACACACTCCCACACACACACGCACACACACACATGCACACTCCCACACACACATGCACACTCACACACACACACTCTCACACACACACTCACACTCATACACACACACGCACACTTCCCCCACACACGCACACTCACACACGCACACTCCCACACACACACACACGCACACTCCCACACACACGCACACACACATGCACACTCCCACACACACACACGCACACACAGAGGAACATACACATACATATATACACACATGCACATATACACACACACATATACACAAACATGGACATACACACACATGCACACACACATATATATACGCACACATGCACACACACACTCATGCACACACGCATACTTGCAATTACTCAAATACAGTATAGGGATTTAAAATAAATGGTTTTCATGATTGAATGAGATATGAGCTTTTTTCCTTTTATTCTGTTTATTTCATTTCGCAAATCTTTGTTTATATATTACCGAGTCCCTACAATTCAGAACTTTGCTTCATTTATGTAATCCTTTGAACTTTGAGGGCTTCAATACGCATGATTTTAAAAAATATTATGCTTTATGTAATCTAAATTATCTGTGGAAAAAAGTGTGTAATCAGCTATTAATAACATTGAAGTTTGGTAGAAATGCTAGTTTCCTGGTTGTATAAGTCCTGATCAATTTAATTATTTTCCATTGCAATGTTCTTTTTCCATCTCAAAGAAACCTTGGTTGCCTTGTAACTCTTTCATACTCGAAAGATTAGCGTTTTTTTTTGTTTTTTTTTCATTTATTTTCTTCCCGTTCGACTTTCGTCTTTCGGGGATTTTGACTGGTACAATGCTACATACATGAGTTTATGGGGCCATCCTGAGGCAAATGCGGGTCTCGATTCAACCCTTCACTATTTTTAAAATTTCTTATTTGAAATACTTGACTAACGGAAGTTTTGCATTTATTATGTGGTAGTGGAGGGAGGGTGTTTATGGGAATGGGGGCAAATGATTTTATGATTCAGGGTGGGCGAAAGAGATCTTTGGGGAATCTGGATCTAATGCGTGAAGGATAATGTGAGTTTTGGCCGAGATTGAATACTGGAGCGTTAGGACATGCGTGGAGGAGAGAATAATATTTTTGAGAGGTTTGCGAAATGAATTCCGAGAGGAGAGGTACTTGAAGTTCTCGATGGATTTGGGAATTAGAAATAAACCATGGTGCATTCAAGGTTTGTCTTAAATATTTATTCTGGATTTTCTGTAAAATGGATAGGTTGGTAGGTGCTATGTTGCGCCATATTGGACAAGCATATGTCATTGTAGGTCTTATAATCGTTTTGTAGATGAGCAGCCCAGTTTCTATGCTAAGGGTGGAATTTTTGTTGATAAAAGGGTATAATTTAAACATTTTTGCACGTGTTTTTTGGGCGGTTGAAATAATATGCGGTTTCCAAGTTAACCGTTTGTCTAGTAAGACACCTAAGTATTTGACTGGCGAAGAATGAGAAAGCCAGGGAATATCGGTGTTGTTTATTTGTAAGGGTGCAGGGAAGGGAGGACGTCTGAGTGTGAATATTTTAGATTGTGATTTTAAGGGGTTAATTTTAATTCTCCATTTTTTGGTCCAATTGGTATAGCTGTGAAGGTAGGATTGTATGTAATCATAGGCTAAATTGATATCAGTATGTGAAGTGAAAATAGCGGTATCATCTGCATAAAGAGCTATACTTGCTTCCTGTGGAGTTGGATAGTCTGCTGTAAAAATTGAGAACAATGTTGGTGAAAGAACCGAACCTTGTGGGACACCTGCGAGAATTGGGTGAAGAGGTGAAATAGTATCATTTACTTTCACTTGAAAATATCTGTCTGTAAGAAAGCTTTGAATTAGTTTCTGCAGATAATCAGGTGTACCAATTTCTCGTAGTTTGTACATTAGTCCTTGATGCCAATTTCTGTCAAATGCCTGGGAGATGTCTAGAAAGAGAGCTACTGTGTGTTTTTTGTCGTTAAAACCGTTTACAATATGTTCGACAAGTCGCAGCAGTTGATGGGTAGTACAATGATTAGGTCTAAAACCGAACTGGGTGTTGGGAATTGCATTGATTTTTGTCAAGTACGCTTGGAGTCTTTTTAAAACAAGTTTTTCAAAAATTTTTGCTATAGAAGGGAGAAGACTAATTGGTCTGTAGTTGCTTGGTATTTTGGGTTTTTTCCCTGGTTTGCAGAATGGTAGTATAACAGCTCGTTTCCATGACGATGGGTAGTATCCTAATCTTAACGATGCATTGAATATTGAAGTTATTATTGCAATTGCTTGTCGAGGAAGTTCTTTTAATGCTTTGTTAGTGACGTTGTCATACCCGGGTGTTTTTCTAGTCTTGGAAAGTTTAATGGCATTTGCCACTTCTGAAGGAGAAATGAATTTTATCTTTGTTGGAAGATTAGCGTTAAAATCACCGCTCAAAATAAAAAATTACTTTACTTTATCATGTAACTGATTGTTAAATGTTTAATAATTTAACGTAAAAACGACCCAAAATCGTGTGAGACTGCAGGGAAAAAGTACAAGTTGTAAGAAATTTCCTTAATTATGTAGACAAGAATTTTAGGAAATCTATTGTCTATATACATTCAATTTTGATATTTAAAGTCGCTAATACTTTCGGGCAGTTTAGATTGATTTCTTTCTTGTTCTAATTCCTGGCATTCTGCAAGGTGTTTGTCAAAGCTGCACCACATTTTTCACATAAGTTCCTCCGCTTTTTTGGATTTAAGTGAATGTGTGACAGATCTGTATGGTGCATTCGTAACCTGGCTATTGTTACTTGTTCTTTTCTTCATGTTGACACTAAGAAACTTGTCAAAAATGGATTGTATTCTTTCCTGTGGTTTATTTGACTCAATGTTTGTCCAGTGAGAATTCCATCATTTTAATCATGATATATCTTTTAACTGAGTAGCATAAGGAAGGAATGGATATTTCTATTTTATACTCATTTAATTAATTAATTAATTAATGGAAAAATAAGAACCATCACACTAAGTTGTTTGATAAATTCTTCAATCTCTTGTAATAATAAAATGTCTTACGATACTTCGTAAATAGCTATCGTAGACGACCCCACAAAACCAACCTTTTCTTCTCTCGGTTCCCTCTGCGAGAATGACGTTCTTTCCAGTAATCACGTGCACGTTCTCACTCGGATGCTCTGAACGGAGCAAAGATAGCGAATGGGAGAGATGAGGTCTACATCACGTTCGCACGCCGTTAATGTCTTGCAGCACGTACTAATGATATTCAAACAGCACGCCAACGCAGCCGACAGGAAACTTCATTCTGAAAAACAATGCGCAAAACTTTGGAAGGAATTGGTATCTATCCCATGGAGTTTATTACCGTGTTTGATTTAAAAAGACCGGCATGGATGATATTCTCTGAAAAATTGAAACAAAACAATATATTACTTAATTAAAGAATTGGTATGTTTATTGCACCCTCGATTAAAGGACTTGTAAAAATGTATGGACAATAGCGAAAATGAAACGTACAATGTTCAGTTTACACCATTAAAAAAGTAAATTAAAACTAAATTCAATAAATCTTCTTTAACACATCATTTTAGTGAAACGAATTCTTCAAACTTTCGAATGTGCGGCCAGAGCCTTTTGCAGAGTTGAACACAAATGCTCACATATCTAATTAAAAATAACAACAAAATTATAAGACAACCTTTAATACAAAAATCTCGGGATTGATTTTCTGCACGAGTACAGGTACTGCAAATACAAGAAAATAGATGTTTGTTTATTTAATGTCAAATCGTAATATTTTTCTGTGATATATGGAGAAAAATAAAGCTACATAGATTAATAATAATATCTGTTTAGTAGCAATGCTCAGGTCAAAGGGCCTACTTTTCAGTCTAACCACTTCCATGAATGTGAAGGCTCTCGGCTGTTCGGGTGAAGTCACGTTTAAGGCAATGATGCCGACGGGCCGTAACGTTTCAATCATCATATCGTGGTCTAAATCACACTTAATACAATGTTCTAGGCTTAATACATAACTATGTTATGAAAATACATCTGTCTTTTATGCCAAAAGTGGATTTTGTCATCAAATACATATATTGGTTAAAGAAACTCGATTTTTTCATTAGCAGAACCAGAAATTGAATAATGTGTTGTTGTTGTTGTTTTTGTTTAAATAAATGCAGTGTGTATTACTAGTTATAGTATCAATTTTTTAATTTATCAACATTGTCTAAAACGTCAATAAAAGCAAAATTTCAGCGGTGAGCTGCAAAGTCTCTCTTGGTAATCGGCGGAATCCATTTCAATTTCATCTACGACTTCTTCGACTGGAAGGAAATTGCCAGTGTAGTTCGAAAAGGGTCATAGTGGACTCGAAGTGTCTATTGCCAATGAATTAGAAATACTGAATGAAACTGTGTTTTCCAAGATATACACATGGGACTTCGTCAGAGCATATGTACTAACAAGCTCATTGAAAACATATGGCGAAACAAGTTTGACCGAGATAAATTTCACGTATCGTGTCGATCAACAAGCATCACACAATTTCAAGCTCATTCGGCCTTTCAGATAATATTACCGACTGATAAAGAGTCTGAAAATCAGGGACGGCCAGTGGAAAGAAGTCTGGGCCAGAAGAAGATCCAAGGGGGCTTTTTTTTTAAACAAAAATTCCCCTCATAAATATATACAGAGTGTACAAAGAGAAAACAACGAAACTTCTAAAATAGACTGTTAAGACAATTTTAGGCATATTTTGTCTAATAATATCTCTCTTGATATATGGCCATGCGTGCACGGGGGAATCAAAAGTAGTAGGGGTGTGTTGTAAATAATGGTACGAATAAGAAATGTTAAATGGTAAAAGTTTTCATGTAGTGTTTGTTTTCTTGCTATTATTAAATGTATTATATCTGTTTAAAGCAGCAGAAGCAAATTATATCGTTTTCTTTGTTTCAATGATGGACATTTTTCTAATTTCATAACAGAACGTAAAATTCCTAAATCCAAGTAAATAAATAAACATAAATATTTTTTACCAAAATTTCGTCGCCGGAACTCCGTACGGACGGTTCTATCGGCGCATGAATACATTTTCTCACGGCGGATATATCTTGACCAACGCATAGGGTATTGTTGAAATAAATAAAATAATATTTCGCAGTATAGGACATTAGATGTTTAAACAATTTAAAAAGACAAGAGTTTGTAAAGAAAGAGAGTCCATCAGTGGCAGGCCATTGTGGAGCTAATAGATTGGATAAATAATTAAATATAACTGATCAGATATTTATAATAAATAAATAGTTCGTCGAAAGGGAACAATTTAACAATTTATTATAAATAATGATATAATGCACATCCCAATTTTTAATTAGGAAGTAATGCTTAAATCTCCCGTGGGTTCAATAGCGGTTAGTTTGAGTTAGAAGTTAGTACATTTTTATACCTTTTTAATGGAAAAATGTCCAGGGCCCGAATGAAATTGAGTTCTGGGCAAGGTGTCCTACCTTTCCCCCACTCCTAGCATTCCTGCTGAGAATTACGAAAATATAAGTACTACATTTGTTGAAAGCGAGATGAATCCTGTACTTCTCTGAATGAAGTAATCTCGGAAATTTTACTAAGCACATATTTCGTAAGCGCGCTCCAACCCTTGGATAAGAACGAAATGAGATGCATCAAAAAATTATAACGAGTTTATAACAGTTACAATTCAAACAGAACAAAATCACGTCAGAAAGGCAGGTAGAATGATTTTATAAATTCTGAACAGCTACTTGAATTACTAGACCGTGAAACAAGTTACGTTGTAATCTGCGATTTTCCTTCCTGAATCGTAACCAAAGGGCTTGGTTGCTCTGCTACAGTTGCTAGGAATGACTTAAAAGTTATTTTTGCCCCATTGGCGAATGTATTGCTTCCAAAAAAGTGGTAAATTTCATAAGTTTTTAAAGAAATAAAATCTGCTCATTTTATTTGTATTATTTTAAAAAAGCAATTAAGTTGACAGACTCTCAGGTTGATACAGCTTTAACTTTAATGATCTCCTGAGGAGATAATTCTGTTTTCTAATTTGCCATGTCAGGGCTCGACAACCTATGAGTAGTGCTACGCCGAAGTAACATTCCAAAACCCTCCGGACGGCTATACGTTTGATTGATTGATGTTTCCGGGCGCGTCAACTACTTAGGTCATTAGTCCCGTAAGTGTAGTGTGCGTTTTTCTCGGGAGGTGGCGATGATCTTTTCCCCGCTGGATGCCGAGATCTGGCGCCGACCTACCGTCGACTAGCGGGGTTTTCCCCTCAATCAGGTATCTCCCACCAGTGGGGCACCGCCCCAGCCGGGACAAGCACTAAGCCCCCGACCGGTCTCCCTGCATGTGTGGTGGTGTAGTGCATGTTAGTGTAAGAGGAGAGAATAAGGCAAGGAAGAGGAAGTAAAGATAGCGCGCGGTCCGTGGCCCGTTTGCTAGGGTACTGCTCCGGCATTCACCTGGTGATGATCAGAGAAACCACGGAAAACTACCGATCAGAGTAGCCGGCCGCTGGAATTCTCCTCCAGACAGTGACTGAATTCGACCTAGCTGACAAGCTAGTGTCGAAAATCCTGCCGCCGTCGGGAGTGGAACCTAGGACCTCCCGGTCAGAGGGACTGCAGTGACATCTGGTTGATGCACTGAGCCATCTCTCCCGGTACGGCTGTACGGATTTCACTATTTTTAAATGAACGACCCGGGACGCCCCAGTCAGAGACGCTGCAGTGACATCAGTTAATACCCTGGGCCACGTTTGCTGGTACCATTCAAATTGATGACTTAACATTTCATAGCGTTCTAGTGTTTATTATACTGCTGAGACGCGACAGACCAAAGATTTCCATTGCCGATCCCCGGTGGGCGAGATCGTTAAGGCAGTAGTGCCGTAGCGCTCTCGGACCGAAGGGTCGCGAGCTCGAGTCCCGCCTCTGGCATGGTTGTATTTGTGTTCGTCTTTTCTCCCGCAATCATGACCATATGTTATCTTCACAGTTATCATAACGTTAAACCCCAGTGGTCGCTAATGACCTAGATGTTGATACGACCTTAAATACTCGTACAAAAAATACTCCATTATTTAACTATAAAGGAAATTTCAAATTTGCTCTCGGTCCCAAGAATTGGGACTTCGATATCCATGGTGAAGCCAATTTCATGAAAAGAAATATCCAAATAGTCATCGTTTTCATATAATCAAAGAGTCATTATCCTGGCAATACGAAGTCAGATACTAATAAACACTGCCTGACGATGGAGTGCAATGTTCACATTAATATGCTAAAATTTGGTTGCTCAACGATAATGTGTGCATAAGGTTCAACGTACGGCACTTATGACGCCAAGTGCACGATAATGATGTGATTAGATTTATTTTGTCAGTGAACAGTAAACACTGTGTGTGACGTATGGGGGAGAAGTACAATCTGCGCTCGTTTTCGTGAGCTCTAGAATACCTTCCCCACTTTTTAACACTAAATACTTGAATTACGAACAAAAGTATCAACAAAACAAGGTAATAATAAAAAATAAACATTTTCACTCTTGAATTACAGAAAAATGTTTGCATTGGTAAACGAAATACAGAATTGAGTTGTAAGGATTTATAAGAAAATAGCAAGCAATAGACCCTGCTCTACTTTTATCACAACTAACAAAGAGAGAGCTCAGCTAAACGTGCCCATAGTGGAGCTATATTTATGTCCAGAAGCAAAACGCAGACGAAATTCTTAAATTGTGATTCTCCTGTAGTCGGTACCAAACACGTTGTCTTCACGGTTTCCCAAGGGCTACCGCTTTATGCGGTGAAGTTTTTTTCCTCTTAGCAATGAGATGCTCTCACCGTTTTTATTTTCTCGCCCTTACGAAAGAAGTTCGTAAGATGAGAAAGTTATGTAATCGTGCACCGGAAAACGGCGAATTTTCGCCAAAAAAACTCTTATTGTCGGGCCCTACTTACGAAATAGTCGATAAATCCAGTTGCTAAATATAGGAAAACAATTCTCTAACAACCATTGTTGCCAGAATCCATTTGTCGTGAGTCCTTGATATCGAAAAATCGATTGACGGCAATAAGTCCGTCCATCCGTTTGTAGATGGTCAACGCAAGCTCCTAAACCGTTCTGCCGATTTTCTTCAAAACTGATTTCCTCAACCAGTCTGATAGATGTCACCACTCCATGAATTTGAAAACGATATTTTAATTTTGGAGGGTACTTCACATAAAGCCAATAGGACATTTTCAAAATTTTTAAAATAATGGATCCAAATTCTTTGATTAAATTTTGTTGTCCGATAGCGTAAGAGACCCTTAAGAGAATGGTGCAGGTTTAACATTATCTTTGAAATCGCTGAGTTTTCGAAAATTGCCAATGTTCAATTTTTTTCACCATCTTCCTACAAACTGTAATATTGAAAATAAAGATTTTTCTGCTTAATAAAATCTGTTCCATAAAGCATCTTCAAATAAGTAAGTGTTCAATGTTTCGAAAATATGAATCGTTTTAATGTAATTTGGCGCGAAATAAAGGTTATTTTAAAATGTTTTTAATACCTTTTGGTCAAAAACTGCTCCAATTTTTCTCTTTACATTTTTTTTCCACGGAGAAGAAGGAACACTGAAAAGAATGGCGCTGATCTCATTTTCTTTGAACTCTCTGAACTTTCGAAAACTGCAAATTTAGAAATAATGCGAGGACGTATGTGCTATTTGAGAACTGCTAGTTTATATGTACAATTTATTTTAAAAAATTATTACTAGCAAGCATTGATCAGTTGCGCGGATCTGTATATATGAAGACCGAATAATTGCGTAGACGTTTGCTGAAGAAAGTCATTGTGTCTGGTCATTCCCAGTGATAAAATATTTGGGGATTGAAATACGGGTTAGAAGCAGGTCATAAGCAAGTTTTTATTATCGATATTCCTCTATCCAAGAAGATATGCAATGGCAATAGATCTTTCTTATGCTGGTGAGAAGGAACATCTATACCCAGAACATAGACCTCTACTGGTGCACGGTGAAGATTGTAAAAGAATGTTTGGGATAGTTTTGTGACGGAATAGAAATGGGTTCAATGGATAGATCTTTATGTAGCGTGATGTTATTGATAAACCATTGTGCATTCACTGCTATTCAAAACATTTTGTTTTGGAATACTTGCCATGGCTTTATTGTTGTCGAGGCTGCAATTGATCAGAATGAACAGGCATGGTTGATGACACGTAGTAAAATGGCTTTGTGAAGACCTAAAATGGGAAGTGAGGTTATATCTTAGATCGACATTGTATTAAGAGTATGAAATTGATAAAGCTTTGTTAGACCTGAGGGTTGCTATGCTCACGAAAATGTTCGTCACAGAGGTGCGTCATTTTTCTTTGCTGGCACAAAGAGGCGTCATAGATTTTATAAGAACTGGATTGGCGGAATGGATATGGAGCGAATTATCATATCGGAATATAAGTGACTTAGAGGTTCGAAAACAATTGAATCGGTGATTTTAAAAGGCAAATAAGTCCACTTTTTTCATAAAAAGATATGAAAAATACTTTTTTTCTTATTTTTCAAGATATAGATCATTGTAAAAATGAAACTCCCCCAGCTTAAAGAATGTGTTCTATTGTCAACCAAAATGTCTAATGAGTGAAAAATAGAAGTTCACGACTAATTTCTGATCCTCACGTAAGAGAATGAGTATTATCAGCAAGGAAACGTATAAATGCTTCATGGCAACACTAATGGACACTGAGAACATCATGGACTTCCAAACCTAGTGGTCGAACTATTTTAAGAAGACAACCAAGTCTCTTACTCGTCCTGGCAGTCTTCATTTTGAGGCTGCTGTGATTCTTTCCAAGTAAAGAAGTTAACGTAACTTAGAGAATATTTTCGTTACCTCTAGGCACTTGGGTACATATACTGATGGGCTTATCAAGTACTTATTTATATTGGCAAAAGGGAAGGAGAGTGCAGATTTGCCTTTCAAGAAAGTTTATGTCCCAGCTGTCCTTCCAATCAACGGAATGATAACCAACGTTCAAAACAATAGTCAAATTTATCCCACATGCATATCTTCGTTTCAACCAGAAAGTTCTGACGTAGCCACAGACTCAAGTGAAAATCGATGATGAGTGGATGCTGATATTATTAATTTAGTAAGAGTATTGCTCATGTCCCTATACCACAATATGAACATCAATATATATTTATTCTATGATTATATTGTTTCATAAGCCCAAAAACAAATAAATTTTTAAAATATTTCATAATTATTTTATAAAAAAAATAAGTCCAAGGTATAAAAACGCTTCTGTACATTACAGAAATGCACAATTGAAGTTACAGAGTATCAAGCAATCAATAGCAATCAATAACGACTAGTTCTACAAATTTTGTGTAGAACAAAAATGTCCCAGATGCCACCTGTGAATGTTTTGTTTTGTTTTAATTTTCTTAGAACTACGGAACAAGGACTTCTTTCCCGTTTCAAATCACCAATTCAGTTTTGAATAACCATGTAAAAGTGCCTATTTAACCATCTTAAAATGTCTGCACCATTCGCAGACGCTTGGAAATGCTTCGATGTACGTGAATAGCTACATAACTGGGTCGACTTAAGTCACTGCCGGTAAAAGAATTATTTTTGCGGTCGGCTGCTCTGGATAATAGTGGTTACTCCATTAAATAGCAGGTGAATAGAGTATCCTAACAAACAAGCCATGTACCCCACCAAGCTATTTTCTCTCTCTCCCCTCTTTTCTCTGTCTGTCTCTCTCTCTCACACAAAGTATGTATTCTCTCTCGGTATTCACTCTCCGTTCTCTCTCTCACAGTCTCCGTATTCTCTCTCAGGCGCACCACAAAGTATCTTCACTCCCTGCATTCTCTCTCTTTGCACCTCTCGGTGCCTCTGTCTCAGTCTGTCTCTCTGTCTCTCTCACACACACACATAATTGTCACTTCCTGTGCTCTCCCTCCCTCTCACTCTCTCGTGCACATACACCTCACGAAGTACCTGTCATTCTAATCTCTGTCACTTTCTGTCTCTGCATCTCTCTCAGACACTGTGTTTCAGTCTCTTTCTCTCTCTCTCTGACGTTCTATCTCCGTCAGACTCTCTGGCACTGTCTCTTCGTCTCCCCTACTATCAATGTATTTCTCTCAATCTCAGTCTGTCTCAGACTCAGTCTCTCTTTCTCTCAGTCTCTTTCTCTTAGTCTCTATCTCGTAGTCTCTTTCTCTCAGCCACTTTCTCTCAGTCTCTCTCTCTTTCTCCCTCTCAGCCTCTCTCTCTCTTTCTCCCTCTCAGTCTCTCTCTTAGTCTCTGTCTCTCTGTCCCTCTCTGTCTGTCTGTCGGTCTCTCTCTCTCTGCCTTTCTATCACTCTCAGCCTCTCCGATTCTGTCGCCCTCACTATCATTCCATTTCGACTTTCTCAGTCACTCTCTCTCTCACTCACTTTCTCTTACTCTCAGCTTCTTTTCCTCCGTTTCTGTCCGTCTCTCCGAATCCGTCTCCCTGGCTTGCCTGCGCGTAGAGCGGCGGCGGCGGCGTAGCGCCGGCGTGGGCGCCGCCGTGCGGTCCGCAGCAGCGGGGGCGGCAGGGGAGGGGAGAGGGGAGGGGAGGGGGAGAGGCGCCGGTTCGCAGGGGCCCTTCCTTTATCAGCCTATTGTGCGCGCGGTGGGCGGCGGGAAGGTCACGGAGGGGGCAGCGGGCGGCGAACACACGAGCGGCGACTCCCTGCGTAACCGCACGGGGGAGCCAGCGCGTGTTTTGCACGCGCGCGCACACGGTTGTCACAAACGAAACGGTTTTTGTTTTGCTGGGAATGCCTTAAGGCAGGGGTTTTCAAACTGTGCGTCGCGGCTCACACAGGTGTCTGTCGCCGCCATACGGTTGGGGGATTGCGGTTATTTATTAAAAATAATCTTTAGATTTGATTTATTTTAACTCTTGTATCACTTATGTATTTGGAACTCTCATACTATATGATGTTATAAAAAGATCATATACTTATCTTTTATATTGATGTGTTGATCTCCCGTCGATATTAGTTCTCCATCATAAAGTAATTATTCTTTATTCACATTAAAAGAACATATTTATTCATAATCCATTGGAATACATTTCTCTCATTGCATTCCCCTTTTTCTCCATACATCAACAACACTATGGTTACCCATTTTACACGATACTATGGCTACTTGGTACAACACTATATGATAGTTGTAATGAATGTGATTTATTTTATTAATTAATTGGGAGTTAATTGAACCTGGTAAGTCTTTTACCAATAGCCTATTATATCATTTACTCATTTGAATATTTAGTGAGAAGTTACTGAACCAGCAGGGTCAAGCTATAAGTTCCGGGTTGGTCACTTGGCATGTGGGGTAGTGTAGTGCGTATAAGTGCAATGTACGTAAGTAAGGGGGGAGGATGGTGCAAGAAAAAGGAAGGAATGATCGCGCGCCGTCCGTGGCCCGTTTCTTTGAATACTGCCTTCTCTTCTACACAGCGGATGAATTCGACCTAGCAACGTAGATAGTGTTGAAAATCCTGCTACTGCACTGTTGAGCCTCGTACTTTATGACCTCTCAATCAGAGGCAAGGTAGTGACAAGAATTGATGGTATTTTAGAAGCACTAAACTAGTCCAAATTCGAGAGTTTTCATGAGGCCCCGAAAGTTTCGTAGCGTAGAGTAATGAATTTATGATTGTCCCTCGCCATACATCTTTCAGTGTGGTTGGGACTTGCCGAAAGAAAACATCCCAGCAGATAGCGTCAGTTTTATTTTCTTTGTATGTCAAATAAGTCACACAATTCAAAGTAAAAAATTAATCAATTCTTTCAACTTACAAGGAGCAAAAGAACATAATACGCAGCAAAACATAGATCGCTTTGATCAGCAGCAACAATGGGACATCGGTGTAGTGTTTTTGAACACTTGGTTGCCCCATCAGTAGCTGCAAAACCCAGAGGGACATATATGCCCCATTGGTAGTAAAACGGTTAAGCCGGTGGTTTCTTGGAAGCAATGGCATAGTTACAGGAAAGAGAACCATGGTGAAGTAGGCTGCTCACCTTCCACCTCTCGGTACCAGCATTCGAATCCCGGTCGACCTTCGTGGATTTTGTGGTGGACAATGAGAAATCGCGATAGGTTTTCTCGGGGATGTTCCGTTTCCCCTGACCTCTCATTCTATCATCATTTACATCATTGCACCATCATCATTTCGATGGTCAGTTTGCAACAACTCGTATGTCAGTAATGTTTCAGAGGAGCCAAAAAGCTGATTTCTGACTCCTTAAGCCGGTGAAAAATTGAGTACTTTCAATCGCCGATAAAGAGCACTACAATGCGGTTTTTGCCTTGTGAGGGCTCGTCGATGAGTGCCAGACAGCCTGATGGATCCAACGGTACCAAAATTCCATTTTAGTCAATGTCAGACTTACGAGATTTTGCAAGTAGACCATCAATGATACATTCACCCATCGTCCGTGCCCTTTTACCATGCATCTCAGGTATGGCCGAAACGGCTTACGTGCAAACGATCATAATAAAGATAAAGGATCAAGTGGCCTGGGTTTTGGGGGCAGGGAGGCGGTCTGTTGCAGGTGACACACTTCTAGAGGAGGCACAATTATTTTTAAAAAAATTTTAATTTTTTTTCAAAATAATTTTTATTTGAAATTGGAGTATAGGAATATTTGGTTTAAATATTATTTTTGTTATTTATAAATTATTATTTTATCACTTGATTAAATTAAGATTTTACCTAAGTGTTTGAAATTAACTTTCATTGTAAAGACAGCTTACTTCTTAAAAAATGAAATACATTTTGATAAAAATTTTTTATTACCCAAGTTTGTCAGCCATTAAAAACTTCGTTCTGTGAACAGATTCATGTAAACACACAAAATCTTTGTCATTATTTAAATTCCTTTTGTAATCATGAAAATAATTTCTTCAAAAAGTATACATGAGTTAACGTCTGGTTCACAGTATTTGTATTATTTGAAAGAACACATATGTATGTATTGCCAAGATGAGATAGATGTAGGAGAAAAGAGTGAGGGATTACTCGGCGGGCCATGCTATATGTATCCGAGAAATGAAGGAGAATCTACGGTACTTTGTATTGGAAATACTTTCGCCTCCGGGATATCGGACATCTTAAGGAACACTATAACTCTCTGTATGAATCAAGAAATCAAAAAAAAAAAAAAAAAACGTTTTGGTCGCTGCAGCCAGAAATTTCTGTCATTAACTACTCTTTATTTCTTAAACGCTTTTGAATATCTTCTGACCGTTCAAAATATTTTTACATGCGTGAACCCTCATCCTTACAACGTCCGTTCACCAAGATGCAGAAAGTCTCAGATAGGTTTCGGAAATGCAAAAAACGGCTATAGAAACCGTACTAAAATAGCATTGAATATATCGAGGGCGATATGAATGAGATTGGTCAACAACAGATATCAAACATATTCACATTTCGACCGAGGACAACAGAACAGAAATGGCTGCTTTTAACAGTCAGTAGCAGCTGATGCTGTCAGACGAATGTATTTTGTTTCCTCTGTTGCACTGACAGATTTATCTGAACATTTGAGCATCGCACTCTCTTTTTGTGCTAAAAATTGAATTTTTATCACGCCATGCACGTCCTAAAAGAATCGATTTTACTCGTGGCTAACTAAAACGACTATTTATGAACAGTTTCTTATTTTCATTTCCTTTTGTTAGTAACATTTGTGCCTGAATTTTTACGTCCGCCGTGCTGTTCAACCGGGGCTGTCGCTGCACACCGGTTGGTCCCGGTCTGTCGATTCGCGGCCCCAGTGAGTCATGTCGGGCCGTTTACGACCGGGCGGCGCCACCGACTGCCGTAAGGGGAAAGGTTGCGTGCGAACGGCGGCGGGCAGATACTTGATGGGTGGGTTCCCTGCGTGCGAAACCTCGAGCCATCACTTCAGTCCGGAAAAATATGTAGTATTAAACGTCAAAATATGTATATAAATATGTAATGAAAACAGTAAGAATATGTAAGAAATATGTAAAATCCGATTTACTATGTAATATTAAAATTCTCTAATTAAAAATCATTTACATAGCAAGAAATTACATTTCACTGCTCTCTTTACATCATACAACTTTCTCGTCAGTAGTAAAAGCTTAATCTATTGTAATCCAGGACCGTAGTTTAGCAGCCGGACTAGTCGCAATAGAAGCCATCGCACAAACTGGCCAGAACTACGATCACGACACATCCACTGTAGCATCTTCATCGAAACGTGATACGTCGGCGATCGCAAATTTTTCTAGGAAATTAAGGTTACAGATCACGAAACGCAGTCTCAATGAAATTTTGGTCACCTAGATTTCCTAAATAATGTAATAAAAATGATGATTTAAAAAAAATACATCTTTTCATACAAAATATGGAATTAAATTGAAGAAAATTGATAAAATAAGAAAATATATTGTGAAAACAGCAAAATATGTAATATAGTACTAAATATGTAAAAATATGTAACAAAAAAATCGATATTGTGTCAGGAGGGCTAAGATTTGCCAAGATTACAATTTTGAGAACGGTATGTAGAAAGACAAAAAATATGTAATTACATAAAAATCCGGTTTCTAGCCATCACTCGAAGCAGAGACACAAGCGAAAACGAGCTTGGCAATGGCCCGATACTCTGGGCATAGAGGAGGGACTTGGTGTCTCTGCGCATGTAAGTGGCGCGTCATCATATAGGCGGTATTGACTCCGGCACTAGCCCGGATAGCTAGTAGCTCTGAGCTGGCAGAGCTGCCTTAGACCCAGGCATTGTATGGGGAGGTTGCCGAGAATTCCAACTGCGTTCCGGCGGGATCCGGATATTGGTCCAAGAGGGTACTTGTACCCCTGAGGGAGGTGTAGCTTAGAGGCTAACTCCTAGGTACCCACCCTGCGGCTTGCCCCCTAATACAGAACAAGTGCAGAGGGTGCCAATAACGGCATGCACGTAAACACATATACTGTATTTTCTCTTTATTTTCTCCCTTCTTCTTTATTGTTGTGTAAATAAGTTGACGGAGATGACATCTTGTATTACTCGATTTAATTACGTCAACAACATTGCATCACAATTTCCACACTTCTTCTCCTTACTTTGTATTGGTTTTCTTTTCTTCATTGATTGATTGTTAGTGATTCTGGACGCGTTAACTGGTAAGGTCTAGAGTCCCGTAAGTTAAGTGCATTTTTTCCTCGGAAGGTCGCAGTGATATTCCGCCGTTAGATGGCGAGATATGGAGGATGGATGGCAACCGTGTAGCTGGGTTTTCTCCAAGCAGGTATCTCTCACCTGCGGAGCACCGCTCCAGCCGGGACAAGCTGTAAGTTCCCGGCGGGTCTCACGGCACGTGTGGTATTGTAGTGAATGTTAGTGTAAGTGTGTGTGTGTGTGTGTAAGGGATGAGGATAGGACAAGGATGAGGAAGGAAAGATCGCGCGCGATCCGTGGCCCGTTTGTTAGGGTACTGCTCCGGCGTTCGCCTGGTGTTGATCGGAAGAACCACGGAAAACTATCGATCAGCGCAGCCAGCCGCTAGAATTCTCCTCCAGACAGCAACTGAATTAGATCTAACTTTCAAGCTAGTATGGAAAATCCTGCCTCCGTCAGGGCTCGAACCTCTCGGTCAGAAGCACAACGGGGATGCACTGAGCCACCTCTCCCGGTGTTTTCCTTTCTTGAATTGTGGGAATGCTGATGAGTTGTTATTGGCATTATTCAACAACTTTGTCAACTTAGATTTATAAAGAGTCGGGATACAGGGAAGTCCGAAATTTGGGGACACTTGTCTCTCGACTTTCGCCACATACAGCGACACTGATGATGACGGAAAAGCCGTCGAAAGCCGGCTATCTGAATAAACCTTATTTGACGAAGATGATTTTTCCCTTACATCCTTCTTTTCTTCGTCGTGGGTTTCTTTTTCTTCATTTAGGTATTCAATACGACAGCCCGCGTACGGGCCATGGCCTACCGGTAGCGCCCCGGCTAAAGGGGTACGTGTGGTTAGCGCACATCCCCACGCCATATTCTGGTCTTCTCAACCTGAGAAGCGAGTTTTCTCACAGTCACACAGCAACATGTACTGGGACATTGCAAGGAAAACGCACACTATAAACTTGCCGGACCGGGAATCGAACCCGGGGTCGCGTCATGGAAAACGATCACGCTGACCAACGAGTTAAACCGCGAGGGTCACCTTTGGAAGGTAGTAGAGCTCCGACAGCACGTACTTTCTCGCATTATTTCTAAATTTTCAATTTTCGAAAATTCAAACAGTTAAACGATTTTTTTTAATAAAAAAATTGTTCATGACCTTTTCAAAGAGCTGATTTTATAGAATGGATTTTGTTTGCGGCAAAAATCTATGTCTTCAATTTTTAAATGTTAAAATGTCTCAATTTCGAAACTACCGAGAGTTTGCCAGAAAAATGAGACTAATACCATTTTTTGCCGTCTTTTGATAGATACGAAAAGAAAATTTAAAGAAAATCTTTTTAGCTGTTTTCGAAAAAAGTTTAAAGTAAAAAATGCTTACATTTTACGAAAAATATTCATATTTTCGAAAAATTTTCCTAGGGCTAGAGTTCCGGCATAGCTAGAGAGCTTGATCGAATTCAGTCGTCTGGAGGAGAATTCTATCGGCCGACTGCTCTGATAGGTTTGTTTTCCGTGGTTTCTCCGATCAACACCAGGTGAATGCCGGAACAGTACCCTAACAAACGGGCCACGGACCGCGTGCGATCTTTCCTTCCTCTTCCCTGTCCTATCTTCTCCTCTTACACACACTTACACTAACAACACACATCGGAAACCACTCGGGAGCTTAGAGCATGTCCCGGCTAGGGCGGTGGTCCGATGGTGGAAGATGCCTAGTTAGGACCCTCACCCCGCAAGTTGCGGTGTAGGTTGTCGCCGTATCTCCAATCCAGAGGTGGAAGATCGCTCCCGATTGAATAATATGCACTACAGTTACGGGACTGAGAATCTTAACAGTTGACGTGCCTGGAATCATTAACAACCAATCAAGAAAAGAAAACCAACATAAAGTACGAAGAAGAAGAAGGGGAATAGAAAGAGAAAATGCAAGCACTTATTCGCTCGTGTCTCTGCTTCAAGTGATAAGCTCCAGGTTTTGCACGCGGCGATCAATCGATCAAACAAGCAAACCAGGGGCGTTAAGAGTCCGGCCGTGCCGTAGCGGTAGCGACCATTCCGCAGCCGCGTGATCGGCGCTTGAGCGAAGCGGAATGAAGTGGGAAGGGGAAGGGGAAGGAGAGAGCGGCCGGAGGGCCGCACCGGATGCCTCGCTTATTCGGCGCGTCGCGGCGCGTCGCGGCGCCCCCCTCCTCCCCCCGCCCGGCGCGCTCACGCAGGCGCGTGCCGCCTCGCCGCGTCACGCCGGCCAGCTGACCGCCATGCCGCGCCACGCCGGCCCAGCTGCTCCGCTCCCGGCCCAGACCTTTGCTGCTCTGTGCCGCCCCACTCCCCGTCGCTTCCCGTCTCGTCCCGCCCGTGTTGCACCTTTGCACACCACTCCACCCCGGCACGACATGACCGGGAGAGATGGCTCAGTGCATCAATCTGATGTCACTGCAGTCCCTCTGACCGGGAGGTCCTTGGCAGGATTTTCGACACTAGCTTGTCAGCTAGGTCGAAATCAGTCGCTGTCTGGAGGAGAATTGTAGCGGCCGGCTGCTCTGATCGGTAGTTTTCCGTGGTTTCTCCGATCAACACTAGGCGAATGTTGGAGCAGTACTCTAACAAAGGAGCCACGGACCACGTGCGATCTTTCTTTCCTATTCCTTGTCCTCTCCTCTCCTCTTACACACACTCTTACACTAACATGCACTACACTTCCACACTTGCCGGGAGACCTGTCGGGAGCTTACAGCTTGTCCCGGCTGGGCCGGTGCCCCGCTGGTGGAAGATATCTGGCTGAGGGAAAACCCCGCTAGTCGACGGTAGGTCGACGCCAGATCTCGCCATTCAGCGGGGAAAAGATCATCGCCACCTCCCGAGAAAAAAACACGCACTACACTTACGGGACTAATGACTTAAGTAGTTGACGCGCCCGGAGACACGAATCAATCAATCAATCAATCAATCGGCACGACATGCCCCATGCCGTGACATCACGGCCCCGTTCTGTGCCATACCGTCCTGTCCCATCATTCCTCTTCTCAGCAACCTGCTCCCACACTCTCGCCCTGTCACGTGTTTTTCTGTTCCGTCTCACCATGCCCCGTCTCACCCTGTCTCGTCTCACTCCGCCTCGTCTCATCCCATCTCGGGTCACCCCACTCCATTCCACCTCGGTCCGTCCCATCCCGCCCCCTCCCGACTCCTCCCGTCACCATCCGTCCCCCCCTTTGACATCACGCCTTTTCCTTCCCAAACCGTCTTTTCCCGGACCTTCCCACTCCACAGCAACCTGCCCCGCCGTGTCGTCCCGCCCCGTCACGTCATTTCCTGACCCGCCCCACCACGCTCCGCCCCACCACGCTCCGTCCCACCACGCTCCCTCCCACCACGCTCCGTCCCAACCTCCATCCCACCACACTCCGTCCCACCGCGCTCTGTCCCACCGCGCTCCGTCCCACCACGCTCCTTCCCACCACGCTCCGTCCCACCATGCTCCGTCCCACCACGCTCCGTCCCACCACGCTCCGTCTCACCACGCTCCGTCTCACCACGCTCCGTCTCACCACGCTCCGTCTCACCACGCTCCGTCTCACCACGCTCCGTCTCACCACGCTCCGTCTCACCACGCTCCGTCTCACCACGCTCCGTCTCACCACGCTCCGTCTCACCACGCTCCGTCTCACCACGCTTCGTCCCACCACGCTCCGTCCCACCACGCTCCGTCCCACCACGCTCCGTCTCACCACGCTCCGTCTCGCCACGCTCCGTCTCACCACGCTTCGTCCCACCACGCTCCGTCCCACCACGCTCCGTCCCATTGCGCTCCGTCCCGCCACGCTCCTTCCCACCACCCTCCGTCCCACCACGCTCCGTCCCACCACGCTCCGTCCCACCACACTCCGTCCCAAACTCCATCCCACCACACTCCGTCCCACCGCGCTCTCTCCCACCGCGCTCTGTCCCACCACGCTCCGTCCCACCACCCTCCGTCCCACCACGCTCCGTCCCACCAAGCTCCGTCCTAACACTCTCCGTCCCACCAAGCTCCGTCCCACCACGCACCGTCCCACTACGCTCCGTAATGTCCTACACTATCCCGCTCCGTAATGTCCTACACCTCGTCACGTCGTGACACGTTACGTTCCAGTGCATCCTGCACAACCTCGCCCATTGTTAGACCGCCCCCGAACTCACAAACCAACTCGACCACACTCTGCCCGTAGCACCTGCCCATCTCCTGCCCCACCTACTCATTTTCCGCCTGCATGCTCTTCACCCGCCCATCTGCCCATCGCTTCCCCCCCCCAAACTCTCGCCTGCCCAGTGTCCCCCCTTATCGTCTACCCTCTTCCAACCCCCTTCCATTGTCTTCCATCTCTCCTCCGACCATCACATCACCTTCCGCCGCTAGCTTGATTGATTCGTGTTTCCTCGCACGTCAACTACCGAGGTCATTAGTCCCGTAAGTGTATTGTGTGTGTTTTTCTCGGGAGGTGGCCATGATTTTTCCCCCGCTGGATGGCGAGATCTGGCGCCGAACTACCGTCGACTGGCGGGTTTTTTCCCCTCAACCAGGTATCTCTCACCAACGGGTCACCGCCCCAGCCGGGCCAAGCTGTAAGCTCCCGACTGGTTTCCCGGCATGTGTGGTAGTGTAGTACATGTTAGTGTAAGTGTGTGTGTGTGTGTAAGGGGTGAGTATAGGACAAGGAAGAGGAAGGAAAGATCGCGCGCGGTCCGTGGCGCGTTTATTAGGATACTGCTCCGTTATTCGCCTGGTGTCCGCCGCTAGCGTTTCGCCCCGATGGTGTACCTGCGTCCACCAATATCTATCAGTACCAGTATCTGTAGATACTGGACGCATAGCCCCGTAATTTACGTGCTGATCCACGAGCATGATATTTACAATTATTAAAACCCATATACCAAATTATTAATTAAAATGATCACGTAGACCAAGCTAATTAACTATAATTTAAAATTCATGAACATATATAAATGTATGTGTTCTCATAATTTTGTTTTACCACTCCACAACCTCACTAATTATGGTTCTATTTGTAAATGGGTGAAAAAATAAATTTAATTTAGTTTTAACTTGAGAAAGTGTAGCTAAAACGAATTATGTCTCGTCAGAATTTATTTAATATTTGTGGTAAATTATTGCTTAATACATATTAATAGACGTGTTTTACATGCAGCAAATAATTTACACGATTAGAACTGACTGAAAATGTCTTCGAGTAAATCGACGTTCACATTTCGAAACATTAAAGGGGAACCACGATCGTCGAATCCGGTGAAAAATTCCGTCTAATCGAACGCTTCAACTAATCGATTGTTAAAACTAATCGAATGTTTTGACTTAAAGTTTCCTTTAGTTAACACAGTTAGAGTTGAAGAAGGAAACAAACAAGAGGAGTATTTGAAATATCGACATTTGGACGATCGAGGCTCTACTGTATTATATACTTCAGCGGAAAAAATATACCGCGTACATTTCTGGAATGCTTGCATTACTAAAAATTTGAACTTTAATTGAATTGTTATAGTAGTGGCTAGAAGTGTTACCTCATATAGATGATGAACCACCAAATTTCAACGCACCGACAAGGTAGAATGTAAGCTCTTACTCAGGCCAACGGACTTACGTTGACCATGAAGATAATTGCAATTTAGGCCAATTAAAACGCAAGTAAAAACGAGCAGCTCCCATGTAACGGGTTGTCTTTCTCTTACCGCCTTGCCTCGGACTGAACTGCATTTCGGACTAGTTCTCTCCAGGCTCTGCTCTGCTACCAGTGGCTGGGTCGAATTTGTTCCTTCAGAATCAGAAGTTTGTCTTATTAGACACTAATTGAAATACCCTATCCCATTTCATCTTCAGTAAATTGAGCTAGAGTGTTTCGGCGTCGGCGCCGGATCTCACCGGCGCCGGATCTCACCGCCGGAAGATCACCGCCACTTCCCGAATAAAACACATCCACTTCACTTACGGGAGTCATGCCCTCAGCAATTGACGCTGCCGTAATCACTAATCAATCCATCAAAAACCCACATCTTTAAACATTATCTTTCCCTCGGCCCTTGTAGCCACGGAACCCTACAAACAAATTCAGCCAATCATGTACGAAAAGAATAGTGTAATTTTCTAACTATACAATTCTTCAAAACTGACCATCCAAACATAAAAATAACTATTACGTGGCTAGGGGGCGTTTTAGTCCCCTTACATGTCCGCCCTCACTGCCCATTGGGAAACGGGCGCTAATGATGACTGACATTAAGGCACTCCACTACGCCTCCGAATATGCCCGTGGATAGATGTAAGGATCTTCAATTGAAAGAAGAGGATATGTCGCCAAAAACTGCTTCCGTTCGATATTTGACCCTTTAAAAAGTTCAGAAAGAAATATTTTAAAGGAAATTGACTGATTTTCATGGTTGTGATATAAAATGTGGTTTTTCTTTTTGTTTAACGAATTCAAGGAATTCAACGAATTCATTCAATTCATTCAGATAATAATAAGACACTGTTCTAGACTTATGTATGGTTTGGACTACTTTATTATCTTAACAACCTACGTTCCTACTGACTCTGTGTGGGAATTCCAATTGCAATCATTTTTTTTCTCTTAAGAAGTTTCGCCCACTCTTTTGAAATGTTTGTTTGAGCCGATGGTTATCTCCCTGTGGTGAAATTGTGTTCATAGGGTACTTCATAAATTCTTTTTTGGTCTATCAATTGTGTCAATGGACTAAAGAGAATAAATTGATTAAAACGTGCGGATCGTATCTGACTGCCTTGTACGAGTAAATTTGAAGACCTTGGGTTCGAAGTTAATAATTTCTCATTCATTTGTAGTCCCGTTGTTGTTCTCTTGCTCATCCTGACCGAAATACATTATATTGTGATATATGTGGTTTGTTTAGAGCCATTCTTTCGCTAAGAAAACTGCATTGAAGTCCTCTTCAAGAAAATTATTTTATTTTTACCAGATTTCCGTGAATTTTGTAATTGATAGGTGCTTATTATTTTTAGCACGTTTGGTGATAGATCAAATGACTTCCATGAAATTCCCTAAAAGATTCCTCCCATAATTATAATTAGGTTTGTTATTCTGATCTATTCACCTGTACGGATTTAACTCAAGAGAATTGATCATTAAAAGTGTGTACATATTGACAAAAATTATTATAAGGGTAAATTAGTTTACAGAAAATGAACTTTAACCTTCCTTTGATGCAGCAGCTGACACTTTTAACCCTCAATCCGGAGCTGACTTTTCTTTTGACATATTTTTAATTAACAAAATAAATAAGTTTGATTACAAATATATTAACTTCTGAAATGAAACCCTGGCTACATTACATGTGCACAGAGATTATACAAATTATTATTTAACTAAAATACTGAAAAAACCAAACGGATGCAAAAATGTGTCCTAATATTTTCGTTACAAAACAATGATTTAATGTCATAATTTCGACATTGTGCACAAAAGAAAATTATTTGTTTCAGTGCCAGAATAAAACATAGCTATCGTGTAGATTATGTTTTCAATTTTTTAAATCTTTCTCCTTCGACGAAAAATTGAATTTTGGCACATACTCCGTCCTTGATACTGGTATTTCTCTGTTTGTCGCGCCCGTTCTCTGCATTCGTCCTGTAATGAACTGATGAAAAATGTACGAGCGGCATTCAATAATTAAAGAGACAAATTGCTCTGGAGAAATAAACGTTAATTTTCACAAAACAGGATTTTTCCTACTTTTTAATATGATCCCCACCAACATTTACTCACTTGTCCCAAAGGGTTATCTGCTGCTTTGTACCCGCTGCAAAGAACGTTTTATCTTCGTGTTTGAACCAATTTCCCACAAATTTTTTGACATCCTGGAACTTCTTCCAAAGTAATGACTCCTTCAGTGGACCAAATTAATGGAAATGAGATGGTGCTAAATCGGGACTGTAAGAGGAATGTCACAGTACCTCCCAACCCATTTTGTCGATAGTTTAACGTCGTTTGATGAACAGTGTGAGGACGTGTGTTATTTTTCTGGAAAATCACACATCTACTCGGAGATTCACGATGACTCTTTCCCACGGCTGGCTCCACCTTGATCAAAAGCATATCTGAGTAGTATTGGCTGTTTATTGCATGCTGTTCTTTGAGATACTCACAAAAAAACGCACCTACAGGGTCCTCAAACACCATCAAAAGAACTTTTCCTGTTGATGGAGTCAGAACGATGTTTGTCAGTCCCTGAGTCTCGACCACTTTTAAACTGTTCTACCCCTTTGTAAAAATTCCCGCGGTTCATACAACTTTCATCAAATACTTGAATCATTCTAGAGTATATATTAGCTGATTTTTCACCTCCAGTAAGTAAAAAAGAATCGCAGAGCGTTGTTTAACCAACGTGGAATTTTCAAAAGGACCCGCCATATTTCAACTTAATTTTGAAGTAATTAACCAAACACCAATGATATTCCAGATTCACTGATGATATTCCAGGCCCATTCCAGTAATGCTCACTTAAAAGCCCTAAAATTACGAAACTTGTCCTATCAACTGTTTTTTCTCCCGACCAATTTGTCTCTAATTGTTGAATGATCCTCGTATTGACACAATCAGTAAAGTGGCATAATTCATTCCAATTGAATATACGCCACATACTCTGGAAAAACAGTTTAATGCACAATACTTTTTAAGACATTTGATTATATTTCCTCAAAATCATTAAAAGTTTTTCTGTAGACAAATTATCTACGTATTGTTCTCATATTTCTTTGCAATGTAATCAACATTTTCTAAGTTCATGTTTCTCAGTTCTTCACAATTTCATAATCTCATGGAATTGTTTTTCATTTTCCTGCGAGTAGAAATGGCGAGGTTGTATTCATACACGATGATCGTCTAACAAGCCTTTTCTTTGCAGCTGCTAACGTAGTTACTGCCATGCTAACATCTCTGTTAGCGCAACTATTCTTTAACTGTCAACTTTTTTTATGTGCAGTCCATTGCGCGGTTCCAGATCGCGCCTTTTTTCCAACAGAATGTCAGGCTATCCATGAGTTCCTTACCTCCACCAATGACAGAAATAAAAAGACTTGTTGTCGTAAACAAACGTATTGATTTATGAAGTCACTGAAAAGCATGCAACTTCTTTGAACTTTTTAATCCTCGTTCATAATTTTCTTTTAAATTGATACATTACTTCATATTTATTTTGTATTTTATTTACATATCTCGGTTATTCATACTTTCTTAATCGACTGTTACGGTTCACGTAATGCTAGTCAACACTGGACTATGCAATAGCTAAAAATATAATTGTGTTGATCCTACTAGAATTATCATCTCCTTCACAGTCTATTTCCCGTTTCCTAGGGATTCTGAAACCATATTCTGAGTTGATTCTTTGATTGCATCTGGTTCAGAAAATATACATTAGCTTTAGCCCCCGCTGTACCGGGGCCATGGGTAGGTGAGTTAAAAACGATCAGCTAACGAGTTTTTTCCATATGGGAACTTATGTAGAATTTCTGCATATGAAGAGTTTTAGGTACTTCATTATTTGTGCTACTGCGGTTCATTACATTGATAGGATTATCTTTCGGCTAAGACGTAAATTTACTTAAACACAACTCGTAAATGAGTATTTTCAGTCTGACAGTTTTAAAAAAGGTTTTAACATGAAAAAAATTTAATTCAGTCATAACCTTAGAAACTTTATTTTCAGAAACATTTCTGTATTTTATAAAGTGGGGTAACGTCATAACTCAAGTACCTTGCTGTTTCAAAAAGAGTACAATACAAAGTGCCAAAAATGTGACAAAATTTAGTTCAAAGTTCAAAACTACTCGTCTGAGCATGATCAAACTCCGCATTTCAACTGAACAAGTTTAAAAATAACGATGAAAAATCACTGACGGCATCACAAACCATTAATTTTCAGTCGGGTATTTTGAAAAGAGAAATGAGAAATCGTTCAGGAAATCCCAACCGTAGGAACGTCTTAAAATTCATGAAAGGATTCCTTTCTCAATCCGAGCTTAAACATGGACGCGTCCGAGCCTTGTCGCGCATTCGAATGGAGCGTGTTGGAGCGTGGAGCGACGTGCCTCGCGTACATTCGACGAAACTGCACATCGCGATCCGATTTTATCAACTTCTGCATCAGCAGCTTTCTTTCACCCGTTCACTCATTCGCCGAATAGTGATTCTGGCGTTGGAACTTTTCCAACTTGTTTTTTCTGGATGTGAGAATATCAGAGACAAATAAATTACTTGGCTGTGGCATTCTTTAAGGGTTCTAGGGCGGCGCCCTTCCAAGAAAAACCAACCTCGGAAAAAGTTGCTGAAGGTATTGAACTTAAAATAAATTGGCTGGTTTAATTTGTGCATATCACCAGCGAATTTCGTGATAAACTGTATTCCGAAGGCGCCCAACGCCCAGTTTTAAGGGATTCATACATGATCGCAGTATGTGCCGTCCGTGTTTGAACACAGTTTCTCCCGTCCGTGTTTGAACGTGTCCTGTTGAACCATATCTCGAAGGCGCTCACAGGTCCCCAGTTAACAATAAAATATAACAATGAAGACACGAGACAATGTGCCTTGAAATATAGCAGTTTTCTTAGCGACAGTACCACTTATTTAGAGGCAAATGTGACTCAACTGATGTCACTGTGTCAACAGTGTTGTGGCTCAACTGATGTCAACGGTGCATCAACTGATGTCACAGCAGTCCCTCTGACCGGGAGGTCCTAGGCTCGAGTCCCGACGGTGACACGATTTTCGATACTAACTAGGCAACTAGGTCGAATTTACTCGCTGTCTGGAGGAGAATTCTAGCGGCCGGCTGCTCTGATCGGTAGTTTTCCGTGGTTCCTCCGATCAACGCCAGGTGAATGTCGGAGCAGTATCCTAACGGGCCACGGACCGCGCGATCTTTACTTCTTCCTTGGTCTATCCTCTCCTCTTACACACATTTACTCTTATATGTACTACAATACCACACTTACTCTGGAGACCAGTGGATACCTTACAGCTCGTCCCGGCTGGGGCGATGCTCCGCTGGAGGGAGATACCTGGTTCTGGGAAAATCCCTGCAAGCCGACGTAGATCTGCGCCAACCAACGAGGGAAGCTCATTGCCACCTCTCGTACATGCACTACATTTACGAGACTAACGAGAGCAGTCGACGAGCCCGGAATCACTTAATCAATCAAAAGCCATTTACTTATTTTTGAGGCTACATTTGCAATCCTGCTACAGATAGCCAACGTATGTGGCAGAGAGAAAGAGTCTGCATTACACATCTGAGATAAGCTAACCCATCTTACCAAAGAAGTCTAATTGTCAGACCCTCCGGTCCGACGCACATCGTGTGAACACCGCCACAATCGCGATGGTCGGTGGAATTATGGTACCTGCGACATCACCGCAACTGCTACTTTTTATTTTTATTCGTTTACGTTCAAAACGGTTAAAAACTGTTTGTGGCGTGCTACGGAGAAAAGTTAATTTTGTGCACGTTTTCATAATTCTGTGAATAGTTGAATGTTGAATAGTTGAATAATGTGAATAGTTGAATTTTGAGTATAGAAAGAAATGGGCATTCTTTGCGAGAATTGTTAACAAAATATTCGCTCCGATGTAATGAAATCTATTTTTAAGGATAAATCAGCTATAGATTTGGGCTCTTATCCCTCGTCCTGTCCTTCGTGATGGAATAATACTCCCTGCTGCGCCAACATTGAGAATGATAAATTGAATAGCTATATTTCCTATAGCCAGCGACAACACTATCACCACCATATGTCCCTGCTAGGCCCATCGGTGTCATTTCAACCATGTTACCGTTTCCCGTTATCTCCAATTACCAGCAACTTGATTACCATCACCTCCACTCCTACCACCTCGTCATCACCACCACTCCTACCACCTCGTCATCACCACCATTACTACCTTCTCCAGTCCCACGTCACTATTGTCTTGAATACCTCTACCACCATTTCCATCTCCAGTATCATCAACACTACCATCACCACTAACACTAACTACGATCATCATCACCATTTCCACTTTCACCACCACTATCGCCAACGACCACCACCACCACCACCGTCACCATTATTGCCACTGTCAATGACCACCTGAACCACTTGCACTACGATTATTCTAACTACGACCAACGTCACAATCATCCCTACCGCTACCACCATCACTGCCTCCTCCTCCTCCTCCCCCTCTGCCCCAACCACCGCCACCGCCGCCGCTACCGCCTGGACCACCTCCACCAACGCCGCCACCGCCGCCTCCTTCACCGCCACCGCTGCCGCTGCCTGCACCATCGCCACGGCCACCGCCACCGCCGTCCGCACCGTCGACGCCATTGCCTCCGCCTACGCCACCACCGCCGCCGCAGCCGCCGCCACCGCCACCGCCACCGCCACCGCCACCGCCACCGCCACCGCCACCGCCACCGCCTCCATTTTACAACCACTACGACCGCCACTTCCAACGCCGCCGCCTCCGAAGGAGCTGCCACCGCCGCCGTTGTCTCCGCCGCCGCCTTCACCTCCGCCTCCGCCGCCGCCGCCACCGCCGCCGCCATCGCCACCGCCGCCTTCTCCGCCTCCGACTTTACCATCGCGTCCGCCTCCACCTCCGCCTCCGCCTTCGCCACCGCCGCCGCCGCCATCGCCACCGCCGCCTCCTCCGCCTCCGACTTTACCACCGCGTCCGCCTCCACCTCCGCCTCCGCCTTCGCGGCCACCGCCTCCGCCTTCGCGGCCACCGCCGCCGCCACCATCGCCGCCTGTGCCACCTACGCGCCGGACGCGGTGTCGGTCGTTTGGCCGCAATTGGCGCAAAGCGCTCGCTCTTCGCATGTTAAGCGCCTCGGCCCCGCGCCGTTTCCCTCAAGCTCTCCCCCCTCCCCCTCCTCTTTCCCCTCCCCAACTCTCGCCCCGCGGCGACTCCGCGCACTGCGCCGGCGACCCGGCGAAGACGGCCCGCAGCCAAGTGCACTGCACTGCCAGGGAACGGCTTAGCTGGACGCTATGCATGCGGTCAGCCACACGGCGGATTCAGAGCAGGGCATCGGAGCAGTGCCCCGTGTCTAGCCTTCACTTTTGTAATTTCACTAATTTTTTTTGTTTATTTATGAATTCCTGCTAGTGAGCTATCGCTCGGTGGCAGGGTTTATACAGATCATATAAAGAAACTTAAAAATACATATTAACTACAACTAAGTAACTAAGAAATATAACACATACAACTATTGGGCGTCACACGCAATTCCCTAGACGATTCCGGAAGCAACGCGCACTAGGGAGAAAAGTCTAGTGCTACAGCAGGTAGATTGTTCCAGTCAGTTATTGTCCGGTTGGCAAAAGAGTATATATTGAAAATAATTCCCGTATATAGATCTCATCAAATGCAAAACATGATTTTACTAGTACATTGTGTTATTTCAAGCTAAAAATTAAACGAAAATATATTAATGATGAGATAATCCACTAATTTTAATTATTAATCAATTTCCATTTATGCGCTACAATGGGCGGTCATTTATGATATTCCTACTTTTCCAACTGATATGAACGATGTAATTATTTTTTTCGTTGTCCTACTATGCTCACAAATTCTCTCAAATTATTGAAAGATTATTATACTAATTTCACTTTCAAATCCAATCGTGGATTTCGACATACAACATCTCCCACCTTACCTACTGTATGTGGACGTGCAATTCTATACAGAATTACGATTCTTGAAAGTTCTGTGGATTTAAAACGGACTATTGAATTGATGGCAACTATAAATCATCAGACTTTTTTTTTTCAAAAAATCAAATTTAACATTTATTGTGGTTTTTATACAAAATTCTGTAGAACTCTTGAATGTTTGAATTTTTATCTGTACAACATTAATATACCGTACGGTTTTGGAATAAAGTTCGCAAGCTTACTATAATAACTTCTCGGTTGTTCTTCTCGGATGACACGCTATCGACCTAGTCCATAGAATGTCCTCCATACCCCTATTATGGAGCTCTTGCTCACCGCTAGAATAATTTATAATGTCCCCGGAATGTTCTCGACAACTTAAAACATTACATATTTCACTAACTTTTATCGAAACTATTTCGCGTACGCGACTGACCCTCGCTAGGATTGGGGTGAACTCCTATGCGCGACTCCATTTTTCAGCCGACTTTTTTAAGAATTCCTTCCCATATGCGTTGTTATCCTGGCGTAAATCGCCCCCTCCTGACTTACAAAAGCTCGATTACGAGAACTGAGTTTATTATTATTGAGAATATTTGATTGTAGTGATTTTATTTATTTTTAATTTATTCGTTTTTAATTTATTTATTTTTAATTTATTCGTTTTTAATTTATTTATTTTTAATTTATTCGTTTTTAATTTATTTATTTTTAATTTATTTATTTATTTTTGATTTCCTTCTTGAATACTTACGTAATAAAATTTGTTAATCACTTTGCTGTGCATTTATTTTGCCCATGGTGACATTCTGATGTGACTGCCAGCTGTGATGGTGGCAGTAACTCGAATTGGCCTAGGAGTTTCTCACGCAGATGAAATGAATTATAACCATGTAAATCTACGTCCCTCTTGATTATCCTGAATGAGAAGGAATTGGTTTACGCAGATTTATTAAGTGCTCTTCTTATTTATGATTATTTCACTTGAACAAAATTATTCAGTTTTATATTTCAATTATGTAACACGACGCATGCACTACAATAGTTAAAGTGGGAAATTCGTAGCTGAAACAGTGTGATAAGCTAAAATGCGCGACGTGCTTTTAATTACTCTTACGTAGATTTTTTTGTCAATTGCTGCGAAAGCAATTGTAGATGTAAGGAGGCATTTACAATTACTTCCTGAGTCTGTTTAAAACGCCAACACCGTGTTGCCAACATGTAAATTTTGAAAGTATACGCAGTATTTTCTGATTATGAACGCAGAGGTAGCATGAGGTAAAAGAAACCTTGGAGCTGTTGCTACTTGATTTATTTATATTAAAGTTTCTATTTATTAAAAATAAGTCTGTTTCATTAATAATTGGACCAAGTTAAATATAATTAAAAGGTAGCATTTCCTCTCATTCCATCATTGTTTCATTATCAATCATTGTATATCTGCATGATCTTCTAACCATCAAACCATTCCTTTATTTCATGTATCGCCAAAAGGCGTTGGCACTGTTATCGTGATAAAGAATATGTAGTATGTATTTTTATTAACATTCATTCCGATCATTATCATTACCACCATTTCACAGACAATCCATCCAAATGTAATAATCGACGGCTAAAATCGCGGAGACTGCACCGTTTAGACTGCTCACTTTCCACCTCTGCGAACGAAATTCAAGTTCCAAACAATCTAACTAGAACTTGTGGTGACCAACGCGGCAAGCTTATTAGCTATTACTTTTCCAACATTGCTACATCATCATTCATATCACATCTTCATAATTATGTATCTAATCAAAATCATTCATGCATTGCCAGGTATGGCAAAAAGACTCAGGTTCTGGTATTATTATCTTCTTCTGGTCCTCTCTTCTGGTATTATGAACTTCATATTCTCGTCCTCAGGGGAGGCAGGTTAGGACCCACAAACTACGGTACTAGTTGGGTTTGCCAGGTATACATCGAATGTGCGGGCCCATCCTTTATGTAGGTGTGATGGATTGGAAGAAATAGGGTAATGCGATTGTGGCTGCACCTGGAGACACATCATCAGGCAGCAAGAAGAGAGTCTACAGTTTTTCATGGGATGGACGACGTGGGTTGGATTTGAAAGTATAGGCACAACTCTACCTACCCTAACCTGACATGATTTTAACTGATCTTCTCTCACCCCACATCAGCTGACTTTACTTCATCTCATCTCAGTTTACCTCACATCACACTACCTCTCCTCACTTCATCTCACTTCGCTTCACATCACTTTACCTCACTTCACCTCACATCACATTACCTCACCCCACCTAATTTCACCTATCGTAACATACTCTTCACTCACATGAAACATGACTTCTGTGACATCGGTGTCACCCGCCGGTCATGCACGGTAGCTACCCCTCCCCTGCAAAGAAGGGGCAGCGGATGACGTAGAACGAGGAGAGAAAGAGAATCCCTCCACTGCCGAAGGCGAAATGTAAGCAGAGAAGCCCTTTTTACTCTTCTATCCGCTTCGCCTAAGTAGTACGCTTCTGCTTTCGTACTTTGCTAATGTTATACGGCTGTTCTTCTGGTTATTGTGGTCGAACAGCGGACGACTAAGTTATAATGTAGCTGCTTGGCTGTCCGGGAAAGTCTTATGCACAAGTGCGAACGTTTCTGCCGTCATTCTGAGACCTTCCTCTCGACCTTCCTCTGCGAAATGCGAAGAACATTATCAAAGTACAAAAACGGAAGCTAACTCTATAGGCGAAGAGCTTGGAAACGTAAAGAGGGCTTCTCTGTAGAATCGTGGCCGAATCGTTGGCACCTGTGCCTAGGACATGGCGTCTCCCGGACAGCTAAGTAGCCATTGATAGCTCCGGCCGCGGAAGCCTATGCTCTCCTAAGTTGTATTGTGTGTTTTTTGACGACCTCGCATTGTTAAATTTGGATATTCGAATGAAAATTGTATTTGATTTTTTTCTACTCCCATTGTATAATGCAGTCATTTGATGACTGCACCAGTTGCATAAAGATACTAATTTCGATAACTTTTCATTATGATACAGGTTATTGACCAATCACAGAGAAGTTTACAAACCAAGTATTGACACTTAATTAATCATTGATAATCGTTCTAGTAAATGTTTCGTTTGTGTACATTGTGTACATTAAAATTACGTGTGATATTATAGTATGCTTGTCAGTTTTAGACTGGTGGCCAGAGCCACCTGCGGCAGCATGCGACGGGGGTAAGGGAGCGTTCGCTACATGGCCTTGGGTGAATCCTTTACGTCAACGGCCACGAAACGATGCAATTTAAAAGTTTAACTTATAAAAGTCGATGAAAAAAGACCGTAATGTATAAACGTGCTTGCAGGAATTTGGCACACCCAGCACTTGTGCTGTATTAGAGGACCGAAGTCCCAGGGTGGGCTCCTAGACGTTATCCTCACACTCATGAGGTGTACAAGTACACCCTCAGACTAACATTCGGGTTTCGCCGGAACGCAGTTAGCCCTCGCGGCAACCTCCCCATACAATGCCTGTGTCTAAGGCCGCCCTGCTAGCTCAGAGCTACTAGCTATCCGGGCTAGTACCGGAGTCAATATTGCCTGTATGACAACACGCCACTCACACGCGCCGGGACACCAAGTCCCTCCTCTATGCCCAGAGTATTAGTTCACTGCCTCGACGAAGCCAAGAGCCCACCGCTAGTCGACGGTAGGTCGACGCCGGATCTCGCCATCCAGTGGGGAAAAGAGCATCGCCAACTCCCGAGAAAAAAACACGCACTACACTTACGTGACTAATGACCTGAGTAGTTGACGCACCTGGAAACACGAATCAACCAACCAACCAACCAAGCCAAGAGCCCAGCTGGGGGTCAGCCGAACTAAGGTCCGGGCGGCTCGGGACCTGCATCCAGTCTCCCCACTGCCTGCATCTTTAGGCAAACGATCTGGGTCGTATGAAACTCGATGCAATGGGTATTAATACACTCGTGTGAAGTTTACAATACTCGCTCGTTCCTCGCTCGTATCGTAATATCACACTCGTGTATTAATATCCATCATTATATCATTTCATAATGTACTATTTATACTACTTCAGTTACTTCAACTTCCACTCATCCGCTGCCTTCGTGTGTTCGCAGAAGACAAATCCTCATCGGAAGGCGGCACCTCCGACGGCAGCTCGCCGCCCGCCGCCCCCGCCCCCGCCGCCGCCGCCCCCACGCCGGCGCTGACGCTGCCGCTGCAGCAGCAGCCCGGGGGCGGCTTCCTGAACGAGGGCTTCGTGGCGGAGTCGCCCCGCCGCCGCCCCAGCCCCGCCCCCGGCAGTCACGTGGCCGCCGCCGCCGCCGCGGCCGCCGCCCTGGAGGTGCCCGGCGCGGGCGACCCGCCGCGCAGGAAGTCCATTTTGCACGCCACGGAGCACCCGTACGACGGTGAGGGCGCTGGCTTATTACCACACTTCAGTGGGTTGGATGCTTTGGAGCGTTCGGTTGGATTCCAGTCCGCTAGTAATTTAAATATTGGACAATTCGAGAAATGGAATCTTCAGATATAGTTTTACCCGAATATTGCATAAAAAGAATAACTCATAATTCGAAAAATTTTTAACTCGAATCTGGGTTAATCCAAAAATTGGATACCTTAAATTTGAATACCTCATAATTGGATAACTCGAATATCGGATAATTCGAAAATCGGACAGTTCAAATATCAAGTAATTCCAAAGTGCGACAATTCGATTATCGGACAATTGAAGTGTCGGATAATTCCAATAATGTGTATGTTCGGTGAGATTCGAATGAAAGTCTTGGATGAGCTCAGCGCAGGAAGTCCATTTTACACGCCACGGAGCACCCGTACGACGACGGTGAGGGCGCTGGCTTATTACCACACTTCAGTGGGTTGGATGCTTTGGATCAGGGGTCCTCAAACTACGGCCCGCGGGCCACATGCGGCCCGCCGAGGACATTTATACGCCCCGCCGGGTTTTTATGGTTTAAAGAATTTTTTTCTTAAAATCCGCACATTTTTTATTATGTGTTAGGGTGTCTAGGGATGGCAAAAAATTCGATGGTTTTAAAACAACGATGTTTTCCACGAGAAACATCGATATTTTGCTTTCGATGTTTTCTTCACATCGATATTTTGTTGCCAAAAGATCTGTGTTTTTTTAAAAATTGTTTTTAATAAAGCAATATCGATGATTTGCGTTATCATCTTTACCACACTGTACATTTCGCCAGTGCAATCTGAGGAAGTTTGGAATCTGCTCGCGTTTTGACTGTATATTATCGGTAGGCCTGTCATTGCCTGAACTCTGCCTCTCACGATGGAATATGTCACGGTATCTCGAGTCTTTCTCAGCCATGCCGCTAGATATCGCATGATCGCGACCGTATCAAGCAGTGCTTGCAACCATGCGACATCAAGCGGCAGAACCGAGAAAGACGCGAAATGCCGTGTGATCGGCCGAAGCGGGCTTGAGAGGCAGAGGTAGAAAAATCGCACAAAAATTCGGCCCTCCGACGGCCTGAGGGACAGTGAACTGGCCCCCCGTTTAAAACGTTTGAGGGCCCCTGCTTTGGATCATTCGTTCGGATTCCAGTCCGCTAGTAATTTAAATATTGGACAATTCGAGAAATGAAATAGTCAGATATTATTTTACTCGAACATTGCATAAAAAAATAACTCATAATTCTAAAAATTATTAACTCGAATCTGGGTTATTCCAAAAATTGGATACCCCAAAATTGAATACCTGAAAATTGGATAATCCGAATATCGGATAATTCGAATATCGGACAGTTCAAATATCAAGTAATTCCAGTGTCCGACAAATCGACTATCGGACAATTCGTGTGTCGGATAATTCTAATGGTGTGTAACTAGTTCAGAAATTTGGTGGGATTCGAATGAAAGACGTGGAGTTGCTCAGCGCAGGAAGTCCATTTTGCACGCCATGGAGCACGCGTACGACGGTGAGAGTGCTTGCTTAACACGATTGGATGCTTTGGATCATTCGATCGGATTCCAGTCCGCTTTTAATTTAAATATTGGATAACTCGAGAAATGGATTACTCAATATCGATCTATTCGAATGTTGCATAAACAGAATAACTCTTATTTCGAACAATGGGTTACTCGAATCTCAGTTAATCCAAAAATTGGATACCTCAATATTGGTAATTCGATTATCGGATAAATCGAATATCAAACAATTTAACGTCCGACAATTCCAGAGTAGATAGCTGGTCCGACAAGTCGACTATCGGACAATTCGAGTGTCGGATAATTCGAATGTTGTGTAACTAATTCAGAAATTCGTTGATGATTTGAATGTTGGTCCTGAGGATAGCCGGCGCAGAAAATGTTCTCTCCACACAAGTCTGCTTTACTCTATGGAGTTTGTTTAATTCGCCAGTCAATACGTTGCATAAATCGATTGGATTCTATTCTACTAGATTATTTGACCTTCGGATGATTCGAAAAATGTACTACTCGATTATCGATTTCCTGGAATATTGGATAATTCAAATATCGGACAAGTCTAATATCGGGCAATTCTAATATCGGATAATTCCAAAAACGGGCAAATAGAATGACGCACATTTCGAGTGGCGGACAATTCCGATATCTGACACTTACGTTATTCGAGAATTGCGATATCAGACAATATCGAATTTCTTTTGGATCAATATTGGATAAGACGAATATCGAATAAGTGAAGTCAGGGGAATCAAATGTTGAATCAGAGAACCTTACCACACGAACAGATATTGTTTAAAGAAGGGTTTTTACATTTGGTCCTAGTCCAATATTACATTTGGTCCTAGTACCGATATCTTCATTTTAATTGGAATATTGCTAGAGTATTTCTTTATTATAGAAAAACACGGTTTTTACTAAACGTTTTTTGTTTGTGTTTATAACACTAATGTTGCAATTTATTTTGTGTGTATTACATATTTATAAGAAATATAGTAAAATCATTTATATTCACTCCTATCTTTGGGAAGTGATTTGAACTCCTTCAATAAACTTTTCTAGTGAAAATCCACAGTATCTTCTTATTAGCATTAACCCTCCTTTGAGTTATGCAATGCTAAACAAAACCTTTCAAAGACAATTCTGTTCCCTTCAATTTTGAATTAAATTGAATTTCTGATGCTAAGAAAGGTGTCACCTCAGCCTTACTGATGAACCCTTGCGCAGGATTTATTCAAAGAACAAAAGAAAAGTCTTTATAAATTGTTATAAACTCTGCATTTTTTTATTTCTGAACTAATAAAAGTTCATTAATTCTAATAAATAAAAGTATACTATATTATTACAGCGGGACTAAGTTGGTATTATGAGTCGTCGAACTCCTTTCTCCACCTACCGGAATGAGATAAAGCATGTAAAACAGGCTAGCTTACACATTGTAGATTTTTGTGCTTCAGTTTACGGAGGTTTTCCTAATTAGAGCTACGTACTTTTGTTTACACCGGGCAACATTCAGAGTCTGAAACACTCCCTAGAGCTGCGGTGGAAAATAGAGGAAACTACGTGTTTTGCGCTTTAATTAGAGAATATAAATAGTGAAATAACCCACCTTAGGTTGAGAAATAAGATTTTGTAGAATGTACTATTGCAAGAAAACATTTTTAATCGACAATTTAATGACATAAAAATAAATAATATAAATACATCTATTCTTTATGCCGACATATTTACCGATATGGGGTCATCCATAAATTACGTAACGCTACAGGGAGAGGGAGGGTGTCTGAGGCAGCGTTACATTGCGTTACATAGAGGAAGTGCGTTACGAGGGGAAGGGGGATATTGAACATACTCGAAATTTGCGTTACGTAATTTAGGGACCTCCCCTAATTCTTCGTCTTCAATTGATTTTTTGTGTTCACATAATGATTAAAACTTCATTATTGTCAGTGACTCGAATTTCCTGGACATGAGTTGTAACTCCTCTGCGATGCAACACGATGACATCCAGTTTGTGTGTTTAGTAGCCGTAATATGACAGATAACCAAGTCATTTGGAGCTCATCTGCTCTTTCAGTAGTCAGTTGGCCTCTTATCATCATTTCCCATTAGTCCGTTGGAAAGAGGTTCCTCCTAGTGTCTTGATTTCAGTGCTTTCAGCAAAGACCTACAGAGAAACGCGAACCTTGAAAAAAAATAACAACACTTCGGTTGTTTTTGAAAGTTAATGGTCCAATTTGCGAAACGTATCAGTTTCACATTTTCTGTCCTAAAAACTATGTAACAGAACATTATGAAACAAAAAACTGATCACAACATTTCGATAGACCACACTTGCATGCTATATTTTGTTACCTAGGAAGATCACGTTTTCCCACCTCACACTGGTTTTGATTGCAACTTTAGATAGTATTGTGGTACTTTTCTTGTTCAAATTTTGTTATTTTGGAAACACTTGACATTTGCTGGTTGGTGATACTCGCTAGCGCGTCGCGTTTCAAATCAAATCTTTTGAAATCAATCTACTGTTAATTACGTCTTGTATGTACAGTCGAGTTGCGATACTCCGAGGTAATTAGGGTTGATGGTACCTCGGATTGCACGGAAACAAGGAAAATATATAACGAACTTATCAACTACAACGTATTCAAGTCAAATTTAACGTGCAGATACCATTCAAATTACAGATACATACATGCATACATGCACCCGAACCTGTCACAAGAATGTAGCAGACAGACTAACACTGACCGTCGCATACGTGATCTTGGGCACAGTGTTGCAGGACACCTCAGATTACAAGGAATCTCGGAGTAGCAATTCTTGGATCACCGCGACTCTACTGTTAAATTTTCTATTTGTTTTTTATATACCATGTATTTTATAGCCGCCGATCTTACTATTTCCATTCCAACTATGACTTTGATGGCACTCCTATTACTATATAGGGTAGGGTGTCAATGGCTTCCTACAGAGAAGGAAAAAACAAGGTATTAGGACAATGAAAAAATGCTTAGCGGCGTTATTTTGGCTCGATGTTAAATTCAAAAAAATAATATTCGGATTTATTTAAAATATTTGAATATTTGGAGTTGAACGTACTAGGAACGAACTCTTCTGAAACACCATGAACCTGCAATAGAGGGATCTTCTGAATTTACTTCCCACCCCAGCATTTTATAGGCGTTGACACTGTAAGTAAATTTACGTACAAGATAAAATATATGAGGAGGTAAAGGTCTCTTCACTTTGCACAAAGCCTTTTCTCCTCACCACAATCTTATTTTGCATGAATAATGTTACTGTACTTTCTGCTTTTACAGAAGAGAATTCCACAGCTATTCACTTTTTATAGCTACTAGCTAGCCGTGGTAAGCACATCACTTTGCAAAACAAATCTTCAATGTTTTCACTTACGAAAAGTACTACTTGTTAAAATCATTTTATGCACTATGTTGTACCACAATACTATTCACAAAACTTCCCAGTATATTACAATGGCTTAAGGCAAGAGCGGTAAAGGTAAGGTACAAATAGCCAGTATAGTTGGTAAGGGTGAAAGGATTATAGGTTTGTATGTAAATCACTTATATTATTTTAAATGTTTATGCCTGTTTGATTGCACCATTTACACCATTTTTTGAAATATTGTATAAAAAATCACATTCAATTACCCCTATATATTGCAGTTATTTCCTTGAATTGCCTAGTAATTACTAGTCCAAGCCCTTGCCTATTTCCTTCTATTTTTCGAAGTATTTTATTTTGCTGTTGATTTTGACATTTTGCTTTCCTTCCTTTTCCCAGATTCTTCCTTCTTGCTATGCGTTTCAGCTCGCCAGTTTTTACTCACTTGTATCTCTTTTTTAATCATTTTTTTGCTCTCTATGTTTCACTTTCTTTCTTTAACCCTTGTTCCATCTTTCCTTAAAATACGTTCCATGCTCCCTTTCTTCCTTTCGTGTACACTCTTAGGTGGCTCACTGCCACAATTCTTGACCAGCTGAACAGCCAGATCGGATTCAGTCGTTGTCTGGAGGAGAATGCTAGCGGCCGGCTGCTCTGATCGGTAGTTTACTGTGGTTTCTCCGATCAACACCAGGCGAAAGCCGGAGCAGTACCCTCACAAATGGGCCACGAACCGCTCGTGATCTTTCCTTCCCATTATTTGCCCTACCATCACCCTTTACTTACACTCTTACCCTTACCAATTGGGAGCTTAGAGCTTGTCTCGGCTGGGGCGGTGCCCCGGTGGTGAGAGATACCTGTTTGAGGGGAAACCCCGCTAGTCGACGGTAGGTCGGCGCCGGAACTCGCCAGAAGATTGCCGGTGTCTCCCTTGAAGGCAGGAGAATTCTGCAGGAGAATTCTAGCGGCCGGCTGCTCTGATCGATAATTTTCCGGGATTTCTGCACCGATCAATACCAGGCGAATGCCGGTGCAGCTCCCTAACGATAAAAACACACACTACACTTGCAGGACTAACAGCCTTACCAGCTGAAGCGCCTGGAATCGCTAATTAATCAACTTCTTTTCCGTTCATTTTCTTTTTCCCTTAATTTCCGAATCTTATTTTCCGTGTATTTGCATTTGTTTTCTTCGATTCTTTTGATTATTTGAGTAGCTGATTGTCTACCCGCTTTCAGCGTACCCTTGTCTTGCTCTTTGCCTTGCTTCAAACCTCCTGATGCTTATTTCAGTATCTTGAATCCATTTCACTGATTTATTGTTTGCTTTCTCTCACGTGTGTCTTATAATGTTAAGTTTCTCATCATTTTTTACCTGTATTGTCCTTTCTTTGCCACATCGCCTCCTTCTTTTTCAAGGTTCGCCAAGAGAGATAAGAATAACAATAGTTGAAAGGTGGACCCAATTCAATGGCTAAAACCTTATTATTCGTTCTCTGATTCTCCTGAATATTGTAATCTAGAATGCCAAGAATTTGTAGGTGCGGACGTAAAAGATAAGAATATAAAAGAATTCTCTAGTGATTCTATAATGTTTTGCCCATCCTTCTGCCAACTACATTCTGTCCAATTTAAGGCTCAAAGGGATCTCTCTGTCGTGGTCATGTGTGAATAACCTTTATAAGGGGAATTCATAATCGAGATCCAAGGATTAAGAAAATACTTACTCATAAAATTTCGTCACTTGTAAATGCCCATAGTTTATAACGCTCCTCACAAACGGGGATTGAGTGATGTCTTCAGTGGTCAAAGCCCATGGCAACATGTCACTTACACCAGCTGTTTCGCAGTTGTTTGCATACCTTTCCGTAGTATCAATGATATATTGGGCTTAGAATTCAAAATCTCTTGGGAAATCATTAGCAGCGTTTTCCATTGTGCTCTCAATGAGCACAGAACTTAACAGGAACGGACACACTAAATAATCACTCGAATTGACTTATTTCGATTCGGCCTCCTTCGGACGCCTTCCTTCATCGGGAGAGGTGGCTCAGGGTATCAACTGATGTCGCTGCAGTGCCTCTGATTTTCAACACTAGCTTGTCAGCTACATCGAATTCAGACACTATCTGCAGAAGATTTGTAGCGGCCGGGTTCTCTGATCGGCAGTTTTCCGTGGTTTCTCCGTTCCATAGCAGATAAATGACGGAACAGCACTCTAGAAAACGGGCCACGAAACTCGCGCGATCTTTCCTTCCTCTTCCTTGCCTGTCCTTACCTCTTACCTATACACTGACATGCACTACTCTATCACACATTCCGGGAGACCTGTCGGAAGCTGAGAGCTTGTCCCGACTGGGGCATGCCCCGCTAGTGGGAGATATCTGGTTTGGCAAAACAATCCTCAAGACGATCTGTGGGTCGGCGCCGGATCTCTTCATCCAGCAGGGTAATATCACCGCCACCTACCCCAATAGAAAACATACACTACATTTTCGAGAGTAACGAATCTAGTAGTTTACGTTTTTCTCTGACGCCTTCCTTCCTTCGCTCCTGCGTGTTCCGCTGCTGGGAGGTACCTGGTTGAGGGAAACCACGATAGCCAACGGAAGGTCGGCGCCGCATCTCGCCATCCAGGGAGGAAAAATCACCGCCACCTCCCTCCCCGCCACCTCCCTCCCGAAGAAAGACATGCACTACACGCGCGGGTATAATGGCCTTCGCTGTTGACGCACACGGAATCACTAACAATCAGTCAACTGACACACTAAATACCTACTCAAATCGACACTAACAATCAATCAATCAACGAACTGACACACCGAATACCTACTCAAATCGACACTAACAATCAATCAATCAATCAGCGAACTTACACACTAAATACCTACTCAAATCGACACTAACAATCAATCAATCGACGAACTGACACACCGAATACCTACTCAAATCGACACTAACAATTTATCAATCAGCGAAGTGGCAAATCAAAATACTTACTCAAATCAACACTATCAATCAATCAACAAACTGACACAGTAAATACCTATTGAGATCGACTTGTTTCTCCGACGTCCTTCTCCTTATTCTTCTTCTCCTTCTTCTTCTTCTTCTTTTTCTTCTTCGTCTTCTTCGCGCCTGTCTCCCTTGCCGTAGCTACGCGCGAGCGCGCTGTTCGCGTGGCGGGCCGGGGCGCGCGCCGCCGCCGTGCGTGGCGGCGCGCGTTGCAGCTGTGTGCTTTGCGCAGGCTCCCGCTCCGCTGAAGGCCCCGCGCGGCGCGTGTCCATCCTGCAGAACCCTCAGCACGCGCACGGAGAAGGTGAGCACCGCCCGCACCAGCGCACGCCAGCCGCCCCCGCGCACCACGCATGGCGCACGCTTCGCTTAACCCCCCCCCCGCACACGCACTACTATAGTTAAAGTTCCGGAAACTATGCTTTGGGGATTGTGTCATTTCAAGATTATATCAATTTCAATAAAATTATATGTTTATAATTGAATACTTCACTGTTATAAAATTAAATACATATATATTATATATAATACATATATATAACAGAGACCTATATATATATATATATTTATATATATATATAAAAAGGGAGAGATATGGTCTCTGTTATTGGGTCTCAATATGTATATACTCGTATATTGAGACCCGACAATATATATATATATATATATAGTCGGTTTCTTCGATAATATTCGATTTATAGAAATAATTTGTGTGAAAAAATAAAATGTTTGCAAATGCTTTGAAACAATTTGAGAAAAATTAAGTAAAATGGACAATTTAAGAAATAATTAACAAATGTTTTAATCATTCGTGCCACATATTTATGAATAGTAACATGGAAATAGTATTGCATACGTACCTGCCCAAATCATTAAATTGAAATTTCAAAATAAAATTATATTGATGAACATGTGATGCATTCCGTTCAAAATACTGTTCAGACTTCCACTGGAACACTTCTTACATTTTCTCTCAATCAAAACTTTGCCGAATTTTCTTGAATATAATCTACAGTTCATTTTTATTTCATAGACAAAATAGTCAAGTCAAAAAATTAGTTCGATGTATAGAAACATTTTTAAATGGAATTTTCAAGAGACAGAAAAATAATTCGATTTGTAGAGAATATCAGCGTATAGAGGTTCCATTAATTGAAGTCCGACTGATATATAATGTTGTTGATACAGATATTTAAGATTTGTTTTTAATTATCTGAAACCATATAGACATATTTTCTGTGTTCACCAATTACACGACTTCGTTTAATGTCTTTGATGAATTGCACCTCTATCACACCTGTTGTCACATTCATTCACCGTAGTAAGTTACTAAACGATCTACAGCGATTGCTCAAGATAACTACTAAATTAAATTTGTAAGGGACAGGTAAACAAAAAGACGCAAACCTTAAAAAAAACCATTCAAAATGTCTTGATACGTTCTCACAGACGTCAGTGTGCTTGTGCGGGGTTAAAAACGTTTCTCCACTTTGGGCAAATCAGAACCATCCCTTTCGCAAATTTGTGCATGTTCTCTGGTGGCCTAATTGTAAAGGCAGGTCCACAAATTCGGCATTCGCCATGCAGCGAACTACCGCTCGCCCAATCCCCGACCAGCTGATGTGTTCGGCAAATGTTCGCTTCCTTTGATGTGTCCAAAAGACCGACACGCGGTGGGTAGGGCGAGCGCCGAAATGTTCGTCACTCGGCAAATAGTAAGCAATTCATCCACACTACTCGGGATTCGGCGAGCGGTTGCTGAATAACGAATGTGTGGAGCTGCCTTAAGGCGACCCGTGGTGCAAGTACAGCACCAACAGACGCTTTTGCCTCCACGCCAGGCTACACAATGCACGATGCATGGCGCACACTTTGCTTAACGCTACTCTGAAAGCTAAGATGAAAGCTTGTTTGAATCTGCACAGTTAAGTAATTTTCCCCCTAAAAGACTCAAACACGCACGTGGAAAAGTTATCGTTAACCGTGGCAAAGTGTAGCCAGCGGATTCAACAGAACAATGTAATACACTATGATGGATGCTTTACTTGATGCCTGCTGCTTACATTACATGTAAGTTTAACTATTTAAACTATTAACAAGATTAACCTGTTATAATCTGAAAACCTTAATTTGATTAGTTCTCCCATGGAGAACGTAGTCCTCACTAACCACACATCAACACCTCTTCAGTATATTATGTGCCATAACACTTTGACACTTGTAGACAACACCTTCTGACAACCATATTAGTTTATCGTATTGACCAATTTGTTAACAGCGACAATGAGACTTCTTTACTATGATAAATTGAACAAACAAATACTGATGGAATAGGGGAGAAATTATATTTTTGCTCTCAGTAAATTGATCAATATTAAAACATTTTATAGTAGTCTGTAAAAACAACAATTATTTACAATCACTTTTTGTTTTGAGACGGTCTCTTTGTCTTTATCTACCATTATATCTTCTCTAACTTTCCATTTCTCTTTTTTCTTTCTCTCCCTTTCTCTCTCTCTCTCTCTCTTTCTCTTTCACCCGCTCCTCACTCCTCGCTCGTGTCTCTTCTTTCCTTCCTCTCTCCTCTCTTGCCTCTCCCTCCTCTCTTCTCTCTGCCTCCTCTCACTTTCTCTCTCTTTCCCTCTCTCTCTGTACCTGTCTTTCTCTCTCTCTCTTTCTTTCTTTCTTTCTCTTTCCTTCTCTTTCTTTCCCTCTTTTTCTCTCTTTCTCTTTCTTTCTCTTTTTCTCTTTCTTTCTATTTCCTTCTTTCTCTTTCTTTCTCTCTCTCTTTCTTTCTATCTTTCTCTCTTTCTTTCTCTCTCTGATTCTTTCTCTCTCTGTTTTTCTCTCAATATGCACAGTAGTTTTTACTCAAGAAGTATACTTTTTTTATTGGCCTGAATAAGTTAATATATGAATTTGAAAGATTGATAAGAAAGGTTGGTTATGATCAGAAACTTTGTAACTCCCTTACCATTCGCATAACATATACATAAACACACACATCAAAGGCGCACGAGCCGTTAATGACACAGGGTGCACGGCGTATGATCTGCTTGCTCATTGCATCGTGTGATGACAGATCATACATCGAGACAGAATTGATTATAAATACCACTATCACAAATCACATTTTCAACGCTTTTTATAGAAATTGCTATCGCACACTTTCCGTATTTCCCTTTGGTCAGTGCCGCAGAAGAACCGCGACCCATTGCCAGACCACTCGATGCATGATGCATGCTTTGCTTGCCTTACTGCATAGTTTCGAGTCAGATCACACACAAGTTAGGAGAAAGCTCTGGTCTGCAACCTCGTGCATTTTTAGAAAGGAGGATTCTCTCCAACACTATTGCCTTCTTTCTGGCTCTGCGATCATTCAGTAAGTAAATATTTATTCCTAATAGGTGTCTTTAAAGGTCTTCTCTTCTCAATTGACCTCAAAATGCTATTATTTCAACTGTCTTTTGCATGCCAGGGCTATTAACAGGTTAGTAGCAAAATTAATATACCTGTCAAACTAAACATAAATTATACATGAACTTACAAATTAACAAATTATGTGACTAAACATATTATTAACTTATTGTAGATTGATTATTACTCAAATTAATCAAGACTGAAACTAATACTAGATTAATTACTAGATATACGATAGATAATTCAATAAGTATTCTCACTAAATTTAAAATAATTTGAAGGAAACTTTGTAGTCAAAAATGTTAAGCTGCAACTGAAAAGTAATTTCACTAAATTTGAAAATTACTTGTTGGACTGGCGCTGTGGGTTGTATTACATAATTACTGGCACTTTTTAACGAAAACATGATTAACTATATTGCACTGTTAGAACGCGGCAATTCTCAGCGCATGTGTGACAAAAGATTTTCAGGGTTTGGTGTAAAATGTACAAACCTGAAAACAAATGCCATTGTACGGCATACTTTGTTATTCTAATTCCTCTCATACAAAATTTCGAACTTTAAAGAAATGGCAAATAAAATAAAGCATAGTTTACACTAATATAAAAATTGAAATAAATTGAAATTAAAAATAATGAAATTTTAAGTTGACATGTTTAAAAAAAATTGATTTAAAGATATAATGACAATTTTGAAATATGTCGCCCTTCTCTAAAAGACTATAAAATAATTTTTGGAAATTAACAATATATCATTGAATGATATGGCATTCTGATTACCAGCTGATGACCTTATTAGATCTTGGACATGCAGTAAGTTTTTTTTTCAAGTGGTATTAGAGAAATTATATATGACGTATTGTAAACAAATGTAAAGCATATTAGTGCCAACCATGGGATCTGTATCGTTTCAAGAGTAAAGAGTTTGGTTGTTGTTTTTTTTTCACAAAGTTTCGTTTTAAGACTGGAAGTAGTTTAGAACGACAGAGAGAGCAGAGAGAGTTTCTAATGCTAAATACCCATAAAGTCACATTCACTTAATTGGCATTTGCCCAACTAAAGCTGCCAACCAATATCAAGTTGTTTCAAGGGAATATCGCCCCAGTTGGAACAAATTATATCTGACGTGACATCTATCGTTCGAACACAGTACAAGTCATGGGATTATATACGGTAATATGTATGGGATTATATACGGTAATAGAACTCTATCATTTGTACATGCGTAGATTCGTACATTTATATCCAATACAGTGCTTCATGATGTGTAGACACTCTCTATTTTATAATCTCACTAGAATAAAGGGGCGCAAATCTATCGTGAAATATGTATTATTGACCTAAAATAACATTTCTCTTTTTTTCACTCTACAAAGAGACCACTACTTCCGGTAATTTCAAAAACACACTTCCGGCGTTCTTTTCGCCCACGCGTCTGGGAACAAACGCTTTTTTTCGAATGTTCCGCTTCTTTCCCGAAAGTGTTGTTCCTACTTATCGCACGCTTTGCGTTCACTTGTCGCGCACCGCAAGCGAGCTGAGTGTAATGTTGGCTGCACTGCAGACGGCGAGGGTTCCGCTCCCTCCCGCAAGGTGTCCACCCTGCAGTACGCGCCGGCAGACGGCGCCGCGTTGGCGCACTACGAGGGTGAGCACGCACGCACGCACGCACGCAAGCGCACGCACTTGTTCTACATGTGGGTGCAGGTTCTTGGTACTTTGGCTGTCCGAGGTTTATTTATTTACGTCAAAAACAGTTAAAAACTGTGTGTGACGAGCTATGGGCAGAAGTGAAATTTGTGCACGTTTTCATAATTCTGCGATCTCTATCCTAAACCATATTCTAGTTGAATTTTGAATACAGGAAAAGAGCGAGTTTTGTTGACAAAATATTCCCTCCTTTATAATAAAATATATTTTGAAAGGTAAATTAGCTATAAATGTGTTCCCTTAACCCTCATCATGTTCTTCATGAAGGAATAATACTTTTTGCCGCGATAATATGGAAAACGATAATTTGAATAACTATGTTTCCCACTGAAATTCAGAAGACGTGCACAAAGAATGAAGTTACATTTATGTCCAGAAGCAAAACAAGAGACCATCTCAGCGTTTTGCTCAAAGGATCAGAGAAACTGGACGAAAAACCTGATCGAGATGGGGTTCAACACCGCATGAGGTTCAACACCGCATTATTACACGGGTGATTCAAAAAAAGATATACGTATTTTTATGGTCACGGGGTAAAGGTTCTTAAGTCAACTTTTGGCGAAATTGGGTTAAGTACTGACACTATAAGTTAAGCCTCTATATTTTATTTTAGTAAAACGACCTAATTCAAATGTTCATACATTTCAAATAGTCCATTACATTGTGTCTGTAACCGATTAACACCGAAAATGATTTTGATCATGTAGCGATCGTCCATTGTCGCTTCTGTACGCGCAGTCATTGTTAGGGTTCTCTGCTAGCAAGGATTTGTAACTTCTAGTGCTAAAGCATTGTTATGTTACTAAATATTACTGTGACAGCGCTCCAAAGCCCGAACAGCTGTATATGTGAGATTTTTCCCCCCTAGAAGATGTAGCAAAACCGTTAAGCATTAGCTGTATATGCCCCGTCAACTTTCGTGGACCAACCACCGTTTGTTTTCCATCTGCCTCTCCCTCCGACTTAACCACCGACTTACCTACCGGCACTAACTACAGTGAAGCACAGTGAAGCACAGTGAAGCACAGCGAAGCACAGTGAAGCACAGTGAAGCACAGTGAAGCAAAGTAAGGACAATGAAGGAAGTACCATTACCCGGACAGCCAAAAAATGCCGCTCTTTTCAATTTATGTGCCTCTCTGTGTTTATTGGAAGTTCTTCTTTGTGAAAGAGTGAGTTGTATTACTTTTTTCTGTGCTGTTGTTTCAACTTCTATCGCCTCTCTGAAGATGTGTTGCTTTATCGTGTTCTAGACTGCAACTTTATTTGTATTCTAGCTGCGGTGTGTAGTCCTGAACTCGTTCTTCACATTACCATTTTTATTTCGTTTCTTTCTCTCCTCCCAATTAATCATTCCCACTCATCTTTTTCTTCTCTTCACTTTTCCTCTCTACTTATATTTTAGTATTACTCCATTATCATTGTTTCTATTTTTTCTTTCCCTTAATTTTATTTGTGTTTTAACATTTTATTGCTATAGTATTAAAAAGACTTTCTTTAATTATTTTTCGGTTTTAAAGCAGTGCAGCTTTATTTATGTGTTCTTAATTTGTTCACGGGTGTTTCTAACATTATTTCTGTTAAGTCAGCAATTTTTTCATGTTTTCTCTTAGTATTAGATTATTTCCGTAAATATGTTCATGTTTATTATTTCTTCTTACCTTTATGACAACTGATTACATCTGTATCTCTCTTCTGGAGTTGAGTTATTTCTAATCTTAAAGCATCCAATTTTTGCAGTTCATCTCGTCTTTATTATTCTCTATCGATTTATTCTTCACTGTGGGGCTTTACTGTAAGAACAATGTGTTTTTTGTATTAAAGTTATTAAAAGACGTATAACTTTCAATAACCTTTTCCTACCTTCCAAATCGAAAATTAGGGAAGTGAAATGATGTAGTTGCATCCACATGAAAATTTATTTATGGAAAGATCTTTCGATTATATTGTGACCGTCTGCACCTCCATCTTCAGTATCGAAAGTACCATAATAAATAGAAATGTGGTGAAACTATATTTAATTTCTCTTATTTTTCAATATTCACAAAATCATTTTCCGATGAGCATGATTGTGCATCAACATACCAGAATTTTTATTCTTACCCGTTCGTTCCTTTCCCTCGGTACAGTGTTTGCTTACGCCAGACGCTTAGAGATGCATTTCCAGTTCTCGTAAAACTCAGCTGCGCACAGCCTGGCTCTCCGCTTGGTAAGGCCACCACCACCTAGATTTAATCTAGGTGGTGTTAGTGAGGCTTGTGTCGACCCGGCTGCTGTTGGACAAGGATGCAGTATCCTCAACAAAACCTGGATGTTGCCAATCATTAATATTAATAATACATCGACCAAAAGCCGTGGATGTTTTTAAACAATGATGTTTTAAATATGGTGGAAAGAGATGGATGGGCTACTCCGGCGCACCTGTGTTTGCTCATTCTGCGCAGCGCCTGTTATCATCACGAACCACGTGACGGCAGGACGGGAACTACGTTTGAAAAGCCAGACCAGAAGCTGACCGTCATGTGGCATGGAGAGCGAGAAATGTCGAGAAAAAGTTTGAAAGTGGCCTAAAGTGACACTTTTCTACGTGACGAACCAAAAATAACACAATGGAAGGTGAACAAGATGGAATATTATGCAATATGAATGAAATAGAATATAAGATGCAATAGGAATGCTTCATTCAATAACTTGTAAAAAGGTGATAATTTTGGTATCTGTCTGAATTAAAAATTCCCGCTAATATTGTGACGCAAACTGGTGCCTGAAGTTCATTGACTGAGGTTGGATAAAATGCGCAATAGATCACTCATATCTTCCCACCATCGTTTTAAAGCTAGTTCAGTAGACTGTAACATTAAATTCTGCGCAACAAAAGTCAATTTCATTGCGGCCTTGTATATTAATCTATAATTAAAATTAACCAATAAAGATATAAAACGCCTCTCCATGTGCGAAATACGAGGAAAGACGAAGGAAATTTCCGGGCACGAAGATCATCTCGGGTGAAGGTTACTCTCTTCGATGAGGTAAATACAAACGGCATTCCTTTGATAGGAACACACAGACAGACGTACCATCAGTTATTATTTAATTTTTTAACTAAAGTTAACATGAAACATTTCCATAATCATAAATTTGTAAACTCTTCCAAAATTACAATTATATAAATGTTTCATTCATGAATAAATCGTCGAAAACGTAAAAATAACGAGCACGATACGTCAATGTTCAAAAAACATCGGTTTCAATACATCGATGTTTAAAATATCGATATTTTTATAGAAACGTTGAGATTTTAAACACATTGTCATCAATGTTGCATCCCTGCTGTTGTAACTGTTCCAAAAACAGACCAGGCCGCTAAGGTGTAGCAGACGGGCTCTTGCGCATGGTATCCGACTTCAGCCGACGAGCTTCGGGAACCAGTTTGCATCACAATATTAGGGAGAATTTCAACTGTAGCCAGATACTAAAATTACCACCTTGTTACAAGTCCTTGAAACAGATACATGAAGCATTTCCTTTAAATATTGCACCTATTACACTTTCATCGTGTTATTTTTGGTAGGTTACCGTTGAAAATTGTCACTTTATGCCACTCTCAAAATGTTTCTCGACACTTCTCGCTCTTCATTCAACATGGCGGCCAACGTTTGGTCTGGCCTTTCAAGCAAAGAGCCCGCATTGTGGTCACGTGGTTCGTGACGCAAACTGGAGTTGCACAGAACGATCAAACATCGGTGCACCGGAGTAACTAACCCATGTGTTTCCACCATGAGATGTAGCAGAGTCGAGTATACAGACCGATGTTTTTGCCCAGTCCATACGCGACCGCGGAGGCGGGAGTTGGCTGTTCGTTCTCCACGCGCAGTGAGGTCAATTCAAACATGTGTTTCCACCATGAGATGTAGCAGAGTCGAGTAAACGGACCGATGTTTTTGCCCAGTCCATACGCGACCGCGGTGGCGGGAGTTGGCTGTTCGTTCTCCACGCGCAGTGAGGTCAATTCAAACATGTGTTTCCACCATGAGATGTAGCAGAGTCGAGTATACAGACCGATGTTTTTGTCCAGTCCATACGCGACCGCGGTGGCGGGAGTTGGCTGTTCATTCTCCACGCGCAGTGAGGTCAATTCAAACATGTGTTTCCACCATGAGATGTAGCAGAGTCGAGTATACAGACCGATGTTTTTGTCCAGTCCATACGCGACCGCGGTGGCGGGAGTTGGCTGTTCATTCTCCACGCGCAGTGAGGTCAATTCAAACATGTGTTTCCACCATGAGATGTAGCAGAGTCGAGTATACAGACCGATGTTTTTGTCCAGTCCATACGCGACCGCGGTGGCGGGAGTTGGCTGTTCATTCTCCACGCGCAGTGAGGTCAATTCAAACATGTGTTTCCACCATGAGATGTAGCAGAGTCGAGTATACAGACCGATGTTTTTGTCCAGTCCATACGCGACCGCGGTGGCGGGAGTTGGCTGTTCGTTCTCCACGCGCAGTGAGGTCAATTCAAACATGTGTTTCCACCATGAGATGTAGCAGAGTCGAGTATACAGACCGATGTTTTTGCCCAGTCCATACGCGACCGCGGTGGCGGGAGTTGGCTGTTCGTTCTCCACGCGCAGTGAGTTCAATTCAAACATGTGTTTCCACCATGAGATGTAGCAGAGTCGAGTATACGGACCGATGTTTTTGCCCAGTCCATACGCGACCGCGGTGGCGGGAGTTGGCTGTTCGTTCTCCACGCGCAGTGAGGTCAATTCAAACATGTGTTTCCACCATGAGATGTAGCAGAGTCGAGTATACAGACCGATGTTTTTGTCCAGTCCATACGCGACCGCGGTGGCGGGAGTTGGCTGTTCATTCTCCACGCGCAGTGAGGCCAATTCAAACATGTGTTTCCACCATGAGATGTAGCAGAGTCGAGTATACAGACCGATGTTTTTGTCCAGTCCATACGCGACCGCGGTGGCGGAAGTTGGCTGTTCATTCTCCACGCGCAGTGAGGTCAATTCAAACATGTGTTTCCACCATGAGATGTAGCACAGTCGAGTATACAGACCGATGTTTTTGTCCAGTCCATACGCGACCGCGGTGGCGGGAGTTGGCTGTTCATTCTCCACGCGCAGTGAGGTCAATTCAAACATGTGTTTCCACCATGAGATGTAGCAGAGTTGAGTATACAGACCGATGTTTTTGTCCAGTCCATACGCGACCGCGGTGGCGGGAGTTGGCTGTTCGTTCTCCACGCGCAGTGAGGTCAATTCAAACATGTGTTTCCACCATGAGATGTAGCAGAGTCGAGTATACAGACCGATGTTTTTGTCCAGTCCATACGCGACCGCGGTGGCGGGAGTTGGCTGTTCATTCTCCACGCGCAGTGAGGTCAATTCAAACATGTGTTTCCACCATGAGATGTAGCAGAGTCGAGTATACAGACCGATGTTTTTGTCCAGTCCATACGCGACCGCGGTGGCGGGAGTTGGCTGTTCATTCTCCACGCGCAGTGAGGTCAATTCAAACATGTGTTTCCACCATGAGATGTAGCAGAGTCGAGTATACAGACCGATGTTTTTGTCCAGTCCATACGCGACCGCGGTGGCGGGAGTTGGCTGTTCTTTCTCCACACGCAGTGAGGTCAATTCAAACATGTGTTTCCACCATGAGATGTAGCAGAGTCGAGTATACAGACCGATGTTTTTGTCCAGTCCATACGCGACCGCGGTGGCGGGAGTTGGCTGTTCATTCTCCACGCGCAGTGAGGACAATTCAAACATGTGTTTCCACCATGAGATGTAGCAGAGTCGAGTATACAGACCGATGTTTTTGTCCAGTCCATACGCGACCGCGGTGGCGGGAGTTGGCTGTTCGTTCTCCACACGCAGTGAGGTCAATTCAAACATGTGTTTCCACCATGAGATGTAGCAGAGTCGAGTATACAGACCGATGTTTTTGTCCAGTCCATACGCGACCGCGGTGGCGGGAGTTGGCTGTTCATTCTCCACGCGCAGTGAGGCCAATTCAAATATGTGTTTCCACCATGAGATGTAGCAGAGTCGAGTATACAGACCGATGTTTTTGTCCAGTCCATACGCGACCGCGGTGGCGGGAGTTGGCTGTTCATTCTCCACGCGCAGTGAGGTCAATTCAAACATGTGTTTCCACCATGAGATGTAGCAGAGTCGAGTATACAGACCGATGTTTTGTCTAGTCCATACGCGACCGCGGTGGCGGGAGTTGGCTGTTCATTCTCCACGCGCAGTGAGGTCAATTCAAACATGTGTTTCCACCATGAGATGTAGCAGAGTCGAGTATACAGACCGATGTTTTTGTCCAGTCCATACGCGACCGCGGTGGCGGGAGTTGGCTGTTCATTCTCCACGCGCAGTGAGGCCAATTCAAACATGTGTTTCCACCATGAGATGTAGCAGAGTCGAGTATACAGACCGATGTTTTCGTCCAGTCCATACGCGACCGCGGTGGCGGGAGTTGGCTGTTCATTCTCCACGCGCAGTGAGGTCAATTCAAACATGTGTTTCCACCATGAGATGTAGCACAGTCGAGTATACAGACCGATGTTTTTTGTCCAGTCCATACGCGACCGCGGTGGCGGGAGTTGGCTGTTCATTCTCCACGCGCAGTGAGGTCAATTCAAACATGTGTTTCCACCATGAGATGTAGCAGAGTCGAGTATACAGACCGATGTTTTTGTCCAGTCCATACGCGACCGCGGTGGCGGGAGTTGGCTGTTCGTTCTCCACGCGCAGTGAGGACAATTCAAACATGTGTTTCCACCATGAGATGTAGCAGAGTCGAGTATACAGACCGATGTTTTTGTCCAGTCCATACGCGACCGCGGTGGCGGGAGTTGGCTGTTCATTCTCCACGCGCAGTGAGGTCAATTCAAACATGTGTTTCCACCATGAGATGTAGCAGAGTCGAGTATACAGACCGATGTTTTTGTCCAGTCCATACGCGACCGCGGTGGCGGGAGTTGGCTGTTCATTCTCCACGCGCAGTGAGGTCAATTCAAACATGTGTTTCCACCATGAGATGTAGCAGAGTCGAGTATACAGACCGATGTTTTTGTCCAGTCCATACGCGACCGCGGTGGCGGGAGTTGGCTGTTCTTTCTCCACACGCAGTGAGGTCAATTCAAACATGTGTTTTCCACCATGAGATGTAGCAGAGTCGAGTATACAGACCGATGTTTTTGTCCAGTCCATACGCGACCGCGGTGGCGGGGCGTTGGCTGTTCATTCTCCACGCGCAGTGAGGTCAATTCAAACATGTGTTTCCACCATGAGATGTAGCAGAGTCGAGTATACAGACCGATGTTTTTGTCCAGTCCATACGCGACCGCGGTGGCGGGAGTTGGCTGTTCATTCTCCACGCGCAGTGAGGACAATTCAAACATGTGTTTCCACCATGAGATGTAGCAGAGTCGAGTATACAGACCGATGTTTTGTCCAGTCCATACGCGACCGCGGGTGACGGGCGTTGGCTGTTCATTCTCCACGCGCAGTGAGGTCAATTCAAACATGTGTTTCCACCATGAGATGTAGCAGAGTCGAGTATACAGACCGATGTTTTGTCCAGTCCATACGCGACCGCGGTGGCGGGAGTTGGCTGTTCATTCTCCACGCGCAGTGAGGTCAATTCAAACATGTGTTTCCATCATGAGATGTAGCAGAGTCGAGTATACAGACCGATGTTTTTGTCCAGTCCATACGCGACCGCGGTGGCGGGAGTTGGCTGTTCATTCTCCACGCGCAGTGAGGTCAATTCAAACATGTGTTTCCACCATGAGATGTAGCAGAGTCGAGTATACAGACCGATGTTTTTGTCCAGTCCATACGCGACCGCGGTGGCGGGAGTTGGCTGTTCATTCTCCACGCGCAGTGAGGTCAATTCAACATGTGTTTCCACCATGAGATGTAGCAGAGTCGAGTATACAGACCGATGTTTTTGTCCAGTCCATACGCGACCGCGGTGGCGGAGTTGGCTGTTCATTCTCACACGCGCAGTGAGGTCAATTCAAACATGTGTTTCCACCATGAGATGTAGCAGAGTCGAGTATACAGACCGATGTTTTTGTCCAGTCCATACGCGACCGCGGATGGCGGGAGTTGGCTGTTCATTCTCCACGCCGCAGTGAGGTCAATTCAAACATGTGTTTCCACCATGAGATGTAGCAGAGTCGAGTATACAGACCGATGTTTTTGTCCAGTCCATACGCGACCGCGGTGGCGGGAGTTGGCTGTTCATTCTCCACGCGCAGTGAGGTCAATTCAAACATGTGTTTCCACCATGAGATGTAGCAGAGTCGAGTATACAGACCGATGTTTTTGTCCCAGTCCATACGCGACCGCGGTGGCGGGAGTTGGCTGTTCGTTCTCCACGCGCAGTGAGGTCAATTCAAACATGTGTTTCCACCATGAGATGTAGCAGAGTCGAGTATACAGGACCGATGTTTTTGTCCAGTCCATACGCGACCGCGGTGGCAGGAGTTGGCTGTTCGTTCTCCACGCGCAGTGAGGTCAATTCAAACATGTGTTTCCACCATGAGATGTAGCAGAGTCGAGTATACAGACCGATGTTTTGTCCAGTCCATACGCGACCGCGGTGGCGGGAGTTGGCTGTTCATTCTCCACGCGCAGTGAGGTCCAATTCAAACATGTGTTTCCACCATGAGATGTAGCAGAGTCGAGTATACAGACCGATTGTTTTTGTCCAGTCCATACGCGACCGCGGTGGCGGGAGTTGGCTGTTCATTCTCCACGCGCAGTGAGGTCAATTCAAACTGTGTTCCACCATGAGATGTAGCAGAGTCGAGTATACAGACCGATGTTTTTGTCCTAGTCCATACGCGACCGCGGTGGCGGGAGTTGGCTGTTCATTCTCCACGCGCAGTGAGGTCAATTCAAACATGTGTTTTCCACCATGAGATGTAGCAGAGTCGAGTATACAGACCGATGTGTTTTGTCCAGTCCATACGCGACCGCGGTGGCGGGAGTTGGCTGTTCGTTCTCCACGCGCAGTGAGGTCAATTCAAACATGTGTTTCCACCATGAGATGTAGCAGAGTCGAGTATACAGACCGATGTTTTGTCCAGTCCATACGCGACCGCGGTGGCGGGAGTTGCTTGTTCATCTCCACGCGCAGTGAGGTCAATTCAAACATGTGTTTCCACCATGAGATGTGCAGAGTCGAGTATACAGACCGATGTTTTTGTCCAGTCCATACGCGACCGCGGTGGCGGGAGTTGGCTGTTCATTCTCCACGCGCAGTGAGGTCAATTCAAACATGTGTTTTCCACCATGAGATGTAGCAGAGTCGAGTATACAGACCGATGTTTTTGTCCAGTCCATACGCGACCGCGGTGGGGCGGAGGTTGGCTGTTCATTCTCCACGCGCAGTGAGGTCAATTCAAACATTGTGTTTCCACCATGAGATGTAGCAGAGTCGAGTATACAGACCGATGTTTTTGTCCAGTCCATACGCGACCGCGGTGGCGGGAGTTGGCTGTTCATTCTCCACGCGCAGTGAGGTCAATTCAAACATGTGTTTTCCAACCATGAGATGTAGCAGAGTCGAGTATACAGACCGATGTTTTTGTCCAGTCCATACGCGACCGCGGTGGCGGGAGTTGGCTGTTCATTCTCCACGCGCAGTGAGGTCAATTCAAACATGTGTTTCCACCATGAGATGTAGCAGAGTCGAGTATACAGACCGATGTTTTTGTCCAGTCCATACGCGACCGCGGTGGCGGGAGTTGGCTGTTCAGTTCTCCACGCGCAGTGAGGTCAATTCAAACATGTGTTTCCACCATGAGATGTAGCAGAGTCGAGTATACAGACCGATGTTTTGTCCAGTCCATACGCGACCGCGGTGGCGGGAGTTGGCTGTTCGTCTCCACGCGCAGTGAGGTCAATTCAAACATGTGTTTCCACCATGAGATGTAGCAGAGTCGAGTATACAGACCGATGTTTTTGTCCAGTCCATACGCGACGCGGTGGCGGGAGTTGGCTGTTCATTCTCCACGCGCAGTGAGGTCAATTCAAACATGTGTTTCCACCATGAGATGTAGCAGAGTCGAGTATACAGACCGATGTTTTTGTCCAGTCCATACGCGACCGCGGTGGCGGGAGTTGGCTGTTCATTCTCCACGCGCAGTGAGGTCAATTCAAACATGTGTTTCCACCATGAGATGTAGCAGAGTCGAGTATACAGACCGATGTTTTGTCCAGTCCATACGCGACCGCGGTGGCGGGAGTTGGCTGTTCGTTCTCCACGCGCAGTGAGGTCAATTCAAACATGTGTTTCCACCATGAGATGTAGCAGAGTCGAGTATACAGACCGATGTTTTTGTCCAGTCCATACGCGACCGCGGTGGCGGGAGTTGGCTGTTCATTCTCCACGCGCAGTGAGGTCAATTCAAACATGTGTTTCCACCATGAGATGTAGCAGAGTCGAGTATACAGACCGATGTTTTGTCCAGTCCATACGCGACCGCGTGGCGGAGTTGGCTGTTCATTCTCCACGCGCAGTGAGGTCAATTCAAACATGTGTTTCCACCATGAGATGTAGCAGAGTCGAGTATACAGACCGATGTTTTTGTCCAGTCCATACGCGACCGCGGTGGCGGGAGTTGGCTGTTCATTCTCCACGCGCAGTGAGGTCAATTCAAACATGTGTTTTCCACCATGAGATGTAGCAGAGTCGAGTATACAGACCGATGTTTTTGTCCAGTCCATACGCGACCGCGGTGGCGGGAGTTGGCTGTTCGTTCTCCACGCGCAGTGAGGTCAATTCAAACATGTGTTTCCACCATGAGATGTAGCAGAGTCGAGTATACAGACCGATGTTTTTGTCCAGTCCATACGCGACCGCGGTGGCGGGAGTTGGCTGTTCATTCTCCACGCGCAGTGAGGTCAATTCAAACATGTGTTTTCCACCATGAGATGTAGCAGAGTCGAGTATACAGACCGATGTTTTGTCCAGTCCATACGCGACCGCGGTGGCGGGAGTTGGCTGTTCTTCTCCACGCGCAGTGAGGTCAATTCAAACATGTGTTTCCACCATGAGATGTAGCAGAGTCGAGTATACAGACCGATGTTTTGTCCAGTCCATACGCGACCGCGGTGGCGGGAGTTGGCTGTTCATTCTCCACGCGCAGTGAGGTCAATTCAAACATGTGTTTCCACCATGAGATGTAGCAGAGTCGAGTATACAGACCGATGTTTTTGTCCAGTCCATACGCGACCGCGGTGGCGGGAGTTGGCTGTTCGTTCTCCACGCGCAGTGAGGTCAATTCAAACATGTGTTTCCACTATGAGAGTAGCAGAGTCGAGTATACAGACCGATGTTTTTGTCCAGTCCATACGCGACCGCGGTGGCGGGAGTTGGACTGTTCGTTCTCCACGCGCAGTGAGGTCAATTCAAACATGTGTTTCCACCATGAGATGTAGCAGAGTCGAGTATACAGACCGATGTTTTTGTCCAGTCCATACGCGACCGCGGTGGCGGGAGTTGGCTGTTCGTTCTCCACGCGCAGTGAGGTCAATTCAAACATGTGTTTCCACCATGAGATGTAGCAGAGTCGAGTATACAGACCGATGTTTTCGTCCAGTCCATACGCGACCGCGGTGGCGGGAGTTGGCTGTTCGTTCTCCACGCGCAGTGAGGTCAATTCAAACATGTGTTTCCACCATGAGATGTAGCAGAGTCGAGTATACAGACCGAGTTTTCGTCCAGTCCATACGCGACCGCGGTGGCGGGAGTTGGCTGTTCGTTCTCCACGCGCAGTGAGGTCAATTCAAACATGTGTTTCCACCATGAGATGTAGCAGAGTCGAGTATACAGACCGATGTTTTCGTCCAGTCCATACGCGACCGCGGTGGCGGGAGTTGGACTGTTCGTTCTCCACGCGCAGTGAGGTCAATTCAAACATGTGTTTCCACCTATGAGAATGTAGCAGAGTCGAGTATACAGACCGATGTTTTTGTCCAGTCCATACGCGACCGCGGTGGCGGGAGTTGACTGTTCGTTCTCCACGCGCAGTGAGGTCAATTCAAACATGTGTTTCCACCATGAGATGTAGCAGAGTCGAGTATACAGACCGATGTTTTTGTCCAGTCCATACGCGACCGCGGTGGCGGGAGTTGGCTGTTCGTTCTCCACGCGCAGTGAGGTCAATTCAAACATGTGTTTCCACATGAGATGTAGCAGAGTCGAGTATACAGACCGATGTTTTGTCCAGTCCATACGCGACCGCGGTGGCGGGAGTTGGCTGTTCGTTCTCCACGCGCAGTGAGGTCAATTCAAACATGTGTTTCCACCATGAGATGTAGCAGAGTCGAGTATACAGACCGATGTTTTTGTCCAGTCCATACGCGACCGCGGTGGCGGGAGTTGGCTGTTCGTTCTCCACGCGCAGTGAGGTCAATTCAAACATGTGTTTCCACCATGAGATGTAGCAGAGTCGAGTATACAGACCGATGTTTTTGTCCAGTCCATACGCGACCGCGGTGGCGGGAGTTGGCTGTTCGTTCTCCACGCGCAGTGAGGTCAATTCAAACATGTGTTTCCACCATGAGATGTAGCAGAGTCGAGTATACAGACCGATGTTTTTGTCCAGTCCATACGCGACCGCGGTGGCGGGAGTTGACTGTTCGTTCTCCACGCGCAGTGAGGTCAATTCAAACATGTGTTTCCACCATAAGATGTAGCAGAGTCGAGTATACAGACCGATGTTTTTGTCCAGTCCATACGCGACCGCGGTGGCGGGCGTTGGCTGTTCATTCTCCACGCGCAGTGAGGTCAATTCAAACATGTGTTTCCACCATGAGATGTAGCAGAGTTGAGCACACGGACCAATGTTTTTGTCCAGTCCATACGCGACCGCGGTGGCGGGAGTTGGCTGTTCATTCTCCACGCGCAGTGAGGTCAATTCAAACATGTGTTTCCACCATGAGATGTAGCAGAGTCGAGTATACAGACCGATGTTTTTGTCCAGTCCATACGCGACCGCGGTGGCGGGAGTTGGCTGTTCTTTCTCCACACGCAGTGAGGTCAATTCAAACATGTGTTTCCACCATGAGATGTAGCAGAGTCGAGTATACAGACCGATGTTTTTGTCCAGTCCATACGCGACCGCGGTGGCGGGAGTTGGCTGTTCATTCTCCACGCGCAGTGAGGTCAATTCAAACATGTGTTTCCACCATGAGATGTAGCAGAGTCGAGTATACAGACCGATGTTTTTGTCCAGTCCATACGCGACCGCGGTGGCGGGAGTTGGCTGTTCTTTCTCCACACGCAGTGAGGTCAATTCAAACATGTGTTTCCACCATGAGATGTAGCAGAGTCGAGTATACAGACCGATGTTGTTGTCCAGTCCATACGCGACCGCGTTGGCGGGAGTTGGCTGTTCATTCTCCACGCGCAGTGAGGTCAATTCAAACATGTGTTTCCACCATGAGATGTAGCAGAGTCGAGTATACAGACCGATGTTGTTGTCCAGTCCATACGCGACCGCGGTGGCGGGAGTTGCCTGTTCGTTCTCCACGCGCAGTGAGGTCAATTCAAACATGTGTTTCCATCATGAGATGTAGCAGAGTCGAGTATACAGACCGATGTTGTTGTCCAGTCCATACGCGACCGCGGTGGCGGGAGTTGGCTGTTCGTTCTCCACGCGCTGTGAGGTCAATTCAAACATGTGTTTCCACCATGAGATGTAGCAAAGTCGAGTATACAGACCGATGTTTTTGTCCAGTCCATACGCGACCGCGGTGGCGGGAGTTGCCTGTTCGTTCTCCACGCGCAGTGAGGTCTCTTCAATCATGTGTTTCCACCATAAGATGTAGCAGAGTTGAGCACACGGACCAATGTTTTTGTCCAGTCCATAAGCGACCGCGGTGGCGGGAGTTGGCTGTTCATTCTTCACGCGCAGTGAGGTCAATTCAAACATGTGTTTCCACCATGAGATGTAGCAGAGTCGAGTATACAGACCGATGTTTTTGTCCAGTCCATACGCGACCGCGGTGGCGGGAGTTGGCTGTTCGTTCTCCACGCGCAGTCAGGTCAATTCAAACATGTGTTTCCACCATGAGATGTAGCAGAGTTGAGCACACGGACCAATGTTTTTGTCCAGTCCATAAGCGACCGCGGTGGCGGGAGTTGGCTGTTCATTCTTCACGCGCAGTGAGGTCAATTCAAACATGTGTTTCCACCATGAGATGTAGCAGAGTCGAGTATACAGACCGATGTTTTTGTCCAGTCCATACGCGACCGCGGTGGCGGGAGTTGGCTGTTCGTTCTCCACGCGCAGTGAGGTCAATTCAAACATGTGTTTCCACCATGAGATGTAGCAGAGTCGAGTATACAGACCGATGTTTTTGTCCAGTCCATACGCGACCGCGGTGGCGGGAGTTGGCTGTTCATTCTCCACGCGCAGTGAGGTCAATTCAAACATGTGTTTCCACCATGAGATGTAGCAGAGTCGAGTATACAGACCGATGTTTTTGTCCAGTCCATACGCGACCGCGGTGGCGGGAGTTGGCTGTTCATTCTCCACGCGCAGTGAGGTCAATTCAAACATGTGTTTCCACCATGAGATGTAGCAGAGTCGAGTATACAGACCGATGTTTTTGTCCAGTCCATACGCGACCGCGGTGGCGGGAGTTGGCTGTTCTTTCTCCACACGCAGTGAGGTCAATTCAAACATGTGTTTCCACCATGAGATGTAGCAGAGTCGAGTATACAGACCGATGTTTTTGTCCAGCCCATACGCGACCGCGGTGGCGGGAGTTGGCTGTTCGTTCTCCACGCGCAGTGAGGTCAATTCAAACATGTGTTTCCACCATAAGATGTAGCAGAGTCGAGTATACAGACCGATGTTTTTGTCCAGCCCATACGCGACCGCGGTGGCGGGAGTTGGCTGTTCGTTCTCCACACACAGTGAGGTCTCTTCAATCATGTGTTTCCACCATAAGATGTAGCAGAGTTGAGCACACGGACCAATGTTTTTGTCCAGTCCATCAGTGGCGTAGCGTCAGGGGACGCTGAGATGCTGAGCATCCCCGTATATAAGAACCTTAAATACTGTATTGATAATCTTACAAGTGGTTTGTTGAGCGAAACACGTTTTGTGTTAATTTTAAATTGATTTCCTATGATTGAATTCGGCGGGTTGTTGAAGCTGGCCTGTGATTGCTTGGAAGCTAAAATGCTTCTAGCGTCTGCCGAGAGATTGCGACGAGCAATGACGCATGCGCAGATGGCGAGGTCCCCCTCTCCCCTCTTCACCCCTGGCCCAGAGAAACCCGACTGCTTTACGCTAGCGTCTACTGCGGAAAGAAGCTCGTTTGTGCACGAGAGCGCAGCACACTTCAGGCGGTCAGTAAATTATCTCTCTCTCTCTCACTCGGGAGTCCCCGCTTGGTCATGGGTACAAACTGTAGAAATAGTGCCTGACTACTATTTCTTAATTAATATCCAAGAAATTGTATTATCTCTTAAATAGATTACATATTATTTAAGTCTGCAATGTATAAATCAACAAATGGTCTTATTGCCATTCGCGTATAAGAATTAAAGCTGAGCCATTGTATAATTTGCTTTCAAGACATCGGCAGCCCTGACTGCTGTGAGGATTTTGTGGGAAGCGCCTACTCCGTCGTAAGCAATCGAGATCGTGGAAGTAGTCCCAGTGTATCTGCCTTGTGTTGCGTTCGCCTGTTAGACGAAGTAGTTGATAGTGACATTCTGTGTGTTATTGTTGAGCATCCCCAAACGTGTGAGTCACGCTACGCCACTGCAGTCCATACGTGAGGTCTCTAAGCGTCTGGATCGAGAGTGGCATTTCCCCATTCCTTTGGATTCGCATGCACACTGCGCGCACGCACAAACACGCGCACGCACAAACACGCGCATGTGGGCGTGCTCGCATCATGCATGCGCCTGATTCGGTGGCACTAACGCGGAGCCCACAGCCCCCACAGACGGCCCTAGCCGGAGGAAGTCCATTCTCAGCCAGGGCAGCCACTACAGCACGCATCGAGACGGTGAGACACGTTACCAACTTTTTTCTCTACACGCTGGTCCAAAAAAGTTTCCCCCCAAAAAATTTATTGGCTTACTATGTCAAATAGAATGAAACTTTTGTTTAGTCTTGCTCTAAAGGCTGTAATTTGGAGTTAAATTTGTAATTAAAAGAAATTTCTTATCAAAAATAATTGGCACAAGTAGCTTAATGATGTATTGTTTGAACTATTGATGATAATTGTTTTTGTCGACTCATTTAATTAGTCTCGGTTTTCCGTAATTTCGCGAACTGAATAACAGGTAGTGCAATGTTTCGCTTCTAAAAATATATGATTCAAGTTTATTTTCAAGCACAGAATTCATTTGTGAAGAGTGTGGTGCTGTACAGCTCTGGAACTTGCAAATTGTTTCTCTTGAACTGGAACTTGGAATAATTGTAAATCAAAAGAGCTTCATAAAGTCACACAAAGTATGTAACAATAAGGTTATTTTCTTGCAGGCTGAAAAATTATTTTGTATTAATGTAGTCAAAGAGAGAATCGCTTATTGTGCGTTGCAAAGAGTGATTCAACTTGAAGCATGTGAGTGGGGAACATTTTTTTGGACCAGAGTAGTGAGCATGTGTGTGATAATGTTTACTGCGGATGAGAATGGAGTGCCGATACACTGAATTTCGTTTATAGCTGCATCGCTTATAACGACGAAAATATGTGGTCATGTGAATTAGTGGGCGTACATTTTTGAATAAAAAGAAATCGATCTGTCATTATGATGTGAATTTGCTACTTTGTGAAAAAAGTGGGATGTACCAACAGATATAATATAAAATAGCTTTACACAGCGCAAATACTCGTGTAAAAACAATTCCTTAAACCATCTCACTTTAAAATATTCGTTTTTCATGGTCTGTAATATAAATTTATGTTTGTATTATTATGTTATGGATTTACTAAGTTTTTGTTTTTAACCGTCGAAATAGTGGAAAACTAAAAGAAGGAATTTTGCATTGGTAAATAAACGTTATTTCATTTCATCTTTTCAATAATAATTTTTTCGAAAACAAAAATAATATTTATAACTACGACCACTTATTATTCCTTTAGTGATCGGTATAAACGAAGTCCAGTCTGCACAATTGTAGAATGGTGAATCAATTTCAAAACTCGAGAGAGAAAGTGAACTATAATTCACGATCAAATGACAGAGTTACGCAAAGTATGTAACTGTTTAAAACAAGATTTCCAAATACCCCTTCAATTAGTTTTTATTTTTCCGCACTTGATTTTACTATTGTAATTACCAATTTTGAAATTTCAAGTGAGAAAGGTACAAGTTATTATTTACTATGAAATAAATTTTAAACATCTAGAAGACTGGATATTTGTATTGCAAGTGGCTAAATGAGGCTATTTTGTAGAAGTTGATAATTCACGATCGCGTTAGTGCTATTGAGCACATCTTGCCCACATGTAATATTATTTTCTTATCCGATCACGTTGTTAACATTTTTCTACATATTTTCCCACTGAATTCCTAAATGATTAATGGTATTTGACTTTGCTTGCACCCTTTATCACATCGGATATAATAAAGAGCCATTTTATCGCTTGGAGGAAGCATACAATAAAAAACAATTTAATCTACTCCAAACACGTAAGTAAACAGCATAAAGGCGATCGGATGAGAAAAAAGTAAGAAAAATGTTAGATCTGAAAGAAATCTTACAACTACTTCCGCTAAATTGCTTTGAAATAGGGAGATTTCACTGTTTGCATTCCGCATAATTCGTTCTTGTTTGTTTTACGATTCGCCGAGATTTCTGCACACAAGTCCTCAGAGCTGTTGCGAGTAGGCACAGCATTCCAACATTGCTTCAATTTCTTCAAATTGCTCGTGGGAGAGAGTGCGCTCTCGAGTACTTTTAGTCCTTCATTTCCATTAACACTCACGCTCAATTACTTGGCACGATCAAGCACTTTTCATTAGTTCGTTTTTCTTCTCATAGCTAGAAAACAGACTGCAATGGAAAGTTCCTATGCACCGAAGAAAGTGGATGCATTTGAAGTGCACCAGAATATTCACAGATGAGACTAGTGGATATCATTTTAAAGTTTTCAGAAGAAAGTGAAGGTCTTCGTTACTAATAGACAATTGATAGTGTGATCTCTGAATGTTGTCTGAATGGTATACAAAGAATGTGTTAGCTGTTTTGTCTATTTTGGTATTTAACTATTCAGTTTTATTGTTAAAGAATGAGCACATAGTTCACTAGAAAATTGTTTTGATCATTGTAGTTGAATAGAAATATTATGCCTCTGATGTTGAAAATGTAAGAGTAATTAATTAGTTCATAATACATAATTAATATTGTTAAAAATTTGGTGCTTTACAATTCGAATTCAAATCCAGACCTCATTTTCAGACCATATTATAAAAAAGTGCATCAAATTTTACTGCATGACATTGTTTGTGAGATGTAATTCAGAAAGGAAAGTGTTTAGTTTCACAAAATACATAACTTTTCAACTTCATTATTTGTTCATAGCTTTGTGATAAATTAGTTTTCAATTTATTCTACCAATTTTCAACTCAACCCAAAATTCTTAACTTTCACAGGAAAAAACTAAAATACCTCATTAAGTGGTAAGTCTGCAGATGAATGACGTTTGTTGATGAAATATTTTACTTCAAAAGAAATTCAGAACTAACGTAGACCAGATGGAAATATTGGCATGTAAGTAATAGGTGGCTCAGTGAAGAAACTATAAACTCCTAAATCCCATAGCAAATACCTATTTTCAATATAACCTCATTACAATTTTCTCGATTATACTCATATATTGATTTTAAGACAACTTTTTCAAATACTAACAATGTACATGTGTACTGTTCTCCCACGACAAAGAATTGAAGCATCAATGTGTTTGATATGTAACCAGAGAACTACCATTTAAATACTAATGCAATGTACCGCAAGAAAAGTGTGCGTGAAAAAATCTTCTTGCGACAATTATAAAAAAAAACAGTAACATTTTAACAAAATATTTTCAAAAGCAAGAGGTCTGTTATTATCGTTGTGGTTGTTACTAAATAAGAGTAAGTAGTAAGATTCCTAGATGGACATCGCTGCGTACGTAAAAATTACCGATTCTGCAAAATTATTCTCACTACAGTCACAAAATTATCACACCCAAATTATTGTCAATATAGAATAAGCATATCACGTCCTTCAATTCGAAGAAACTGATAATGAAGTAAGTTGTTCTATAACTTTTCATGTTTATGCGGCTGCGAACTTTCTCTGCAGCGCATGTCTGCACCGCATGCTGCTCTCTTTGTACATGAGACATAACCGTGAGTGCATGCGCACCTTGCAACCCTTGTTATACACGAACGTGAAAATGGTCATATACGCATGACACACATTGGGTACATGACCATGGTCGCATGCACATGTCGCATACTTGGGCGCATGCGTATGTTGCACAACTAGTCCATAAGCTTTTGGTCATGCGCATGTCCCCCACTGGGCACAAGAAGCCGTAACTGTTGTCGCATGCGAGTGTCGTATGAGACTGTCGCATGAGACCGTCACCCTGGTCGCATGCGCATGTCGCCCGCCCGGCGCAGAACGGCCTGCCGTGTTGCACAGGGTCTGAAGGGCCGTCGCGCAAGGTGTCCATAATGCACGCTCCCGACTACGTCACCAGCCCCGGCGCCGGGTCGTACTCGCAGCATGGAGACGGTAAGCACCAGCACGCACGCATGTACGCAAGCACGCAGTAGCACGCACGCTGTAGCAGGAGTGGATTAATACCCATTTATAAATTGGCTAACCACGTGCTTACGGCGCCCGATGGAAAAGGATATACAATATCTCTCTGTAGCTTGGTCCAAGAAGGGCCAAGTTGTAGTCACAACCATTAGCAAGCAGTGATAAAGCCCCTTCATTCAGTGCAAGAAAGGTCAAAGTCAGCAACCAGGCGAATTTTATATATATATTGGATTTATAATTTAAATATTAAATTGCATCTTCATATTAATTTAGATCTCGGAACTTCATTATTGAAATATTATTAATGGATCTTTAGTTTAATTTATTAATTAATTATATCTTTTGGTACTGCTTAGGGCGTCTGAAGGTATTAATCCAATCCTGCTTGTAGGCACTAGCATGAATCCATGAGCAGCACACTCGATTACACGAATTCATTTTCACCCACCAACTCCATTTGGATATTACTTAAACCCAGATTGGGACATCAGGAGTTTTGGAACTACGAATTACACTCGACTTTTAAAATCTTGTTAATTTAAATCACCGCTATTTTTATGAACGTTAATAATAATTTCATAGTTTTAGATAAAAAAGTTCATGAAAATGCAATAAAATCATTCAATATGAAAAAACTCCATCTTCAGAATTTGATTTTTTCGTTTTTTTGTTTGAAAAATAAACGGTATGCAGTATGAGTAACGTACTCCAGGAATACGTTAATCCAACTCCAAATGAAAAGTTTTTGAAACAATATGGAGCTTTTCCAGATTCAATACTTTTATTTTCATTAAGGATTTCACGTTTATCTTTATTATTACAGTTACTGTTGTTTAATGAAAGCAGAATTCATTGAAAAGTCTCTAACACATTAGCAAAATCTAGCAAATGTCTTTTAATCTTATATGCAGAAGCTATTAATTGACAAAGATATAATTTCAGAGGATGAGTAAATCAACAAAAGTATTAATTCAACCATTCTGTCTCCCACTCAATCTCTACTTCATACACTTATTGTTTCATGTACTACTACTTATTCACTCACGCATTCACTCATCTGTATGTCCATTTATTCATTACTTTGTTCTTGTATTCCTTCGTTCACTCATTCCTGTGTTCACCCACTCTTTCGTTCACATTCGTTCATTCATTCCTTCGCTCACAACTCCTTTCTCCCACTCAGTAGTTCACTCGCTCACTTTCACACTAAATTTCATTCGTTCATTAATTCACTTATCCGTTCATTCATTCATTCACTCGAGCTTTGACTCTTATTAACGTGCTCATTCTCTCATTGATTTTCACTTTTATTCCTCATTCTCTGCCCCATACTATCAGTTACTTTCACTTATTCATGTGTTCATTGATACACACACTAATGCACCCATTCATTCATACAGTCGCACATTCATATGTTCATTGACACGCTGGCTCATTCAGACGCACTCTGTGGTGGTGCATGGCGAGTAGTGGGTGGTGCATGGCAATGTGTGTTGTGGTGCGGCCGCAGCCGAGGGAGGAGGCCCCATGCGACGCCGCTCGCAGCTGCACGGCTCCGACAGCGACCTGGCGTCGCACTACTCCTTCCACTCGCAGCCCTCGCGCCACTCCATAGGTACGCCCGCCCGCGCCGCAGCGCACTGCACCCCGCACAACACCCCGTTGCTCTTGGACGAGCAACCCTTCCACCTGTTTGCTTCTTTGCCGCTCGAATTCACCTTTGAATTCGGTATACACTCTTTCTCCTGACACTCTGTGATCCTTCTGAGACGGTCTGTTCCTTTTGAGACGGTCTGTTCCTTTTGAGACGGTCTGTTGCTTCTGAGACGGTCTGTTCCTTCTGAGACGGTCTGTTCCTTCTGAGACGGTCTGTTCCTTTTGAGACGGTCTGTTGCTTCTGAGACGGTCTGCTACTTCTGAGACGGTCTGTTGCTTCTGAGACGGTCTATTGCTTCTGAGACGGTCTTTTCCTTCTGAGACGGTCTTTTCCTTCTGAGACGGTATGTTCCTTCTGAGACAGTCTGTTGCTTCTGAGACGGTCTATTGCTTCTGAGACGGTCTGTTGCTTCTGAGACGGTCTATTGCTTCTGAGACGGTCTGTTCCTTCTGAGACGGTCTGTTCCTTCTGAGGCGGTCTGTTCCTTCTGAGACGGTCTGTTCCTTCTGAGACGGTTTGTCTCTCCTAAAACGGTCTACCGCTCCTGAAACGATATGTTCCCTCTGAGAGAGGGTCTGTTCTTTCTACCCCACCTGCAACTATATATATATATATCCTGAGAGAGTCTGTTCTTCCTGAGACTATTTGTTTTTCCTGAGTCGGGTCGTTCCTTTTGAGTCGATGTGTCCCTCCTGAGATGGTCTGTAACTTCTAAGCTAGACTTCTTTTCTCGACAGTTGCTCTCTTAGCTCTCATATTTCATCGACAGTCGCTCTCTTATACCATGGAGAGTAGCTCTCTTCTTTCATCGAGAGTAGCTCTTCTTTCCTCAATGGTCGCTCACTTCTTTCCTCGGAGTCGCTCACTTCTTTCCTCGGAGTCGCTCACTTCTTTCCTCGGGAGTCGCTCACTTCTTTCCTCGGGAGTCGTTCTCTTCTTTCCTCTGGAGTCGTTCTCTTCTGGGCTGGGCCCTCTAGCCTGGGGTACTCTGTTTATCAGATTTGCCTCTTTTCTTAATGTTGTCTAACTTTCCATTATTGTACCACTCTTTCTAATTATATTTCTTATGTTTATAAGTATTTCTCAGAATATTCATACATTTCTAAATATATTAATACTCTTTCGAATTATATTTCTTATGTTTATATGTATTTCTAAATATATTCTCAATTTTTTCTAACTTCATCTCTGACCACTTTCTCTTTCAATTGATATATTTTCCTTACTTTGCAGACATCCAGATTTCTTCTTTTCACTTCTAAAAGTTATTTATTTTAAAGATATTACAACAATCAGATGTACTTATATAGTTTTACTTTATTCAAACTGAAAGAAAAGTTAAATCCAAATGTCAAACGAATCTTCTTCATCCAAACTGTTTTCATTATAGCTTTCACCTCTGAGGCATATTTTTAATATTGATATTAAATGCCTTTATATTTCTGGGTTCACAAATCTTTTGTCTAATAGATACATTAACACAGTTTCAGCCATATTGCTGTCAAGGAACACGATTAAGTTTTGTTCCGTGTTCAAATGGAAAAAGTTTCATTTCAAATTGTGGATCCTGTCTGTTTTATAGCTTCGAATAAATCTGTGGGACTTCCCCGTTACAGAAGGTCTGTGAGTACCTTCCGACGTCAACTTCCCATGTGTAACATGACATTTTCTGATATTCGACACTTTGTCACGGATAAGATAACAGGTTATTTACGGCTTCCTCATAGTCACGTGAGCAGATTAATTAAAATGTATCTTGTAGTGCAGGGTTTTCAATTTTAACAGGTGTTCAGTTTTGAGCACCTGACGTTAACTGATTTCACTAACCCTGTGGTTAAAGTAAATTCTTATTGCTTCTTTCATCTCACGTTCTCAGTAAATATTAAGCATTACTTAGATTTCTACATTTGAGACAAAATATGGGAACAAACGTATTTCTCAATTTCAGTATTCCAAATTCAGGTAAACAAAAACAAATAAAAGGAATATTGTAATAAGCAATTTTTATACTGCGTGCAACTCCCCTGGCATCAGATTAAAAAACACAATTTATTACAAAATATTGTTTAAATGTCTAGAACTAACTGCGCATGAAAGTATGGTGCTAGCTTGATCATTGAAACACGTGCAGCAATATTGCTGCTGGTCTCTTCTAACATACAGCAGATCGTGTTGCAATCCTACAGTTCTGTTTTGTTGCTTCGCATAAGCAATCTTTTCATGCGTTTTATTCGTTTTTTTGTTCCAAAACTGATTTCTTAATCTCTGTATTACCAGGAGGGGGGCAAGCTCCACGATGATTGTTTTTACAGGTTTCGAAGCTGGATCTCATTGATATTGCTCCTGATCTGCTTTTTGTTAAGAAAATAATGCAATTTATCACAAGTATTAATTATATTTCGTAATTTGAGTCATTACAGCATATTTTGTTGTGGATAAAAAAAATCGGAACTATTCACTCGACAACAGAACACTCGTAATACATTTTACCAATAGGTTGCATAAAATATATTAATAAACTATAAGCTGTGAAGAAAAGTCAGCCTTTATTTGTAATAAATTTGTAATAGATTTTGCCTTTAAATACAAATATTAATGGAAGAAAGTATATTTTTTTTCACTTTCTGAGTCGAAAATTAAAAAAACGTTTTTGGATTAAACGAATACACATGTATATTATTAGTTACAACAGTTTTTTTTTCATTTATCAGACTCGTCAAAGAGAATAAACTTACAATTTAAACAGTGGTCTCCGGAAACCCCCTTCCCCGTTTCGTAGATAAAACATGGAGCCAATTATTCCTAGGTGTTGTTGGGTTAAGTATTGGTACCTCATGTACTACTTGTGTATGCAGTGTCAAATTTCGCATCACCATCCTTTTAATGGAATACAGCGCAAAGTAACCACAGGCATACACGTCAAGCATATTCAGGACGCAATGACAACAAGACCACGCGCCCGCAGTGGAGTACAACTCGACCTCCAACGTCAGCGACCTCCAGCGAAACGACACATGTTATTTGCGTCGTGTGACAAGAGCGGCGGCTGTTACGAAAACCCGTCCGACCGGCTCTCGCGGTCGCCACCGGCGCCGCCGCCTCCGCCGCCTCCGCCGCCGCCGCCTCCGCCGCCGCCTCCGCCGCCGCCTCCGCTGCCGCCTCCGCCGCCGCCGCCACCTCCGCCGCCGCCTCCGCCTCCTCCGCCGCCGCCGCCAACGCCGCCGCCACCGCCGCCTCCGCCACCGCCGCCGCCTCTGCCGCCGCCTCCGCCGCCGCCACCTCCGCTGCCGCCGCCGCCGCCGCCTCCGCCGCCGCCTCCGCCGCCTCCGCCGCCGCTTCTGCCGCCGCCTCCGCCGCCGCCTCCAACTCCGCCGCCGCTTCTGCCGCCGCCTCCGCCGCCGCCTCCAACTCCGCCGCCGCCGTCTCCGCCTCCACCGCCGCCTCCGCCGCCTCCGCCGCCTCCGCCGCCGCCGCCACCGCCGCCGCCGCCGCCTCCGCCGCCACCTCCGCCGCCACCTCCGCCTCCGCCGCCGCCTCCGCCGCCGTCGCCTCCGCCGCCGCCTCCGCCGCCGCCTCCGCCGCCGCCGCCGCCTCCGCCGCCTCCGCTGCCGCCTCCGCCGCCGCCTCAGCCGCCTCCGCCGCCGCCGCCACCGGCGCCGCTGCCGTCGCCGCCGCCGCCGCCAGAGCCACTGCACCCGCCTCTGCCTCCGCGTTCGCCTCAGTCATGCACGGCCACCGCCTCCACCATCACCATCACCGCCACCAATCTCCATCTCCACCCTCACCATCACCACCCGCCTCCACCCTCACCGCTACCACAGCCGCCGCATCCCCCACCGCCTTCACTACTTGCCCCCACCTCTGCCATTGCCGCCGCCTCCTCCACGTCCTCCTCCGTCTCCGCCACTGCCTCCGCCTCTGCCTGCGCCTCCGAGTTCGTCTCCGCCACAGACACTGCCACTATTACCACCACCCGCCACCGCCATCGACTTCACTACTGCCTCCATCTCCGCCATCGCCGCCGTCACCTCCAACTCCTCCTCCAACTCTGCCTTCGCTTCCACCTCTGCCTCCACGTCTGCCTCTGCCTTCGCCTCCATTTCTGACTCTACCTCCACCTCTACCACCGCCTCCAACTCTGCATCCGCCTCCGCCTCCAACTCTGCCTCTGCCTCTACCTCTACCTCTGCAGCTCCATCCGTCTCCACCTCCGCCACATACTCAACCAGTCACCGCCACTACATCCCCCTTCACCTCTTCCATCTCAACCTCCTCCACCCCTCCTTGCCACTACTGTCTTCATCTCCGCCATCGCCACCACCACAGTCTCCTCCACCCCCACCTCCAGCTCGAGCTCAACCTCAGCCTCCGCTCCGCCACAGACAAAACACAGCCACCGCCACTACCACCCCCTTCCCCATCTCCACCTCCACCAACCCCACTTCCACCACCGATACCTCCCCCGCCATGGCCACCTCCTTCACTACTACCTCCACCTCTCTCATCACCGCCGCCTCCGCCACCGCCTCTTCCTTCTCCTGCACGTCATCTTCCTCCTCCTTCTCCTCCTTCCTCTCCTCCTTCCCCTCCTCCTTCTCCTCCTCCTTCTCCTTCTCCTCCTGCACCTTCTCATCCTCCTGCACCTCCTCCTCCTCCTGGACCTCCTCCTCCTTCTCCTCCTCCTTCTCCTCCTCCTGCACCTCCTCCTCCTTCTCCTCCTCCTCCTTCTCCTCCTCCTCCTTCTCCTCCTCCTGCACCTCCTCCTCCTTCTCCTCCTCCTGCACCTCCTCCTCCTTCTCCTCCTCCTGCACCTCCTCCTTCTCCTCTTCCTCCTCCTCCTTCTCCATCTCCTCTTCCTCCTCCTCCTTCTCCTCCTCCCCCTTCTTCTCCTCCTCCTCTTCCTCTTCCTCCTCCTCCTTCTCCATCTCCTCTTCCTCCTCCTTCTCCTCCTCCTCCCCCTTCTTCTTCTTCTTCTTCTCCTCCTCCTTCTCCGTTTCCTCCTCCTCCTCCTTTTCCTCCTCCTTCTCCTCCTTCTTCTCCTTCTCCTTCTCCTCCTCCTTCTCCTTCTTTTTCTCCTCCTCCTCCTGTACCTCCAATTCCACCTCCATCTCCGCCACCTCTGCCACCAGCGCTGCCACCGCCGCCGCCGCTAAATTATCTTAGCCCCGAGGTGAACTCTCCTCTGGGACCAGGGGTCACCCATTTTTACGTCACTCACCAGCGACTCTCTGGTTCGCCTCGCTGCCGCGCCAGCCGTGCGGCATGGACAGTCCGTCTTTCACGCGGCGCTGACCGCGAGCATGCAAGGGAGGTAAACACACATTGTGCGTAGACGCCGCTGCCACTCTTGTGTCGTTAACCGATAAGGACAGCCGTGGCGAAATCACGCCGGGGCACACGAAATGCCGCACTGTGCCGAACTTGAAATGTTCAGTCAACAGGTCTGTTGGTAGATTGCTGTGATAGCATCTGTGGCAACTGATTGCTGCTGGCGGCGTATTTATACTGAGATTGTTACAGCGTTATATCGCACTAATCGAGATAGTGCAGGATGAACATGTCATCTAGTTTTGTCACTACGATGGGACAATCAAGAAGACCCCTTCCAACAATCTGAAACAACTTCGAAAAGAGAAAATCAAAATTATTATACTACATTTGTTTGAAGAAAAACGCATAAGGTAAAAGGAGCATCCAATAATCCAAACAAGATGTCACTTCAAATATCTTTTTATTAAAATACTTCCTATTTGGTGCTTTTTTTCGAACGAAATATTTTCACGGAATTTGTAGCGGAAAATGTGTGTTAACAAGTTTATAGAATTAACTCGCTATATATTCCTTCAAATTGTCTCTCACGACTCTCTTTCTTTACCGTTCATTACAAAACTCAAACGCTCACAATGTGTGGTTAAACAATACGAACAGAAAAATAACTTAAATATGATATGGTTAAGTAACTAAAGATTCTCTTAACGAATGAATATTTAGAACAAAGTTAAGATGCCCTTCTTTTTCACATCACAAGAATGTTCTATTTAAAATTATTGAAAACTACATAAATCAAACCAATTATCTTTCTACTTACTTAGTATAGAGAAAGTATTGTAATGCTGCGGCAAAAAACGGACATTTTTCGACAGAAAACCCATTATGATGGGGCAATAACATCGAATACGTAAATAAATCAAGTTCCTACATGTTGCAAATATTACATTCCCTAACATGTGTAGTCAGCATCCACGTTTTGTCGGTCCTTATATCGAAAAATCCGTTGACGATAAAACTTTTGTCTGTCCGTGCGGCCATCTAACTGTAGTTGTCATTAGCACGTAAACCGTCAAGACGGTTTTCTCTAAAATTGATATTTCCTTAATCGATCTTGCCCAAAACTAGCTGTACTACTAGTTTGAGACAGATAGTTTGATTTTAGGGATTCTTTACATGGAGTCTCAACATTTTTAAAATTGTCTAATAGCTCCGACATTTTGGATTTGTTTCTTAAACAGAGGAGTAGAGCTAAAAAAGTAGGCAACTCTAGTGTTCGGCAAACTTTCTGAATTTTTGAAATTATGAATGAGAAAACGCGAGAAGGTTTGTGCTGTTGTAGCTCCACTAGTAATTTGCCGTAAGTCGATTCCTTTCATTTGACACAATTATAATACTGTGTTGTAATATTTTCTTACTAATGGAATATTGTGATTCTCTGTCCGAATTCAAGTTTCTACATTTTCAACCATCGTGGTCGGACAGTCACACTTCTGTTTTTTGGGGTCATGGAAGCTCAGTAAATTTCAATTCTTAGCGAGATCGGCTGTCTAGTGTTTTAAACAGCGTATCCAACACTACTTACATTCCTTCTTTATTTGCCTGTTCATTTTTTGTAGTGACTTTCAGTTAGTTCCAGTATAATTCTTAAAATGCATCAATGTATCAAATAGTACCAAATTTTTCATGTGTTTCATGTATTAAAATTTGTATAAAATCGGAGATTAAATTAATCATTTACTATGTGCTGAACCTAATGTCTACCGACAAACATTGGCTTGGTGTGGAAATGTTGGCATCGGTGTGGAAACGTACATAGTACTCAAGAAAAATACATTTCTAAAACTGTGATTTTGCAGGAAAACTGTTTAATCTGACTGAGCCGTTATGTCATGGCCAAAGAATGGCCGACATTAAGATGTAGACCAATGTTTAAGAAATGTATGCAAGTAAATATGCATACTTTTGGAAAACTAAACTCATTCATTGAATCCAAAAGTGATTACTTTTTAGATGTCATTTTTCATGAGCGCCGACAACATCCAAAAATGCAAATTACTTATTATATGTATGTATTATAGCATAATACCTATTATAGAACAGGAATAGATCTACAATCGTAGGGTAAAATAAGCATTGCAGAACACAATACATAATATCTAACAATATTGCATGATGGTAGTGGCCCGTTTTCTACTATGCCACCCAAAGAAAAATTATTTTGAGCCAGAACCAGAATATTTACTTCACAACCCGAAGTGTCCGAGTCAAAAATATATCCAGGCAAGAGAAAGAGAAAGGAGTATCGTTCCATTCTTTATCTCCTGATGACCCGTTTTCTTAGGAGTAGAGCCGAGGGGAATGGGTTGCTATTTTGTTAGCGGTACTATGAAATCAAATCTGTAGTTCATGTACTGATGCAAACATGTTTTCTCTTATCCGAGAGCGAAAATTTCTGGTTTTCAAACGTTGCTTACCCTGCTTTATTGATACATTTATTCATCTTTCAATAGTAAAGGGTTGGGCGAGGGTTTCTGGAGCTCAAGAAAATGTGATCATTAGAGACCGGAAAAATATGTAGTATTAAACGTCAAAATATGTACATAAATATGTAATGAAAACAGTAAGAATATGTAATAAATATGTAAAATCGGATGCAATATGTAATAATATGTAATATTAAAATTCTCTAATTAAAATCCATTTACATAGCAATAAAATATATTTAGAAAAACTGCTCACTGTACATCACTGTTTAATCTATTGTAATCCAGGACTGTATTTAGCAGCCAGACTAATCGCAATAGAAGCCATCGCACAAAGTGGCGAGATATGCGATCAGCAAACATACACCTTAGCATCTTCATCGAAGTGTTACACGCTGGCGATCGCAAGTTTTTCTCGGAAATTAAGGTTGCACATCACAAAACGCGATGTCAGTGATATTTTGGACACCTACATTTTCCCAATAATGTAAGAACAATGTTGATTTAAAAAAACAACATCTTTTTATAAAAAATATGGAATTCAATTGAAGAAAGTTGATAAAATAAGAAAATGTATTGTGATTACAGCAAAATATGTAAAATATGTAAAGTAGTACTAAATATGTAAAAATATGTAACGAAAAAATTCGATATTGTGTTAGAAGGGCTATGATTCGCCAAGATTACAATTTTGGGAACGGTAAGTAGAAAGACAAAAAATACGAATCGTATGTAATTACATAAAAATCCTGTCTCTAGTGATCATACTCCTTTCCCACAAATAACATATAGTTTTTTTCAGTTTTTGACTAAATAAATCAAACCAAATGCTTCTCGAATGGCTCATGAGCAGCGTACTAACTTCCTGTGATATGATCCCGAGTGGTTTTATTTCTGGTCGAGGCAAATGAGTTGTAGCTTTCCTGTAAAATCGTCTCAGTTTCTGCAGCTGTGTGACGAAGAAAAGCTCAGACAGGCGGATTTTGCTAGTTGGAAGGAAATACATTATGTTCGTCATATGTCTCTCACCCTCCCCCCAAGTGTGGGAATTAAATTAGTCCTAGGCAGGGGGACACAGCTGGCTAGCTGGCGGACTATCGACCCAAAAATGCCAAGCACCTACAATCAAACCAAATCGAATTTTGAACGGAGTTCAGGACAGTAGAGTTGCGGTAATCCGCTATTCGGTGCAATCCGAGGTGGTCTGATGTGTACAATCAAACAAGTGGAGTTAATTTTATGTATTTCAAACCAAAATAAAATTTAATATATTTAAGTAAGAATTCATCTTCTTAGATATTAATTAAGAATGCGTAGCTCAATGTATTTCACTGTCTTGGAAGATTGTCAATACACTATTTAGGGTTGATTGATTTATATTTTACGTGGGGATGCTCAGCATCTTAGCGTCCCCAGACGCTACGATGGCTCAAGCTGGCTCTTGAGGGGTTGGCAACACTACGTCAAAGGTCATGTGTGCGGCGGTCGATGCCAGTGTCAGTCTGTCTGCTATATTACTGTGACCGGTTCGGGCTCCTTTATGTATGTTTGTATGCATGTATCTGCAATTTTAATAGTACACGCACATTAAATTTGACTTCGTTATACATTGTAGTTGAAGATTCCGTTATGTATTTTTCTTTTCTCCGTTTAATCCGAGTGTTCTGTAATCCGAGGTACCATCAGACCCTCGGATCATCGCGACTCTTACTGCAGGGGTCCTCAAACTACGTCCCGCGGGCCATATGCGACCAGCCGAGGACATTTATACAGCCCGTCGGGTCGGGAATTTGTTGATAGTTTTTGTTTTACTATAGTGCGATTTTTCTAAGTCTGCCTCTCAAGGCCTGTCTTCACGATGGAATATGTCACGGTACCTCCAGTCTTTCTTAGTCATGCCGCTCGATATCGCATGATTGCGACCGTATCAAGCAGTGCTTGCGACCATGCGACATCTAGCGGCAGGACCGAGAAAGACGCGAAATGCCGTATGATCGGCCAAAGGGGCTTGAGAGGCAGAGTTAGAAAAATCGCACTATATAATCCGGCCCTCCGACGGCCTGAGGGACAATGAACTGGCCCCCGTTTAAAAAGTTTGAGGACCCCAGGTCTACCGTATGCCGTTGCAGAAAGTATGAGCGCGCAGTTGTAACCCGGTGCACGATCGTCCCATGCCGTTCGTGGAAATCGGGCAGACCACCCCCGCGAAAGCGACCTCGTCAGGTTGACAAACTGCATCCCGGTATTCGAACCACGCGCCTGGGCGTGGCGCGGTTGGCACGCGTGGCACGCAACTCTCCCGGCCGTGACCGACCGCACGGGCCGTTCCTGATGGGCTGCGGAGGCAACCCATAAATACGCCTGTTGCTCCTCAATGTCTCAATAGTTTTGCGGGTCAAGGATTTTTTTTTTCTTTGGTACGTGTAGCTTCTAGCTTTGATGGTGAAACGATTTAAATTTTGGACTGTTATTCCTAGGGGGCGGATTTTGAAGACCTAAAACACTTCCGTGCTCACAAAATGTTTTTAAAATGCCCTAAAAGCAGAGAAAAATGACGTGAAAATGTGATCAAAACTACTTCAGAAGAATAACTTGAGTTGGATACGTTACTGATGTAATTGAGGTTTCTTCTAATCGTTCGTGTGCACTCAGCTTGCAAACTTTTTGTTTGGACTGTTTTTTACTAGGAAATCTCTACCTTTAGTTATCCCGAAATCAGTGGAACCGACAATAGCGCAGATAAGCGTCACGGGAACCTTAGATTACATACAACGACTGACATTACAACTTCTGAGCGAAGAAATCGAATAGGCTACTCAGGAATTCTATGGAGAACATTAGTTGCATCTCGTAAATATTATTTGAAGCAAATACCATCAAAATGATATTAAAATTTACTAAATCAGCGAAAAAATGCATTAAAAATGGCGGGAAATTGTAAAAAATGATTTATTAGTCGAAATCATCGAAAAATGGAAAAAAATTAATAAAAAAATGCGTCATTTTGCTTTGTCATAAGATGAAATTAATTTCTTTACTAAATGACATTGTTCTAAAGTGAAAAGAAAAAATGACGATTCATTAAAATCCGGCCCCTAGTTATATCCACGTTCGTGAGTTCGAAATCGAGGGACTTTGAGGGCGAAGTAATTCGTCGAAAAATGGAAAAAGGAAACGAAATCCTGTGGTTTCGTGTCGCGGATTTGATGTTAAAGAACCTTAGCCACAAACGATGTCTCTCTGCAAAATTATTAAACGCATCGCCCTAATAATATCTCTATTCTCTGCTAGTGGGATTATAATGTTAGTTGCATTTTTAGAGTCCCTAGTTATAAAGATAAGCGCAGCCTCAACTCCCGTTGCCATTTAATAGCTTCTCATACGCTAGCCCCACCAGGCAGCATTCAGATGACGAGAAGAAATGATAACAATATTGATAACATTATGGTTTCATTAGTGTATTAATATTAGTTTTGAGTATATTATTTATTTTCAGTTCACACAATATCGACTCAGAATTTTCCTAAGAACTGGATACAAAATGGCCGAACGGACAGCGCGAAGGAATGAATTATTCTCTGAAACTAGGAACACTTAAGGTCTTCCCCTTTCCATATGATCACTAGCAATGCCAATAGAGCGTATCTAAATGCATAAATTAAATGGGGATCTTTAGATACACAAAGAATATTGCTGTAAGAACTTAGGAAAACAAACAAATCCTAAGCGTGTGCATCTAGTCAATGAGCCATCTGTCTGAGCTGTGTAGAACAAGTCCAGATTAGCCAAACTTTAGCATGAACGCCATCTACCGAAAATTGTTCCGCGAGCTACTAGTAGCTCGCGATCGATAGTTTGGCGATCACTGAACTAGAATCTAGAATCCCGGGATATTCTAGATTCTAGAATGACCAGATTGTATGCCTGATGGTGGATGTCCGCGCTGTAGTGCCTTATAAAATACAGGTTTAAATTCCTCGCATAATATCGTTTGCTTCATATTCTGGTCATCACAATATAAAATTCTTGTACTATAAGAACCATTGATTTTCAGAATGGAACTGTTAAACACTGTACAAACATACTTAAACACGAACATTGCTGACTGTACAAAGGTAAAGTATTACTATGTAAGGCTCCAATATCATATGATTAACAACTTATTCTTTTATCTATGAATCCACAAATAGCAACAATTTGACATATTTATTCCTAAGTTAACGTTGCTCTAGATCGCGCACGCTTATTATTGCTTACTGATGTGCCACAAGGAGCTTATGGTAGCGATTATTTGCATCCGGCGTTGTTAGCCGAATTGTTTAACTACGTTGGGTGAAGTCACGGAAGTTATGAAATTCGAGACACGTCGAAGTCCTGGGTAGGTGACAATCTGGGAACCTACTTACTAACCGCCACTGCCCGAAGGGATGAAACGTAAAGGCCGAAAAGGCCGGTATACAAGGTACAGTTTTCGTGCAGATTCTTCATGCAGTCAGGACTTTACGCTTTCTGCATAAAAAAATTATGAACATGCTCATAGTTTTTCGTGTAGAAAGCATACAGATTGACTCCAGCGCCTCTAGCGGCAGAATAGTTCACTAACGGTAATCGGCCATGTCGATTTTGTGGTTAGGTGCGATTGTATGAAATGATATATTGTGATAAACTACATCTTTCCTCATTCCTGCCTTCCCATTTTTATTACTTATGCTTCTCATGGCTAATCAAAACTAAATCAAAATCACAGCCAGAACGTACGCGCAAAAATACCATCATTGAAAGTACTCGGTCGGCGCAATTCAGTTGTTTCCTGGTAGCCCCCCCCCCCCCCAGCTCCGGCTTGTGTCGATTCACGCAGAAAGCCTAAAGTCTGGTATGGACCGTGTGCGCGTGGACGGAGGCTAAGAATCGTTGCGAACAAGGCGCAACGGAATAAAAAGCTTTCAGCACTTAATTGTTATGCTATTAAATTACTGCTGATTGCGAGAGACTGCGGGTGTGTAATAGGCTGCATGATTTTACTTAAAACTTAACACGCCCGACACTAACAAGGTAAAGTATTCATGACTCTAACCTCAACTATCCATTCTTGGATCTAGGCAGGTTCAAATAGCAGTCGGGGTTTGTGGTACTTATAACTCAGTAATAATCTTATTCTTCTCATTGTCCTATTTTTTCGTCTTCCTCATGTCTTCACTTTCCTCGTGTCTCCTCTACCCCTTCCTCCTTGCCCTGAGTGTTTCATCAAACCATTACAAAGCCCCTGTGTGCGCAGAAAACGGCAAGGCGACCGGAGACGCGCTGCCCATGAAGAAGTTCTCCGGAGCAGAGAACTTCGCCGAGAAGTTCAAGTACCACGACCCAGAGAAGTGAGTAGTACCTTTCTCTTTATTTGCGCAGGTTAATTTCAACTGAAGTTATTAAGAGACTGCCCTTCTTGATATGATTTTTAATTTCTTGGAAGGTCCATTGATTTTTTTAGGCAGACATTCACAATATAACATAATTTATTTAACAATTTTTATAATAACATTTTACATTATTTTACCATTCTCTTTCTTCTTTTTAGTACCCCCTTTTTTACACTAAAAGCTTAGGGTCCAGCTGATTCTAGGCTTGGCTAGGGAATCCTCGGAATTGACAGGAGTCAAAGTCAGAAACTACTGTTTCTTTCCATATGTGATTTATGAATATTTTGTCGATTAGGTTTAGTCAACATTTTAGTTTAAGAGGTCTCGAACTTTTCCGCGAGAAAAATGGAGAACGACAACATGAAGCTGGGAGTGAAAAGTTCTTGTACTCTTCTTGTTCTCTGATGGAACTGGCATTCGAATGTGATCCAAACATGGAAATAACTTCGAAATTTAAGAGAGAAATAGAAGCAGCAACTCTTCCTTCTTTGGATATTAGAACAGCGAGAAAGGTGATGAAACAAAAACATTAGCAAATCCAATATCCCATCACTTTCAACTTTGAAATAAGTTTCAAACATTATTTTATTTCTTCATTTTAGAATGTTGATTTTAATTCTGTTTGTAGTAGCGCCTAATCAGTTCTAGTGTAATTGATTGTCATATTTTTTTTCTTTCTTTTTTAACAGTTTTTTGATATTCAGGATCCTAACCCACCTTTCTTCATTAAAAACATAACATTCGCGGATTTAAAATTCGCGGGGTTTTTTGGGTACAAACTCTCGCGAATGTTGAGGGATTACTGTACTATTTTAACGAACTCCTCGTGAGTGCTGGCCCTAATGCACACAGAGAATTTTATTGAAAATTTGAACTAATGTTTAAAAGATTTATTCTGTTTTATGACAAATCAAAGCTCAACATCACACTTGACTGTATTTTAAATAATAAAGAGAACATATCATTATTACTCAAAGATCCCCCCTTCGGTTCATTATTTTGTCAAAACCTTTCTGGCAACCCTAGGAGAGTCGTTCATTTCTTATTTAAGAACTACGACCCATAGCGCAATGTTTTTTAAAGGCTGCTTTCCTTGCCTTGATAAATTCACTTTAGTTCGGAATTTGTTCTGCCCCTCCGTATCCCTGGCACTGATCTCCCTTCTAATCGGCGTGACTGGGTGGATCGGTGCGACTAATCTTGCGATAAGTACAGTATGATGAGTGTGGAAGATTACGTGATGCAAATTATACTCGTAATATGCCTGTAAATAAGAATAAATGCGTTTTCATGACATTTTACTTCCATATTAAGAGATCCTCACGAACCGTATTTAGGTATAATATGTATTTTACAACTCGCCATAACATGTTGGAAATTGATTTTGAATAATTAATGTTTTCAAAATTGCCAGGCTGACAACCTTTCCTTTAGTTATGCGATTGGACACTGCCAAAAAAGTAGTTGTGTTCATCAGGTGTGTTATAGCTTCCTGTCGAAAGACACTCTCGGTTTACATCTATTTTCATATTAGTGGTTAATACTGTAGATTGTAGGATGGGCTTGGTGCTTTAAATAAATTTATTCTTTTATTTCCGAATGGAATAAATTCATTACCACTCTCCATGTGGTTTCTATGTTTCCCTGTTAAACCAAATGTATTTCCACTCATAATGCTTTACATACTGTTCTGAGGTAGAAATTATTTTTCTGATGGAAAGAGTCTCAGTCAATTTGAAAATGTCTTGATAGTCAAAGAACTATTCATGTATCAAAATATTACTTATTTTATTCCTTACGCGGACTGTGTCAATTTTCAGTATCCTCTTCACCCCGATTACTGGTGGTCGAAAAAAATACTTATCTCCATTTTATCTCAAAAATAATATTATTAATTTCCTAAAGAACAAGTAAATTTAAAAGATGTTCTCCAAACGGAAATTTCAAAATATATATTTCTTGAAAACTAATTTTCCTAAGGGAATAAAGATTCATATGGAATAAAGATTAGTGTGTGTCGTTGGTAGTCCCATTACTTAAAGATGTCCTGAAAATTGTGATCGATATTTGCCAAATTACTAAATTGTTTTTTACTTTAAATCATACATTACTTTTTAGACCAAACGCTGAGTTTTTTCCATGGAAAATCCGTTAATTGATGTTTAGTGGTAATAAACTCATTTAAGAGTAATTTTAACCCTCTTCTAAGCGGAACTATTATTTATATTTCTATATATTTTTGTAAATTTGAAAATTGGAAAGCAACTGTTAAGAAGTTTGCACTACGAAAAAACTACGATTACTAGGAAAATACATTTGAAGGAAATTGTTAGAAAAAGGATAAACAATCCTTCATTCCGTCTACATTTTATATCAAACTATGCAATTCCTACCCAATGTAGTATACTCCGGGAACATGACAGTTCCATCCGTCCGTGTTTATGCGTCTCCTAACAATATTCCGAAGACCCGGAAGTCCGGAAGTCCCGGAATCTTGGAAGTTTCGATGGTCCCGGTCGGACGACCAATTCTTTGTTCAAATTTGATTATTAAAACGCATTGTTACTAGGTAACATGGTCGCAATATGGATTTTATTACGACTACGAAACATATTCTCCGGTCGTAATTGGGTCGAACAAGGTGGCGAGAAAGGTGACAAGTATATACACACAAGGAACGATAATTACGCTCGTGAAAACTGTTCAAAGTAGTCTCGGTAGCTTAGTGCTTAGAGTACCTGGGCGTAAACCAGAAGGCCCGGGTTCCTGTTCCGGTCGGGGCAACCAATTCTTTCAACAAATTTAATTAATATTCCGAAGGCAAACACGACGTCGAGTTTTCCCTGACTTCTACTTTTACTCCCAGCTCAGCGGCCGTGCGTTTCACCTCCCCGCCCAGGCTTTGGTTTTCCTTTGGAGCAGGCGAGGGGGCTATGCCACTGTAAAGGACTATATCCCAGAGAGGGTTATCCGCAACGATATTTTTCTTGGTTGATTTATTGATATTGATTTCGGACGCGTGAACTTCTCAGGTCTCTCGTTCCGTAAGTGTAGTGCATTTATTACTCGGGAGCTGGCGGTGATTTTTCCCCCGCTGGATGGTGAGACCGTCTGCTAGCGGGATTTTCCCGAACCAGGTACGCGGGGTGTTGGTCAGCGGGGCACCGTCCCAGACGGGACAAGCTCGAAGCTCCCGACCGGTCTCCCGGCATGTGTGGTAGTGTGGCGCATGCTAGTGTAGTGTGTGTGTGTGTGTGTGTGTGTGTGTGAAAGGAAAGGTAATAGAACGGGGATGAGGAAGGAAAGATAACGCGCGGTCCGTGGCCCGTTTCTTAGGGTACTACTCCGGCATGCGGAGGCAGCATCTAGCTGACGAAGGTACACAGAGAGGGAAAGCATGTTCTGCACGTCGACTAGCGGCATGCCTGATTTCGCGTTGCACAGGGCACGCGTGCGTACGATTCCCGGGGCTAAAGACGGAAATAGTCCACGGGCCTCGAATCAATACTCACGTGAACTCCAAGTGGAGTCTGCGGACACGGGAAATCCGCTCACATAAATTGTCTCGCCGGCTGATTTAGTTCACAATCAGCGCTGCCGCTGACTTTGCAACGTTTCAGACCGAGAGGTCCTAATGATCGAGTCCCGATGGTGGCGGGTTTTCGACTCTAACCACAAAACTAGGTCGACTTCAGTCACACTCTGGAAGAGAATTCTAGCGGCCGGCTGCTCTGATCGAATGGTTTTCCGTAGACACTGGGCGACCGCCTATGCAGTACCTAACAAACAGGCCACGGACCGAGTGCGATATTTTTTCTTCCTCATCCCCATTCTATCCTCTTTCCTTACACACACACACACACACATAAGCACACGTACACATGCGCTAATATTTACATGCACAATACATTTCGAGAGATCAGATCTAGTTTCGTCTGCGGTCGCTGCCCGTGGGCGGGGATTCCTGGAGTGGAGAAACCTCGTAATCCGACATGTAGGTCGACACCGGACCTCACGTCCTGGGATCTAACCTGCACAGCAGTTACGGAACTAACAAGCTTAGCTGTTAATTCTCCACAATCAATCAAACAATGTTGATCAATCAATTAAACGATATCGATCAATATATTCAAGAATCTCTCGATCAATAAATCTCGATCGATAAATGGATTGCTCGATCAATCAATTTATCGATTAATCAATCTCTCGATCAACCAATTTACCGAACAATCAATCTATAGATCACTTAATCTATCGATCGATCAAGCTATCGATCGATCAATAAATATTTATATATATACATATCGATCAATCAATCTATCGGTCGATCAATCAATCTATCGGTCGATCAATCAATCTACCGATTGATCAATCAATCTATCGATTGATCAATCAATCTATCGATTGATCAATCAATCTATCGATCGAATAATCAATATATTGATCGATCAATCAATCGATGTATCGATCGATCGCTCAATCGATCGAGCAATCCATCTGTCGATTGATCAGTCAATCAATGGTGTGGCGTGTCGTGCGCTGCGCAGGTCGTGGCTGTTCCTGTTCTGCGCCAAGTGCCGGCAGCAGCCGTCGGGCGAGGCGTGGGAGCCGCCCGGGTGGCAGCGCGTGTGCCCGCACCCGTTCTGCCCGTCGTACCGGCAGTGCGCGCGCCTGCTCGCGCTCGTGCTGATCGGGCTGCTGGCGTGGGGCGTGGTGTTCTGCGTGGTGGGTCACGCGGCCGCGCCGGGCGGCCAGCTGTTCGGCCTGGCCGCGCTGGCGCTGGCGGGCCACCTGGGCGGCTGGCTCGTCTCCCTCACCACGCTGCCGCCGCTCATCGGCATGCTGCTCGTCGGCATCCTCATGCAGAACGTCGGCCTCGTCCACATCGCCGACGAGTACGTCGAGGTGGTCTCCGTGCTCAGGTAGGTGCTCGCGCCACGGTCGCTCGCAGTGCGAGACAGGATGAGGTACGGAGAGGAGAAGATGAGAGGTTGGGGGTGAGTGGATGAGAGGGTGAGGAGAGAAGAGGATGGGATGGTGAGGGGAGGAGAGAATGAGAGGGTGAGGGGAGAAGAGAATGAGAGGGTGAAGAGAGAAGAGAATGAGAGGGTGAGGAGAGAAGAGGATGGGATGATGAGTGGAGAAGAGAATGAGAGGGTGAGGGGAGAAGAGAATGAGAGGGTGAGGAGAGAAGAGAATGAGAGGGTGAGGAGACAATAGAATGAGAGGGTGAGGAGAGAAGAGGAGAGGGAGGGAAAGGAGAGAAGAAAATGAGAGGGTGAGGGGAGAAGAGATTAGGAGGGGAGGAAAATATAAGAGGGTGATGTGGGAAGAGGATGAAAGAGAGAGAGAGAGTGAATAAGAGGATGAGACGGAGAGGGGAGAAAGGATGAGAGGGTGAGTGGATAAGAGGATGAGAGAGAAGGGAGAAGAGGATGAGAGGGTGAGGGAGAGAGAGGGTAAGGAGAGCAGAGAATGGAGAGGGTGTGGGGAAAGAGAGGGTGAGGAGATAAGAGAATGAGAGGGTGAGGGAGAAAAGAATGAGAGTGAGAGGGAAGAAGAGAATGAAAGGGTGAGGGGAGAAAAAATAAGACTGATGTTGGAAGAGGATGAGAGTGTGAGTGGATAAGAGGATGAGAGGGAGAGAGGACAAGAGGGTGATCTCTCCCATCTCTCGATGGGAGAAGAGGATGATAATGAAGTAAATGAGGTGAAGGAGGGTAAGATAGAAAGGAGAATAAAGAGTGGGTGATGATAAATTGAGAAAGATTAGGAGTGAAATTGAAAACGGGCGGAATGAAAGAATGACGTTGAAAATTAGCGATGCAGGAGAGTGAATGATAAAGCGAGAAAGAATGAGATGGCGTGGCGAAAAATGGGAGGAAGAGGAGAAGGGATGATAAGTGATGAGAGAGGAGGACTGGGGTTCAGAATGTGATGATAGAGTTTGAGGGAAAGAGGAAATGAGAGGAGATGAGAAGATGTGGGGAAAAGATGGTGTGAAGAAGAAATAGAAAGATATATTTAGAAGGGATGATGAAATGTATAAAAGAGGAAGAAAAGTTTCATATTTGACCTATCTGTAGCCTTCGGACTTAATTAACTTGTTTTCTGTCAAGCCTGGCCATAATTTGAAGCTCCGTTACTACTTAAAATTTAAGAAAAAGTTTTACAAACATTTCATTAAAACCATAATCCTAATCTTCCGAATATTCAGTGAAGTATACAACAGTACTTAACTAGTACTTTGCTCATCATCAATTTATTCAGAAGCAAGTCAATGCAAACTAGTAATCGTTTTGAAGATTTTTGAGATTTTTTTGAGAACTTTTAGAGATTTTTGAAGCTCTTCCATCTTGTCTTCTGTTTTGAAGTTTTCCTTTGAGGAAAGTTTTACATTTTTGTTGAGGACTGTTCTGCATTACTTTTAACAGTCGAGCAGTGTATTACGTGTTCCACCAACTCAAAGATAGAACATACTCATGTAGTTTGTCACTTCATTAACATACAATGTACACAAAAATTAATTCCTTGTAAGATATTAGGAAGAGTGCTGTTATATCACAAACCAGAAGATGGTTCATTAATGGGTTATTACGTTTACCAAGAAAACCTCACCTACTTATAAATATGGATAGACGCATCGCTAATGTTATGAGTTGCAATCCAAGCGACACTAAGAAGGTGCTTAGCAAAAAACTCAAGGATTTTAAATGAGCCTTTACAAGGACGTATTCAGGTTTCTTGGATTACCACAATCTTGTAACAGAATTCATATTTTAAATTTATAGAATATCTTTCGCAAAAGAGAAATTATGTGATTCTGTCAGCTCTCTCTTCCCTTAGAACTGTTTTCTATGTGTCTATGGAAATAAATAAAATTTACTGCCGCATTTATGCGAAATAGTTATTTATGGCACGAGAGGCAGAAGTGGCATTTTATTTTGCGAGTAGGAAAAGTTGTGACAGGAGACCGAATGACCTTCTATGAGCAAAATAAAAGCACTTTTAAGAAGTATGTCATTCACTACTTTTAGAGAGCCTTACTGACTTTTTTTCGCCTCGGACCACGCATACACGCATACTGCCTTTACCGGGGCTCAAAAACATTTCGGTGGCAGGGCATGAAACATCATTGGGAGGATCAGCATTTAGCTGAATCCCATTTCCCCCAGGGTAGTTAGCCCCCAATCTCCCAGGGTTGTTAACCCGGGGAGTATGGAAGATGAAATGATGATTATAGTGAGGGGTGAAAGGACAGCACACACATAGACGTATTCAAATACACCTATGTCCGAAGCGGGACTCGAACCCACGACCCTGCGGTCCGAGATCGCCGCGACACTACTGCGTTAAGGGAGTAGCTATCTCGGCCTTAAGACACTGTTAAGTAGTGATCTCGGCTTTCATTTTTATTTTAATTCAAGTATGCATAAGTGTATGATACGGAGTGTAGTAGCTTTTGCTGTCAGATGAAAGTATTTTGCTTTCCTTGTTGCTTTCACATATTGATTTGAACATTTGAGCATCGTCTATTAGCGCTAGTGCTAAAAATTGAACTTTTAGACGCTATGCATACCCATAGCTTTTACTAGTGGCTGTCTAAAAAAATTTTTTGTTTATTCCAGCATTATAAACGACCTGTTCTGTTGCAAGAAATCGTTCATAATCGGCCATTTTACGTCACAAATTATGACATATTAGCATTTTACGGCACGAATGACTGCGTCATCACACATTCAGCCAATCGCAGCGAGAGAATCGGGGAGGAGGTGGAGGTAAACGGAACAGCTTGCCACCGTTTTCTTCGGCAGATGTCAAATACCCGAGACGTCACAAGAAAGTTACTTCGCAAAATTAAGTTTGATTCTCTTATAAATTTATAATGATGTTATCCAAAATGTAGTGTGTGCGACTCGTTTATGACGTCACTTTATTGTATTCGTACAAATTTGAAAACTCGCTCCTAACGTCATTCGTTTTCAAAACATACAGTAATGCTAATGCTCATGTAATAAAGCTTAACGTTATAAACTAATTGCATAAATATAATTGCATAAACTACTATTATCGTACAATTTTATATACTGTAAAACTATAGCTAAGAACCACACTTGTTGCGTCACTTTTATTTACGGTAAGGTTAAATGGTCACACAGATTTTATTTCATTTTAATGCTGAAAAATTCTTTAAACATCACTTGTTGACCGTTGCGTAATGCTTCGTATACTGTCGTTGAAAAATATATTTTCTTAACGAACGAAACCGTTATTATAGCGTTTTCTCACGAATATCCTTTAAAAAGTCTCCATTTATCTTTGTCAACAGAGAAGATCTAAAGAGTTGAGTGTTTTCCGTGAAGTGAATTTCCGGTATTTCACGGTCTGTTGCTTCTTCAGCATTCACGCAGGAAGTGCGAATCCACCTAACTTGGCCAAGGGCCGGCGTTTCATATTTCCTGCTTATGATTATCGCGGTTCAAGATGCACGGTGCAGGTTTCACTTGATGGTCCCAACGATAGTTTCAGCTGTCCCAGATCTCGCGTTTCGACAGTGTGTCTTACGGAGCAGGTGGCGTTGAATCGCCGTAAACGAAGAGATGTGTGGGATATTGTGTAAGAGAAATAATGAGCTGGACCGGAAACCAGGCCGTTTTCCCGTAGCTTAGTTATCATTGGGTTTCATCTTTGCGAATCCATGTTTTATAAATAATTAAATCTGATTCCGTAGTAATATAAAATTCTCCGAGACGTTCGGTATATTTATTTTTTTTTAACTTTGCAAAACATTGTTCCGGTTTGAAAATAAATGGTAAAAGTTTCAGCTATCTCAAACACATGCAGTTATTCCTGAACAGTGATACTGTTCTTGAAATAAAACTGTTCTATCAGCAATAATTCTGTTGTTTCAAACATAACGCAGAAGTACAAACAGTTTCCTGTTTGTCGATCTTAAACCGCCATTTTAGCATACATAAACTGTAAACTGTACATTCGGAAATTGCTTTATAATTGATATCACCCCTTTTACATGGATAAAAATTTCCGACTAAGTAGTTAACAACATGTAGTAAAAACATTTTACAATGATGTTCACTACTTCCTATCTTCTGTGAACTGAGATATATTGTGTTTACATTATGTATTCTTGAAACATGATGAAAAAAACATAACGGTTTTCTGATGATTAATGATTGAAAAGGCTTTTGGCCTGCAAAGGTTGACACAGTTTCTGCAACTTAATGTATAAGATAAAGCTGTGTATTGATTTTCATTCGTTTTGAGATATACCATTTGCATAAGTAATAACTCGGTAATATCGTACGCGTTGTTTAGTAAATGAATGAACTAGTGAGTGGTAAATATAGGAAACTGCCATTACTAATAGTTGTAAAATGTCATTGACTTCACGATGTTTCGCCGAATTACCCGTTGTATGATTTTCTTGATTGCAGCATTCATGGATACTATACTCACATAATTTAGTTTGTCATCTTTATCTGTTTATGATCAAGAAAAGAAAATATTCAACTGCATGACGAGGTATTTTTATTACTTATGTTATTAATTAATGTATTACTAGCTGAACCCCTGTGTTTACATTGCACATAAGGAATAACTGTAGAAACGTTACAATTGAAATACACATTCACTATACGAGGTAATCAAAAAAACCCAAAATATTGTGTCATGCTGTTCTTATTCATATGAAAACATATGAAATGATAGCGGTTTACAATTTGTGCAACAATGCTATCGCTATTTTGTGTGGTTAATTTTTCCAACTGGTCCTTTAAGTACGAAAAAATGGATAAATCCAGTTATTAAATTTAGAAAAAAATATCATCTAACACGTGGTGTATCCAGAATGCATCTTTTGTGGGTCTTTGATACCGAGAACCTGATCGATTTTCGGCAAAACGTCTGTCCATCCGTTCGACTGTCTGTGAACAACGTTAGCGGCTAAACCATTCAGCCGATTTTCCCCCAAATTGATATTCCCTGTTGATTTGGATGATGTTGCGGCCCCTTGAATTTTAAACCGATATTTTAATTTTGGGGTTACTTTACATAAAGCCCCTGGGGCATTTTAAAAATTAAAAAAAATGGCTCCATCGTTTTTGAAAGATTGAAATTTTTTCCCTTAATGTAATCTGTTCCTTATTGATAGATTTTAAAATAAGGTAAAGTAAAATTTTTCAAAAATGTGAGTTTTTTTCGTAATTTTGCTTGAAAGTACGGACGAGAAAGAACGTCCTGTATCACTAGGTTTTGCGATGTATTGTAGGAGAGTTTAAATTAAAATATTGTTTTTCATTTTTAATGTTGACTCATTGTTATTAAAACTTATGTGAAACACTCAAATAAATGTAAATGGAATGAAAAAAAATATTTATTACAAATTGAAATGCCAAAAATTCTGGATATTGTAAAAATACATCGCGCGAGTCATCGTGTCTCAAAAAAAGGCGCGAGTCCTTGAAGGTTAACGACCGAAAACTTGCTAATACTCAAGTGGGTCTGTTACGAAACACATCATATCAAAATAGCTCTGAGCAAACAGTTTTGACATTTTTATTCATTATACGTTGCAAATATTAAAATGATTTATGTCTGGTGCGGGCAAAAGCAGTACGACCACTACAGTCGGCCGTTCACCTCGAAGTTTTCTTCGCTCAAACATGGATCAAGTCTGATCATATCCCCAGAAGAAAAGCCTCGAAACCTGCAATTCTAATACAAACACACAGTATGCCACGGGTAGTGAGCAGGTGGACTGTCTAATGTGTTGCATGCGCAATTGAGTTGTCGTCGAAGTCTCTTGAAGGAAGTTGTCACTGACGACTGCTGAAAAGATCTTCCTGACAGCCGCCAGCTCTGCATAACAGACCCGAGACCGTGTTTCGTTCCGGTAATCGGTTCTGTCGACGTTACTACCGCAGAGTTTGTTAGGATGCAAATGGCAGGTAGGGAAATCTTTGTCAGTTCACGTGCTCCTCTGAATGTATTCATCAACCTCGGCATGAAAAATTGCGTGCCAGTTTCAAATAACGAACTTCGAGTCTCGGTTTTGGTTAATATAATATTTCAGCTTACGTTTACACGAAATGTAAACTTAAGTCGTTTCGTGTTTAGTATGTAATACGTTACACGAAATTTTTAAGATCTCTTAAAATACAAATCATTACATTGCAGTTTGGAACGTTACTTTTGAAACTGGTCCGAATGAAAGACTAATATGGCACGAATAAAGATAATTTATTATTATTATTGTTATTATTATTAGATAACACATAAGGCGCTGACTGCCATGCTCGATTGTCAATTACTTGTTGATCATCGATATTCGGCGAGTGTAAACATTTATAAGATTCTGGAGAGAAAAAGCATATACCGTTATACCCTCCCCTTTGCGGGGCAAGTAATTGCACTGGTGATTTGCCATTGCCCTTTCCTGTATGATGGATTCTTCCTCTAAGGAAGATGAAGGTGCCATACTCGGTATCTAAGCGTAAGCGCGAGAGAAAGTTTACGCCGTTATATCCTTCCCTTACATGAAAAGGGCACCGGTGGTCTGCCTATGCTATTATTCCTTACGCCTTTGCAATTAATTCTAAATTGTGGCAATTAATTAGCAATAAATTATTTGAGTTTTTCCGTCGATCCCCGATCCAAATTTAACTTATGGGCTGACATCGCGTCAAGCCAGATCACACCCATTTTTGCCACGAAAATGCGTGGCAATTAATTCTAAATTGTGGCAATTAATTAGCAATAAATCATTTGACACGTTTCATTCGGATGTGCTGACATGGCTGTTCCAGCTTGATGCACCTAATATCTAGTGCATGAGGGATGGCGACCATGAGGGACAATGGTTATGGGTCGATGATGATTATGGGTCGGATGATGTTTCAATGATTCCTAAACGTAAGCAAGTGGGGAGGTCGCGTGACAATGGGAAAATTGGTTTGAAAGAACGTCCATTTAATTGACTGGAGTAAGTTTCTTTTAGTTACATTTTTAGAGTGTGTTTGCCGCAGTAAATTGAATGTAAAATACCTATAAAAACAAATGGCGACGAAGTGAATAGAAAAGAGCCAGATCCTGTATTAACTTCCCATTCACTTATTTATTTATTAGCCAACAATTGCATTCAAGAAATCAAATTACCTCTTGCACTAGAAAGGCGAAAATGGTCATTCTTACAGACACACGAGCGCCTCAATCACGCTATAATAACGCACAACGGACACAATGTCGAGTTGATCTGCATGCGGGCACAAGTGGTTGAAGAAGACAATGAGGACAGAGAAATGGAAGTAGAAAAACCAGAAGAGAAGAAAAAACGAAAAACGTGGAAAAGGAAAAGGACAGAAATGAAATATAGATGTAACAAATAGAAAAAAGAGATAGGAAGAAGAGGAAAGAAGGAAATTAAGAAAAGGGAAAGATGAAATGGAATAGATGGAGGATTAAGTAAAAGAAGGAGAAAATAGGAAATAAAACACTGCAAAGAACGATATGAAAGACAACTAAAATCGAAGAAAATGACGGAGCTGAAAATAAAAAAAATCAAAAAGAGATGTAAAAAGTATAAAAAGAAAATTAAGAAGAAGAAAAGTTACTGATTGATTGTTAGTAATTCTGGCCGCGTCAACTACTGAAGTCATTATTCCCGTAAGTGTAGTGCATGCTTTTTCATCGGAAGGTGCGGTAATCTTCCCTCGCTGAAAAGTGAGATCCGGCCCCGACCTACCGTCGACTAGGAGGTTTCCGTAACCAGGTATCTCCCACCAGCGGGGAACCGCCCCAGCCGAGACAACCTCTAAGCTCCCGACCGGTCTCCCGGCATGTGTGGTAGTGTAATGCACGTTGGTGTAAGTGTGCGTGTAAGAGGAGAGGATAGGACAAGGAAGAGGAAGGAAAGATCGCGCGCAGTCCGTGGCCCGTTTGTTAGGGTGCTGCTCCGGCATTCGCTTGGTGTTGATTGGAGAAGCCACCGCAAAACTACCAAATCAAAGCAGCCGGTCGCTAGAAAACTCCAGATAGCAATTGAGCTCGACCTGGCTATCTAGTTATTTTGTTCATGTTTTTAAACAATTTTGATGAATTGATGTGACATATGTATTCAGTTAAAATAGGGGTTCCCAACCGTTTTCGTTCATCGACCTTTTTTTAAAAGAATTTTTGACTCCATTCACCCCCTCTCCACGGAAAACTCCCGACTTGAGCAGCCACCCGCTAGAATTCTCCTCCAGACAGCGACTGAATTCGACCTAGCTGACAAGCTAAAATCCCGCCGCCGTCGGGACTCGAACGTAAGACCTCCCGGTCAGAGACCCTGCATGGAAGAAGGTATCAATGTGTCTGTCTTTGGACCCTCGTTCTTGCCGCTCGCGCCCACTGTGCCGCATGGCGGCGGCCGCTGGGACCTTGGCTCGCGTGAACGGCGGCGGTGGCGGCGGCGGCGCCGCCCCCGTGCGGCTGTCGCCGGCCAATTCCCATGCAAAACCTGCCCCGCCCCGCCCCCTCGCCCCTCCCGCGCGGGCGCATCCTGCTGCTGTGCCCGGCAGCGACCCGGGCGCGCGCCACGCCACGCCAGCCGCGGCCGCAACCTTTCCCCCCCCCCCAGCGCCCAACCACGACACGACCACCCACTACTGCACCTGCTTCGCCGCGGTGCGGGCGCGTTGGAGGAGTCGACGCTCGACGTGGTGAACGCGCGCGCCCTCACTCATTAGACCACCCACCACACCACCCACCCGCTCATCCGACCACCCGTCCTCTTACCCGATCACCGACCCACTCACCCGATCACTCATCCGACCACACACCCTCTGAACCGATCACTCACCCGATCACCCGACCACACATCCGCTCACCCGACCACACATCCGCTCACCCGACCACACACCCGCTCACTCATCAGCCCACGCACTCTCCTGACCACCCACACACACACCCGACCACACACCCGCTCACCCGACCACCCACCCTCTTATCCCACCACCCACCCCCTCATCCGACCACCCACCCGTTTAGCCCCCCATCCACGCACCCTCCGAAAGCCTACCCGTCCCCTCAGCCGCCCACCTGTCTGCCTTATTCCACATGCACATACTAGCTTAGGTGGCTCAGGGCACCCATTGATGTCACTGCAGTGCCTCTGACTGGGAGGTCTCGATAGTCGAAGGATTTTCGATATTGGCAAGAAAGCTAGGTCGAATTCAGCTGCAGTCCGGCGGAGAATTCTAGCAGCCGGCTGCTGTGATCGGTAGTTTTCAGTGATTTCTTCCATCAGTATCAAACGATTACGTACAAACCCTCTTCTTTTCTCACCAGACACCGCTTATAGCCCCCACTCCTCGTGACAGCCCTGCCTCCTCCTTCTCAATAAACCACTCAGCCGCTCATCAGCCACACACCTACTTGGCAGTCCGCCTCCTTGCCCATCTGCCCCCTCTCTCTAACCACTCCCACTCCATGGATAAACTACCTGTCCATCTATTCACGCGACCACTCACTCACCCGACTACTCACTCACCCGACCACCCACTCACCGGACCAACCTCTCCCCCGACCGTCCACTCGCCCACCTCCTCTTTCACTCGAATATCCACCCGCTTACTTTAATCTAAAATCAGCCATTGGTATAAAGTACTAAAATGTTCTTTTGCTGGTAAGAAGTAAAGAAATAAACTAGAAAAACCTGTAACTTAAGAAATGTAACTTAAGCATGACGATATCTGAAAGTAATTGTCTCAATATATCGCAGTTGAGCAAAAATCATAATATAGTCTGTGTGTAATCAAAATATAATGATGTGTAAAGGGCTAATACTGTAGATTTTAACGTTCAGAGCGTTCGTAGTGCTAAGACTCCTCGAATTCTCGGTCTGGAAAAAACAGATTTGACTCCCGACACCCTCCGGCTACTGTTAACTTCTTTAACTCAAATGGAGAGAGAACGAGTTGAGAGACGAAAACCCACCCACCCCCTCGCTTGCTTACTTACCCCACTCGCCGATCAATTGCTCATCTAGCATGTCTTAGTATTACTCTGTTCTCTTGCTCCTACAGTGACTTTTTGTTCCGCAAGAGAATAAGTTCGCATGCCTGTACTGTCATGTGTTGTTGGGTCGCTTGTGCGTACGCTCATGCTTTCCTATGATAACTCTTTCTAACTTTTCATTACTTTTTTGTTCTTTCATTTCCTGTTTGTCCGTTCATTTCTGTTTTCGACATTTTTGTTTCGGTAGTTAACGCCTTGTTTGATTGTGTCTGTTATTCTTTCGTTTGTATGTTAGTTTTTCGTTTGTCTGTAGTCCGGTGTTTGTTTTGATGATACGCCTAGTTCTATCGTTTGTTGCTTTGTTCTTTGTTGTTCCTTCCGTTGTTACTCATTCTTTCATGTTGCTTATTCTTTGATCTCTTGCTAGTTCAGTTGTTGTTCACTATTCGCTTATCGACAGTTCGTTCAGCTGTTGCTCTTTCATTCGGATGTTGCTCGTTTGGTTGTTCCTTCATTTTTAGTTCAGTTTCCGCTGTTTATAGGTTCATCGATTGTGTTTGCTAGTTCGTTCATCGAAAGAATGAAAGGATGTTTCTTCATTCGTCAGTGGTTAAGAGAAGAGATACAAGAAGAATATCGCTTGGCCGAATGAGGAAGCACTGTAAAGATCTTAGTGCATTTGTTCAAAAATTAAAACATTCGTCTTCTCCTTTGTGGTTGTACAGAATCTGTGACGGCTCTTGTTATGGGCAGACCCGGCGACCGGGGCTCCGCAAATCAATGTGGGATTAATGGTTGGTCTAATGGGGAAACAAATAGTACAAAATTGAAAAAAAGTTATCTAAAAAATCGTTATCATAATTTTATAAGTTATGTTTTGATAGTCTGATATTTCGTAAAATTTTCAATTTTTTTTACCTTGAATAGTTAATTAATGTCATTTCTTATAAGATACATCTCTAGGAACTGAATGCAATGGCATTAATATTAAATAAGTTCGAGTGTAATTTATATTTATTATTTCATGTATGTAGCAAGTGATTTTATTAAACACTAACTAAACATATCAATTTTTTAGCGTTTTAAACTCACCTTGGAAATTGTATTATTTGATCATTAACATTTACTTTAAACAATTAATTAAAATAGATTTCCAAAAACCCTTTCTGGCTTCAATGTAATTTTTGTTAGTTATTGAAATAAAATAACTCATGTACTTTCTTGATACAACTTTCACATTTTTAATTTTTTTCGGGGAGGGGGCATTCCTACGTTTCGACATTGCTCGGGACTCAAAAATGTCTAGCGCCGGCATTGTACAGAATTCTTCACTTTTGCCGGGCAAAAGCCGTCCGTAGCTCAATTGGTATGCAGTGCTCGATCTCGTAAAAGATTCGTTTGACCTTCGCGCCTTGCAACATACGAGAGGAACGTGATCTTTCAGTATCGTGAGAAGCAGATATACAGAGTTCTTGACTGCCTTACTTGGAAGTTACCGCCACTATAATAACGCTCATTGAATGGTAGGTGGAGGAGAAAAAGTTGATAACCCTCATTTATGTGACAAAGGAGTTTCCTGCGGTTTTTTAAGCACGTGGTAAAAGTATGTACTTTTTTTTAGTAAGTTCCAAAACTGCCGCGCAATTGAGGAGATTACTACATCTCCATCTTTTGCCCGTAGAATAACGAGAATTTTTCGTCTTTTTTTTTCAATACTACACACCAAAGATTATGAAATATCAACTTTTCTGGAACCATTAATCTTTATAATTTTTCTAAAACCTAATCGTAGCGGAAAAGGTAGCTCAGAGCATCAGCTGATGTCACTGTAGTGTTTTTGACTGAGAGGTCGGTTCGGTGGCAGGATTTTCGACGCTATCTAGAGAGGTAAGTCGAATTCAGCCGCTGTCTAGAAGAGAATTCTAGTGGCCGGCTACACTCATCGTTAGTTTACCGTCTTTCTCTGATTAGCACCAGGCGAATGCCGGAGCAGTAGCCTAATAAACCGCCCATGGACCGCGCGCTATCTTTCCTTTCTCTTCCTTGTCATATCCTCACCCCTTACTTACACACACTTAAACACTCACATGCACCACACTACCACAAATGCCGAGAGAGTAGTCGGTAGCTTAGAGCTTGTTGCGGGTGGGGCGGTGCGTCGCTGGTGGGAGATACCTGGTTGGGGAAAATCCGTGCAAGCCGACGTCTGTCGGCGCCGGATCTCGCCGACCATACGTCACGTCGTAAGCCATTGATTTTTACCTCTATCGGTCAGGAGCTCAGCGTCGTTAGTATTCGGGGTTCCCAGGCAGTCACCCATCCAGGAATTCAAGGTGTCTCGATCTATTTGACTTCCGTGTCCGCACGGCGCTTAGTTAAGACGTCCGGCTACCGGCGCATTGGGAAAACATCTTTTGCTGTTTCAGGTTAGGAAGAAAATGTGTTGGGGCTATCTTTTTCAATAATTTTCTCTGAATTTAATTTCTAGACAATTGATAATTATTAAAAAATTCTATTGAGTATCTAAGGTTCCACCGAGAGAAAAAAAATGCATCTTATTACACTTACGTAAAATAAGACTTTGTTAGCTACATCAGAATCTCATTTTAAACTAATTAACAATCTGGTATATTTTTTAGAACAAGTAAGTTCAATGTTAGTTGTCTTGTCTGATTCTAGTCACACAACAAAAACACGCTTCATTCACTAATAGCCAGTGTAAGATAATATGATGCTATGCACCGAGCTGTTAATTGTGTTTATTTCAATATTAGTTAAGTCATCCTTCACCTGCTTTGGCCATTAATGTCCTTGGGTGGCGCTGTATTGAGTAGATGATAGCGATAATGGTAGAGAAGAAGTGAAAGGAGAGGAAGTGGGAACAGGAAAACCTGAAATTGATTAATTGGTTGGTTAATGATTCCGGGCGCGTCAACAGCTTTCGTTGGTCCCGTAAGTGTAGTGCGTGTTTTGTTGAGATGACTGTGATCTTCTCCCGCTGGGTGGTGAGATCCGGCGCCAAACTATCATCGACCAGCGGGGTTTTCAGGTATCTCCCACCAGCGGGGCACCGGCCCAGCCGCGACAAGCTCTAAGCTCTCAACCGGTCTCCCGGGGCATATATGGTAGTGTAGTGCATGTAAGTGAAAGTGCGTGTAAGTAAGGAGGAGGATAGGACAAGGAAGAGGAAGGAAAGATCGCGCGCGGTCCGTGGGCCGTTTGCAGCGTAGTGCTCCGGCATTCGCCTGGTGTTGATGGGAGAAACCACGGAAAACTACCGATCAGACCCGTCGGCAGCTGGAATTCTCCTCCAGACAGTGACTGGATTCGATCTAGCTGTCTAGATAGCATCGAAAATGCTGCCACCGTTTGGACTTCATGCTAGGACCTCCCGGTGAGAAAACCTGAAAGGATCTCTCTTTGTCCACCTGGATTTTTTTAATGGAATGACAAGAGATTGCACACGGGACCATCATGTTGACGGCGATGGTGTAACGGTTAGCGTATCAGACCGTTATACCCAAGTTCGCGGGTTCAAACCCGATCGAAGCCATGGATTTGGGGCGAAAAAATCCTTCGGAGGGGAAGTAAAGCCGGCTGTCCCATATTAGTAGATTTACTGCATGTCAAAGATCCTCAAGCCTAAATGACGCCTCTGAGCTAAATTCAAAATCGCCTGTTTCTTCGCCCGAGATAATACCTTCTTTCTCCGCTAGTTGGTGAAAGGAGCGTAGCGAAATTTGCGTGGTCAGACGGAAGAGCAGACCTCATTGCCTGAGTCTCGCCACGTAAAATAAGGCATCAATTCAATTCATGTGGAAGGCGCGTTACCCAGCCGATACGCAAAGCTCCGCTCCGCGGGGGGACGGTCGAATCATCCCGTTGACCCTTGCCATGACCACACGACCAGAATTGCCTACCCTTGACACACAAGTCGGTCACATGCTGGCTCAGTTCGCTACCTCAATTTCAAACCTTTACGTTCATTAACATGTATTTCTTGCTGGAACCTATTATATTGCTGCAATTCCCGAAGACCTTTCTACATGGCTTCGAACTACATGCTAATGTCTGCAGGAGGATTCCCTACAAGGACATCAGCTTTGTGATTTATGTCTTTCCGAGGCTTATACGATATTTGTGTGGTAGGTATTAATTTTTGCCTTGAAGGTTCAACATCATCATCTGTCACACTGCAGACTCGTCAAAGTAGAAGACGTCCATCTGAAGGCATCGCTATTTACGATGTAGGTCAAAGGTTGTCCTTCCAGGAAAGTCGTTACTTCGAGAAATGCACATAACAACTTGTAAGTTGAATGTTATCTTTGTTTGATTTTTACGAGAAGACATTCTGCTTAATAGGTTAAACTGACATACAATATAATTATTTGATGAGTTTGATTTAAAGTTTTTTACAAGATTTTCTTTCGTATACTAAGCTAGACCGATATGTTTGGATGCTCCTTTTCGATATACTTTATGTCAAGGAGGCGGATTTTAAAGAAAAGTTATTTTTTCTTTTCATTTCAGAGAAGTGCCTTGTAGTATAAAAATCATTTTGTGCTATAACAAAAAGAAATGACCCATTTTTATAAGCCATTTTTTTGTATTTTCGTCGATTGCGACTAGTAAGTCTTTTTTTACCGTTTCCCGTCATTTTTAATGCATTTTTCACTGATTTCATCGATTTTAATATAATTTTAATGGTACTTGCTTCAAATAATATTTACGAGATGCAATAAATGTTTTCTACAGAATTCCTGAGTACCTACACCTGGTATCCTATTCGATTCTTTCACTCAGAAGTTGCAATGTCAGCCAATGTCAGAGAGTAATCTAAGGTTCCTGTGGTGTCTCTCAGCGCCATTCGCGGTTTAGCCGAATTTGGGATGACTAAAGACAGATTTTCTGGTAAAGAACAGTTCAAACAAAAGGTTTGAAAGCTGAGTTCACTTGAAAGAAAAGAAAAATCCTCGATTAAACAGCTTGAGTTGTTCATCCGAATTCGTTTTGATCACATTTTTTATCTCATTTTTCTTTGCCTTTGGGGCATTTTTAAAACATTTTAAGAGCATTTTATTGATCATTTTTCGCGATGTTTTAGATCATCAAAATTCGCTCCGTAATTATGTCTACAGTTGTATTTACCTATGTGCAAACAAATTGAATCTTAGTGCCCCTCTCTCGTAAGGACCTCAAAATATTCAAGAAAACATATTTTTCATCAATATGTTAGACATAATCCCAGCACGAACAAGATACTCGGACACTTTAAAGGTAGCATCATATCAAGAAATACATAATGACCATGTTCAATGGGCATTGTCTAAAGTAGAAGGGACATTCCTTTTTGTGGTTCCAAATTTCCATGGAGAACGATTGTTTTCTCAGTTGAAGAAGATGAAAATGTATTTAGAACAGTGTCTCAAAATAAACTATTATTACTATAGTCCCAAGTGCATAAAAAGTTAAAAGCTACGCAGTTGGTCATTTGATGGTATCATCAGTGAGTTTGCTTGGATTGAAGCAGGAAGTAAAGAACTTTAATTTAGATCCTGTTTGTGTACGAATACAAGTTGTATGATTCAACGTCCAGAGTTTGAAGGTGAAAGCTGCTAGTGCAACAATGAGGAAGTTCGGGATGTAGTTGTCAGACTGTACACCTTCCACTTCTCGGAAAATGTATTCAAATCCCAGACAATCCATGTGGTGAACATTTGCGGTGAGCAATACGGGTTTGTGAAAGGTTTTCTTGGAGTGTTCCTGTTTGCCTCGCTTTGAAATCTTCCATATCGATCGTTAGTTCTCTATGGATTCTCCGATCAACACCAGGCGAATGCCGGAGCAGTACCCTAAAAAACGGGCCAAGGACCAGGCATTATTTCACCCCTCTTTCTTGCCCTATCCTCACCCCTTAACACATACGCACACACGTTTTCGTGATCTACCTCTACCACACATGGCGGGAGACTTGTCGGAAGTTTCGAGCTTGTCCCCGCTGGGTAGGTGCCTCGAAGTTGGTAAATACCTGATTGTAGAAAACCGTGCAAGCTGACGGTGAGGTCGGCGCCTGATCTCGTCATCCAACGGGGAAAATTCCGTGACCTCGGATCGCGGGGTCGCGGGTTCGAGTCCCACCTCGGGCATGGTTGTTTGTGTTCCTCCTTTCACCCCCTAGCTTTACCATATCGTTTCATCTTCGTACCATAACGTTAAATCCAATAGTAGTTGCTGATGACCTAGTAGTTGATGCGACGTAAAATTTAAAAAAAATTTAAAAAGATGCCGTTCCCTTGTTTGTTGTACAATACTTTTCTTGGGATTACGCAGGCCAGTAGCGTTTTCGAGGCCGTCACCGACGGATTACTAAAGAGCTGTTGTAGCTCCCGCTGAGGTGTGTTGAGTGGACAGGCGGCTCGGCGGTGTGATGTTGATGAGAGAGACACGTCGAGCGGCACTACAGTTTACAACAGGCGAGACGAATGGGCAGTTGAGAGCAAAGGCGGATCTGCCGACAGCTTACACAGGGGGGAAAAGCCAAGGAATTCTCGGAAGTCAGCGCAATTGTGACAACTATACCAACGTATAACTCGCGCACTTACTAGTGTTATCGTCGTGTACAGAATACTTCAGAAGCGCGAGGTAGGGATTCTTTTATCCGTGATGTAATTTTGCTAAAAGAAAATTGAAAATCACCGTCGTTTTGAAATTATTCGAGAAGGGTTATGCGTGTTTATGGATGGTAAATTTTAGCTAAATTGCTAAAATAGCGACATGTTACCTAACGCTGAGAAAATTAGTAACTGTATGTTTGACAGGCAGTGGTGTATATTTATGAAGGTTTCCAATCTGCGAAAAAATGCGAAATCGATCACAAAATGAAATTACGTACAAAGTGCGAAAGGGGGAATCTGTGATATAAGTGCTAAATTGCATTTTATGGTTTGTTTCGTGGTCTCTAACAAGGAGGCGACATTAACAACAACCTATCGATAATTGATAACATTTAATTTGAGAGTGGCCATGTTCATTAATTGTCAATTAAGACTTAACTGACAAAAAAAGTAAAATAATAAGAAACATTTAAAAAAACCTGCTCCTGAAAGTGGGAGCGGTCAGGGTCATCTCAAAGGGCTCGCTTCCCCAGTTCGTTATGCGGAGAAAGTTACGAGAAGAAGATGTATGCTCTACGCCTACGCCCTATAAAAAATCCTTCGTACGCCTTCCTTCGGAGGGGAAGTAAAGCCGGCTGTGCCATGTTAGTAGACTTACTTGCATGTAAAAGATCCTCAAGCCTAAATGACGCCTCTGAGCTAAATTCAAAATCGCCTGTTTCGTCGCCCGACATAATACCATCTTTCTCCGCTAGCTGGTGAAAGGAGCGTAGAGAAATTTGCGTGGTCAGACGGAAGAGCGGGCCTGATGGCCCGAGTCTCGCCACGTAAAATAACGCCACGTTAACTAACTAACTAACTACGCCTAAGGCCACTTGTTACTTCTTACTCTTCTGAAGCTTTTTTTGGTGAAGTTCACGTAGCGAAATATTAAATTAGTCTCCCTTATTTCCTGATTTTAATGGTAAAATCTAAAAAGCATCAAAATATATTTTTAACTCAAAGATTTCTTCGTTAATAATCATTTCCTCTACAAATGTTACAAAATGCTACGTCTTAATTTTTATAATAGTATCAAATGCAAAACCATGGTTTTCAGAAAGCGATTTTTTAAAATTTAAAGTCCTAAATTCTTCCATCACTATGAATGTTGAATTAAGATTCCGAGGCATGAAACGTGGGATACATAGAATTCATTCTCCGTATAAACACGTTGAAGTTCTGTTAGCGTACGATAATGCAAGCTTTAATCTGTACGTGTGGCACTTCAGTTCATGTGCAGGTGCTGAACTCGATAACGTTGTACATGAAAGACATCCTCTACTTGAAAAATATTAATTTGTTCCTACCATGTACACAATTACTGTAATTGATTTCCTTGAAATGTCAAATCAATGAACTTGAAAAATGTCTTGTGTTGTTAAATATGAGAATGTTTATTGGGCCAGTTGTATCGGGCCCCCTGTCAAGGTAACAGAGGTCACACGAGTGTATGTTACCGTAACAATTACCGTAAATGATTTCTTTGAAATGCCTAATCAATGAACTTGAAAAATATCTTGTGTTGTTAAATAAGAGAATGTTTATTGGGACAGTTGTATCGGGCCTCCTATCAATGTAACAGAGGTCCCTCGAGTGTATGTTTTCATCACATTCACAGTTAGTAAAAACAGTGAAAACGCCGGTTTTGTCATGGCGCCTCTGATTTGTTCTCTTCATTTTTGAATGTCAGCTCTGAAAAAAAAAATTCCAAATCGCCCTCTCATGTCCGTTCTGTCCGTCCGTGTTTGTGTGTCGCCTGCCTCGTGCCTAATGGAACCCCGAAGGCGCTCACAGACACTCAATTACGCCCGTCTCCGTTAATTAGAACACGCGTCCCGTAGTTCGCCTGCCCCTTCCCCCCTTCCTCCGATGTCTGTCGCTGGACGATTTTGATTGATTACTTCGTCTTTCCAGGCGACTCAACTGCTATACTACTTCGTCCCGTAAGTGTAGTGCATGCTGGTATCATGCTAGATGGCGGAGTTCTTCTCCCACTGGATGGTAAAATTCGACGTCGGATTGCGGGGTTTTCCCCATCCAGGTATCTCCCACCAGCGAGCCGTCGCCGCCGGCCCCACCCAGTCACGCTCTAAGCTCCCGACAGGTCTCCCGACATGTGTGGTAGTGTACTGCATGTTAGTGTAAGTGTGTGTTTAAGAGGAGAGGATAGGACAAGTAAGAGGAAGGAAAGATCGCGCACGGACCTTGCATCGTTTGTTACGGTGCTGCTTCGGCATTAGCCTGGTGTTGATCGAAGAAACCACGGAAAACTACCGACAAGAGGAACCGACCGCCAGAATTCTAATCCAAGTATCGGCTAAATTCTCCCTTGTTATCTAACTAGTGTCGAAATTCTGCCGCACCGTCTGGACTCAAACCCTGGGACCTTCCGAACAGAGGCTCTGTAGAGTCAATAGTTGATGTCCTGAGCCATCTCACACGATGACTTTCATCGAACGAGGATATGAGATTGTCTGGTCGAGGGCGTGTCTGCCTTGTAAGAGGACTGTATCCGGAGCAGAGTGCACGATGAGACCTTTATGGCTGCATGATACGTGCTACCAACTAGAAGAAAATCAGGGTTTCGATATACACATACTGAATATAGTGACAATTTTACCCCTTAATGTTTACCCGCCCGGGTAAATTAGAGTTTCTGCGACCACAAACAAGTGGTCAAACCTTTGCATATCTGTAGCGTCTACATGCTCTTTAAATGATGTGAGCAGACATTTTTAATTAAGAAAAAAATATTTTGAACTACTGTGATCACACCACGTTCTGGGTGGTATGAACACACACAGAACGACCAAAACGATTTGCTAAGAACCATGTTTATGCTAAAAGAAATTGTGAAAGCGTGAATTGTTATCAAAAGGGCGAGTTTAAATGTGTTGTTCGATTGCAGCTGTGCTATCTAACAAAATATCGAAACAGAGAAACGACTATAAAAACCGACAACCTGTGGATGTTACACACTAAGCGATGAAACCAGGTGATGTTAAATCGCGCTTGGAGAGAAGAGAAGGCGGATGACGAAATATTGACGTAATGACCATGAAACGACTACGAAACCACAGAAGCGATAGAATGTCGAAGGTCACCGCGTAAGCTGGCATGTGAGAAATGCAGACTCGTGATAGCAGTCACCAGGAAATGTGCTTTGTATTTCCCTCAAATGCAACGTCAGAAGATAGATTATGCTGCTTCTTAATGCGTCAATTGATTAAATTTTTACACTAAAAGTGAATTTGGCGTAATTTACAACTAAATTGCACGTTACATTTTTTTCATTATCTGAAAAATATATCTGTGCTGTGAATTTTACGTTGGTTGATACATTTTCCGTACACCGAACGATGTTGACGTGTTGATGTCTCTCTGACAATATGATAGTTAATTAATCATGTTTTCTGTTTCTACAATAACAAGAACGTAATAATATTTCACTTTCTTTTACATACTGGCAGTAGCTAAAATAATTACTGCACATCAGTTGTGAAAACCTGTCTGCGAAGTGAAACTACTGCTATCACTTTTTACTAACTTGCTTGACTATTTTCAAGAAACGGCAAAACGTGAGTTACATGGCAGAATCGTCGAAAAAAGTTGCTATTATTTTTTTTATCTTGAAAGACCTTTGGACCACAATGTAAACAATTTATTTAAAAAGACCCAGCATACGTGAATGTAAAATACGTCCAAGAACGTTTCTGTGAACGCTCGGATCGATTGTGTTCGAGAATTACCTTCACAACCATTATACAAGAGTTCTAGCTTGCTCACATTACTTCGCACAAATATGTAGTGATCAGCCGTTAAGAAACAACTGTCATCGTTTATCTCCTCAGAAGTATTTACATTCTTCTTGTTTCCGAGTGTAAATAATGTCGACAAGACAATGACTGTAATATTACAGAAAGGAATTGTAAAATACGATCCGACAACCTTGTGAGTATTGACAATCTATTAATCAAAACTACGACGTATTGTTGTTAAGACAAAGACGGTATACGTCTGTGTCGCGTGTACACGGACGAACATCTTTATTTTCAAGAAGCTTGTTTACAACGCTAAATAAATGCAATAGCGTCGTTTCTCAAAAATGGTATATCCACTTCTGTTTATTCGGGGTATTGTAACATGTTTTGTATTTTTACTGCATGGCTATCAAATCCGAAGTGGGTAGTTACCGAACGTAACTGCATGGGTAGTTACCGAACTAAAATGTATGGATGCTTTAATTGCAATATATTTTCTGATGAATATTTGTTCATTTATTATCGTCAGAAAACCGTCAAAACTTTTTTGACGTATCCGGAAAGAAGTATAAAACCCAGGTTTTATTGAGCTTTCGACTTCTTCCTCGCTCTTTTACTATCCCTGGTTGATTGGTGAATAAAAGATTCAACAAAAAGAGGTTATCAACATTTGAAAACAAGACATTTTCGATCTCGAGTTTTAGAAAACTTATTTTCATCAGTAAGAACCTACAGATTCGATTTTATAGTATTGCTAACAAAATAGCAGTCCAGAGATCGACACTACTCGAACCAAAACTCGCAAAACGAGAGGTCAGCGAAATGTGTTCATAGTGAACCTACTTTTATCTTAATTTAATTTTCAAAGACACGCTGAAAAACATTAAATTTTTAATTATGACGGAGCCATACAATTAGCTACTTGTCTGTCCGCACGAATGAATCGGGTTACATTGTCAACGATTTTTGGGTATAACCTTGCTTCCTTTCTCTAATACAGGGGTGTCCAAATTCCAACAACCTATGTTACATGAGAGGAAGTAAAAATATAATGGAGTGAATCATTTAGGTTAAATAAGTTACAACAATTGGATTTCTAATCATCTCATTGATGTAGTATCACTCGTGAGACATAAATATTTGTCCAAATAATAATATAAATTAGAATAATTTCTTCTTTTGTAGCTAGGTTCAGTACATAGAACCAACCTCGTCAACTTAACTACATGGATAAATGACATTTATACAGAGTTGAAAAATGTATGAGGAAGAAGTAAACTCGACATTTATGACTGGGAATGCAAAACAAATGACAACCCCAACGGATGCCTTAAATCTTTAGGTTTGATTTGAAGTCTTTTTGTCAAAAACAAAAAAAACTGTGAGTGACGTGAGATGCAGAATCTGCGTCGGTTTTCTGTTATTGAGTAAGTGAGAGAATTACAAGTGGTTGTGGAGTGATATACAAAAATCTTACCCATATGCGCACGAGTACGACCCACAAAACATTCGAAAGACATTGGCATCCATTTTGCCCCGCGCAGTCTCGTAATAACACCCTCGAGTGCACGTTAGTGCTTGAGAGCGCACGACAACACGTTGGATCGAAAGAGCAGGACGTGTGGGAGGTTTCCGAATGCAGTTCCAGAGAATAAAGAACGCTCAGTATGTCCCTGTGATGACTGTTATTCGCGTGCAGAAGAAAGTGATTGGGAAAAAACTAAAGAGCACGTGTGGCTCCTCCTACCTTCCAACTCGCTCTTTTATGAACTGAAACTCCCTTGTTCGATTACGTATTACTAGCCCATGACATTAATTCTTTTATTTGTATAATTCGAGGTAGCTGGTTCAATGGTCTCTGTCAGTAGAATACGGTGCTAATAATTTGTTTGCTGACGTTCTATAAATCATATCATCACGGCTGTATTTACGTAAGACCAAAAAACTAACAAGTTGATTAAAAACATCAGCCAATTTTACGTTCATACTTTACAATCTACACAAAAATAACACTCACATGGAGACAAAATTATTAATAATGGCTCACTTAATTAATAACGGACCTAGAAACATTGACTATTAGTAATCACCTGCAACATGTGGTACATATTCTTGGGAACAGCACATAAAACAACATATAACCACAGTTTAGTATATTAAACTGTGATATAACTGAAATTTACAAGAATGTTGAAGAGAACAATCATACTGCCGGTAACAAATCCATTTCACAGTTGAAAAACAAAGACAAAAATAAAACAAAAAATGTGCTCATTTATGTTTAAAAAATATTGATGCGTAGATTTTAATTATTGTGTGTAATATTATTATTATTACTACATTGTTCTTCTAAATTTACATTAGAATACTTGATTCGATAAATATATCTCAGAATGTAGAATAATAAAAAACAAATTAAGAAAATGAAAAATGAAATTTAAATAATATAAATGTTGTGGCATTTGTTAATTCAGTGGTGTACACTCAAGCCAGTTAGGTAAATTTGTTAAATCTAAATTTTTGGTAACATCATTTAACATTAAAGAATATGATAACCCCTCACTATCATCATCATTCATCTTCCATACCCTCAGGTCTAACAACCATGGGGAGTAAAAATAGGATCCAGCGTAATATTGATCCCCCATGATGAATTGCATGCTCAGCAAGCAATGGTGGTTCAAAGTGACTTGTTCGCAAAAACAAGAATATGGATGAACCTTTTTTTTAACCCCTACCTACTTCGAGTCTTCAAAGAAACCACTCAATAGTTGGTTATGTCTTTGCCTTTCCATCACATCCAGTACATTAGACATTTTGCACCGCCAGCAAATGATGGTGCGCCATCCATGTTACTACCACGAATGCGACCTCGTTCCCGTATATTCTTTGTGTATCGTGGAAACAGCCACTAGCGTACCGTCACCATTAGGATAAGCATGGCCATCAGTGTTACACTGACACCGCATCTTTTACTTTATCATAATCATGGTCATTGTCACCATCAGTGCTATCATCATCGTCTCCGGCTCCGTTACTAACAGTTCTTACTTACAAGCGTTGGAAAATGCTCCCTTACTGGCGGCATAGCGTGACCGTTCTTGTCGCCGATATCGCCGTCAGTACAAGCGTGACATCTACTCTCAGCGTTACCGTCACTCTTAGTGTCATCGCCAGCATCACTATCACCTCGTCCACATGTATCTCCACCTGCTCATCTTCTTCAGGGACTCTTACTGGGACGTACTTAGGTTCGCGTCCCGATGGTGGCAGGATTTTCGACTCTAACTACACAGTTAGGACGAATTCATTGCTTGGATGAGAATTCTAGCGGCCGGCTGGTCTGATCGGTAGTTTTTCTGGTTTCCCCGTTCACCATCAGGCGAATACCGGACCAGTATCCTATTAAACGGGCCACGGACCGCGCGCGATCATTCCTTCCTCTTTGTTGTCCTGTCTTCATCTCTTAAGGTGCGTGTCCACTAGAGAGTAACTAGCGCGAGCTAGTCTCGAGAGAAGGTCGCAATACCCTGTCCACTTGCAAGCTATTCGCAGAAATGTCCGCCTCTCGAGAGTGCACTCGCCGCGCCCTCTCGAGATTACCTCTCGCATGCCTGTCCACTGGAGAGCAGTAGGCTCGCGATGGAGATACGGGAGTTAAGATGGCGGCGAAGAAGAGAGCAGCGGCGGCTTTCGTTACTTGATTTGCTTCTTGCAAAACAAGAAAAAGTACTCATCGAGAAAGTGAATTGATCATGAAGCAGAAATGAATTCTTGGTCGACACTTGTCAAAGAATTTGAAATTGAGGATGCGCAACATTTTAGACAACGCACATTGTTTAACCTAACCTCAAATTTTCGCGAACACGCACAAAAGGTAGTTTCTTCTCGTAGGTTACTTTTTTAAACATTTTACTTGAATATCAAATAGAAATAATGACATAATAGGGGCCAGAGACTATTTTTTTGCTAAACTGATACTGTAAAATATGAATTTTCTTCATAGTTTATACGTACCTATATGAAAACGTAAGTAATATATGTAGAACAGAGAGTTATGTAAAGCTGCGAAAAATCAATTTCGATATTTCAACGTCAACTAATGTTTTGTGATGGCTTGATACCAAAAAAGTGTTGTTTTTTTTTGTTTTTTTCCATTTATTTTCAAAACGTCCGTCCGTCCACCTGTCAGCGCCTAAACTTTTCGAGCTATTTTTCCCAAATGAATATTCCCCGGTCGATCTGCCCCGACCCGAAGCTCTGTGATTTTGAAAAACATTCTTTAAATTTTGAAGGTACTTTACATGAAGCCCATGGGGCATTTTCAAAATTTTCTTTCAATTTCGTGGAATACGTACGAGAAAAACAGAGTGAAATACATGCGAGAGTCGGTGCCATTCCATTGCACTAATTTACTTCAATGATATATTTCATTTCTTGTGCAATTTTAACTAGTGCGTCGTCTTTTCCCTCCATTACCAAGACGGAAGTGCTGTACCACAGAACAAAAGATTCCTCATTTAAGATCAGACGCGTAGTTTTCTCATCATTTGTTATTGAAATACACGGGATTGTCTCCCATTTATTTATTATATTATCCTTTTCGCATCTGTCCACTGCTTGGTAGCGGCCACAGTGAGACAACAAACACCGAAAAATCGCAGACGCTCTCAGGCACTTCCAGCACGTTTCGAATGCTGAGAGCAAGTCGGTGCGAGTCCTCGCACAGGCATGTCCACTAGCGAGTAGTTCAGATGGCGACCGCTCTCCGCGAGCATCACATTTCTCTCGGTTGCCTTCTCTCAGAACTGTGTCCATTGGCGAGAAACACTCTCAACACAAACTCGCGAGAGCGTAGCTCTCAAGTGGACACGCACCTTCACACACTTACAATTACATGCACTTCACTACCATACACGCCGGGATTGGTTGGGAGCATAGAGCTTGTCCCGGTTGGGACGGTGTCCCGCTGTTGCGAGATACCGCTGGTTGGGGAAACCCCACAAGACGACGGGTAGGCTCTCACCATCCAGAGACAAGGATTACCTCTTCAGGAAAAAAACATGCACTACACTTACGGGACTAACGACCTCACCAATCGACGCGCCCTGAATCACTAATCAATCAATCAAAATCTTCTTCATCGTCGTATTATCTCCTCACAGAGAAGCACCGCCAACTCCCGGGATAAAAAAACGCCCATTATTTCAACGGAACTAATGACCATATCAGTTGACGTGCCCGAAAACATCAGTCAAGCAACATATCAACCAATCATTCTCCACTTCCTCCTCCTCATCTTCTTTGTCCTCCCAGTGCTGGCGCTGTAGGCATGGGTATACCCGGGGCGCCGCAAGTCAAAGGGTCCGATGATGGGATTGATGGGGAAAATGAGTAAAAAATTAAAAAAGAAGTTAGAATTCGAGAACATCACTAACGTAATTTTTATAAGACGCGGTACAGCAGTCTGATAAATCATAAAATTTTTAATTAATTTTTTACCATAAATTGTAATTATAATTATTACTTGTATGGGAGGACTCTTCGAAATGAATCAAATGACGGCTGCATTAAAATAGGTTTCACTGAAATTCATATTATTATTTCATGTGTTTAACAAGTGATTTTATTAAATATTAACTAAACACAGTTTTTTAGCTTTTTACGATCACCATGTAAATTGTATAATTTAATCAGTAACTACTTTTTTCTTGAAACTATTATTTAAAATATATTTCCCAAACTTTTTGTAGCTTAAACGTAGTAATTTCTCTTATTTGTTGAAATAAAATAGCTTTTTCTAATAGTTTCTTAATGTAACTTTCACATTTGAATACCTCCGAGCAAAAAGGTTGTAACACACATTAAAACCAGCTTACAACACTGTGGAAAATGGATTGTAACTATGTTGGAGAACCAAGAGAATGTTGGCTAACTAAACTTACCATTAATTACTAAATGTTATTTAATTTGAAGAAATAAACAATTTCCATTGATATTAGATTTACAATCAGTTTTAAGGAAGCTGGTGAAGCAAATGATTTTACATACAACCTTTTTGGTCGGAGGTATTAATTTTTATTTTTTTTTTCGGGCGTGTGGGAGGGGGGGTCGGGCTACGTTTCAGCATTACCCCGGGCTCAAAATCGTCTCGCTCGAGCACTACACTGCGATTTTCGTAACTTTGTCCCTGACAGAAATCAGCTGTTTCGCTGCCATCCAATCGGCAGCTTACATTTCGTCACTACGGTGACGTTCAAGCTCCCTATTGGATGAAATCGTGAACAGCTGATTTCTGTCAGGGACGCTGTTACGAAAATTGCAATATACCTCCTCGTGTACCGTCGTTGCATCTCCGACGCTGCTGCTCGTCGACCGACACTAGCGCCTCCGCAGCCGAGGCGGCCGATTAATCGCCTGGGGACCGCAACCGGTCGGACGACGCGGCGCCGCCGCCGCCGTCGGCACGTGTTATCGGCTCACGCGCCCCCCAGCGCGACGCCAACGCCGCCGCCGCCAACGCCGCCGCCGCCAACGCCGCCAGTAGAGTCCCTAAATACAGAGAGTAGCGCAACCACCGCCATTTAATATCCTCTCACCCTATAGACCTACAAGGCAGCATTCAGAAGCAGAAGGAAAATTATAACAATTGGTGACGTTAGGAAGATTTTTAAGAATATCAATATTGATTTGAGATAGATTCATGGTTCTCAACACACAAAATATCTCACAGTTCCAATTCGCCTGACAACTGGACATAAACTGGCGGGATCGGTGAAACAATGGAATGCGCTACTCTCTGTATCTAGGAACTCTAGGCGCCAGTAGAGTCCCTAAATACAGAGAGTAGCGCAACCGCCGCCATTTAATATCCTCTCACCCTATAGACCTACAAGGCAGCATTCAGAAGCATAAGGAAAATTATAACAATTGGTGACGTTAGGAAGATTTTTAAGAATATCAATATTGATTTGAGATAGATTCATGGTTCTCAACACACAAAATATCTCACAGTTCCAATTCGCCTGACAACTGGACATAAACTGGCGGGATCGGTGCAACAATGGAATGCGCTACTCTCTGTATCTAGGAACTCTAGGCGCCAGTAGAGTCCCTAAATACAGAGAGCAGCGCAACCGGCGCCATTTAATATCCTCTCACCCTATAGACCTACAAGGCAGCATTCAGAAGCAGAAGGAAAATTATAACAATTGGTGACGTTAGGAAGATTTTTAAGAATATCAATATTGATTTGAGATAGATTCATGGTTCTCAACACACAAAATATCTCACAGTTCCAATTTTCCTGACAACTGGACATAAAATGGCGGGATCGGTGCAACAATGGAATGCGCTACTCTCTGTATCTAGGAACTCTAGGCGCCAGTAGAGTCCCTAAATACAGAGAGCAGCGCAACCGGCGCCATTTAATATCCTCTCACCCTATAGACCTACAAGGCAGCATTCAGAAGCAGAAGGAAAATTATAACAATTGGTGACGTTAGGAAGATTTTTAAGAATATCAATATTGATTTGAGATAGATTCATGGTTCTCAACACACATGCATGTAAAAGATCCTCAAGCCTAAATGATGCCTCTGAGCTAAATTCAAATCGCCGGTTTCGTCGCCTCAGTAATAATACCTTCTTTCTCCGCTAGTCGGTGAATGGAGCGTAGAGAAATTTGCGTGGTCAGGCGGAAGAGCGAGCCTGATGGCCCGAGTCTCACTACGTAAAATAAGGCATTAACTAACTGTCTGCATTTCTTTAACTCTTTGCACTCGTAGAGCATGTGTGGCATGCCACCCATGAACGCACTCTGCGCTCGGAGGTTTCTGAGCTCTGTAGTGCGATTTTTCAAACTCTGCCCCTCAAGCCCCTATGGCCACGACGGAATATCACACTGCATTTCGCGTCTTTCTCTGTAGTGCCGCTAGAAGTCGCGTGATCGCAAGCACTGCTTGATAGGGTCACGATCATGCGACATCTGGCGGCACGACTGAGAAAGACGCGAAATACCGGGACATATTCCATCGCGAAGACGGCCCTTTTTAGGGGCAAAATGAGAAATATCGCGGTATACAATGTCCTACAACTCGTAAAGCAAGTTTAACCTTCCAGCGGGCACTCTGGTGTAAATTTTACGTCAATAGCAGATTTTTGCATTTGCTGTAAACTCATTGTTGGCAAAGACTTCTGCGTTCTTGGTGTTCTTTGCAGGTATCTTTAGTGATGCATTCCTACAGCCACTGTTTAGTTCGCACGCGATATTCAGTTTTTGTAACGCTCTATTCGGGATACGTGTATAGTGACGTAAACTTCACGTTGTGCGCTTGGTGTTGTTCTAAAATATTGTCTTATAATTTGCCCTAATCGAAATTTTGTGTAAAATGTACAGGAAAAGAATTCATGTGAATGAAATTCAGAATATTCTACATGAGCTGTCTGATCGGGAGGAGCTTTCTGATACTAGCTTTCTGATACTAAATACGAATGTGTATCAACGGATACACATTTTTGGTAGTAAATAGCATTCTTAGATATTATAATGCGACATGAAATTGCATTATTCTACAATTTCTTTGTTTTGTTAAGGAGTTATTGAATGACGTAAAATACACGTGTCTGCTGCTGTGAAAATTTTACACGAGCCCGCTGGAAGGTTAAAATGACAACGGAAAAAGGCGGCACCGCTCGAAGCCAATACTCGGCATTCCCCCGTCCCAGCTCGTTCTCATATTATTGCGTCAACATTGTTTAAAAATAGAATAGTAGCCCGGATCGATCCAACAACTTTATTTTACATACCAGTAAAATACGTGGGCATCTGTGACATGCCCTACGAATTATAGGACATGTCACATTACATACTGATACAAGCTAGTAGCCATTATTCTCGTGGCATCTCTGACATGCCGTACGAGCTGTAGGACGTGTATTACGCTAGTTGCTTACGAGAGCAAAGGGCTAGGGCAGGACCATCTGACGAAGGGGATGCAAATTAGAGATGTAACATCCGTCACTATGTTTTCAAAAAATCGATGTTTCTGTAAGAAACGTCGAAATCACAAATAATCAATCACCTGGAATCACTAACAATCAATCAAAACATTTGACATGTTTCTATAAGAAACATCGATGTTTTGATTGATGGTTAGTGATTCCGGGCGCGTCAACTAAGGTCGTTGGTCCCAAAAGTGCAGCGCATGTTTCCCGGGAGTTGGCTATGATCTTCCAACGCTGGATGGCGAGATTCGGGGCCGACCTGCCGTCGGCTAGCGGGGTTTTCCCCAACCAGGTATCTCCCACCAGCGGGGCACCGCCCCAGCCTGGACAAACTCTGAGCACCCGACCGGTCTCCCGGCCAGTCGTGGAATATGTATATGTGGGGAAATGTTGCGTTGACTGTGGGGCGTATGTGGGATCCAAGAATTCTTTCTTAAGCTGCCTTCTAGAAAACTGGACCTTTTTCAATCTTCTATTACAATTTTTCAGATATAGTTCTTTGTACATTCCTTTTGAATTTAGTTCTTTGGTCACAATCGAGAAGAATCTCGACAACTACGTAAAATTAAATTGATTTTTAAAATATTTTTAACATATCAATACCACAAGTATAAATAAACACTCAGCAATTGGCCATTTAATGGTTGGTTCTAATACGATGGTATTTTCACTTTTAAAACAATGTTTTACACAGTGCGCAGGGTCAAATTAGTTTACAGTACATTAATATTTTCTTCAAAACAAGTAGAACATTTACTACAAAAGCACGCAGAAGAGTTAAATCTCGGTACGAAAAATTATATCCAAATGACATCCTGCTGATAGTGGAAAATAGCAGAATCGCTTCGAATTCGAAAACCGAATTAAGAGGGCATAGGAGAAACTGTTTTTGATTGACGCATGATGGTGATTATATGAGCGCCTAGTGACTTCAGTATGACATAATCTACATTGTTATTTATTTTTCGCCTTAAATTTGTTTGATGCGTACCTTGGTGAAAATTCCTTCACCAAAAGTAGTAAATTTACAGAGATTTTAATTCATGAAGTCTGATAAATTGAACAATGCCCTTATCTCTCCTTGGCATATTACATTATAACCTATTATACAAATCGTATACGTTAACGTGTTCTATGTGACATAATGAAAAACAATAGGAATTGAATTTTGGAACACCTTTCCACGATACAAAAATTAAGCGTAACAACACATTTTTATTTTAAATTTTCACATAAAAAAGAAGTAATGAATAGTATCAGTACGACATTGTGAAGAAAAATAAATATCACACGTTATCTATGAATCCGAATTCTTGAAATATTTCAAACTGAGTATCAGTATCAAATAGTGTGTCTGTTTCATGAATGTCATGCTCATTACGTTATATCGGGAGATAACTCAGAGGATTGAAATTGCCCTTGAATTGAACGAAATCATTTACAGAGCGATGTTTTCAAAACACAAACACGATGCACATTCGAATACTGGTACTCTTAACGATCCGAAGCACTAATTGTAAAGCAATTAACCCAACACATAATTTCGAAGGTTCTGTGAAATTGAAACTGTTTTACAAATTAATTATGATAATGTTAAGGTGATACCTCACTGAAAATGCGAAAATTAGCAATTCTTAACCTCGTAATTTGGATTTATGTTTAACTATTCCGTAGATATTACGGATTTAATTGAATATTTAATCAAGTAATCAAACATCAACATGCATTGAAACCATGAGCGATTCATTCTCAAAAGTTTTTTTTTTGTTTTATAAGACCACATTAAACAAACCTACAGAGAACATTTCAAAAATACTTAATGAATTGTTTATTTAAAAAATGCAAATGCTGTTATGATTTTCTCTTGATTTATTTCATTGAAGCTCCAATAACAGAGTTAATTATGTAGATATTAATGACTATTGAAAAAGTTGTTATAGCGGATTATTAATCCACATTTTACATCCTAAAAATATTAAATTGAATGAAATTTGTAATTCAAGGAGCCTTTTGAATATACGAAAACGCTAAAAAAAGTTGAATAGAAGAAAAAACCATGATTTTTTTTTCTTTTTGGATACCTTGTTATTTATTTCAAGAGTAACTTTCTTGGCTTTCCATTCTGCTACAAAGTATTTTAAAAGTGTCTTCAGGTGTTCGACATTAAGTTTGAGACAGTCCTACTTTGTAATTTGCAAATTTTCATCAGGACAATAGAAAAATACTTCAGAAAATAACAGTTTAAAGCCTCGAAGAGATCACGCTCAATTACACGCGAATGAAAGAAATCATTTTGTTACCCTTGAATACGTCATAAATTCCAAACATTATTTCAAAACATGTAAGTAGAAGGAATAGAGATAATACAAAACACATAAAACAAAAGTCGAAATGTTTTCGAAATCCTATTAAACTTATAACGCCTTAAAACATTTAGATAAGTTTATATAGTACACTTTTGTAAATTACACATCGCAAATATAAATAATTAGTAATGTTTCAGAATTATTTGAGTTACGGATGTGATATAATTGTGTGAGTTTTTGAGTTATACATTCCAAATCTTAAACACAACTTTATAATTCTTTTTGTAAATTAAATAATAGTTGAAAAGATGTTATTATAAAAATTATTGTCATTTTATTCTCTGTAAATTTACGTAATTTCGTACGAGTGAAAGTTTCTTGTTGAGTTTTATTTAAAAGATAATAAGAAAATAAACTATGATCAACGATTAGCTACTAAATTATGTTTTAAAACGTTTGACAATAATATTTAATTTTACTTATTCCATTTATCAAAGAAAATTGAATAAAATATTTTACAAATGGTCAGTCAGATACGTCGTAAGCGACTCATGTTCACATGGAATGCTCGTAAGAATACTATGTGCCTGTCACCCGGAAGGTGTGTTAAATTGAATGCAACAACAGTCTTCAATCCGATTATTGTATTCAAAGATATATCTCGGACGCTGTACCATGAGTATTGTGGCGTAACCAGTTGTGCAACCAGGAAGAACTGCCGTCTCATTAGCGCAACAAGTAGCAGCATTTCTGAGGTGACTTGTTCTAATCCCGCTTCGTCTGTAAACAATCACGTGACGATTAAAATGTATCTGACATTTTATATTAAAATTTTTTTTTTCTCCTTTCATATAAAAGTATTTTTCGAGTTACCAGAAGCTAAAATAAGGGGTTTTAAGACAATGTCTGTAGGATCAAGTGATGGGAAATGTCAGAACCCTTTGTTCCTTGTCCATGCTCGTTCTGACTCATCTAAACTTGTTTCGGTTCCATTCAGATCGTCGGCGCTCCTACAGTTACGCAAAACATTTGTTTTGACTTTATGACGGCAAAGCTCGGCTTAGCAAACCTCTGAACAAAGCGTTGACCCGCATTTTGGCTCATCGACGTTTTTGGCTTCTAAAAGCTCGTTTCGCCTATTCAAAGTCGTTTAAGCAAAGCTTGTTTAGAACCAGACACGTTGGTATTGTCTTGTCGAAGGCAGTTTTGGATCGTAGTAGCCTGTTTTGCTCGATGAAGCACCTGTCGGATCTTCGAAGTGTGTGTCACCACGTCTAAACTTGTTTCGGTCCGCCTAAACTACTTTCGACTCGTTGAAGTTCATTTCAGATGGTCGTCGCTCCTGTAGTTTCGCGAAACATTGTTTTGCCTCGTCGTCAGATATTGTTTCGGCATGTCAAAGTTTATATCGGAGCATTAACCCTCATTTCGGCTCATCGACGTTTGTTTTTGTTTCTAAAAGCTCGTTTCGACTATTCAAAGTCGCTTAGGCAAAGCTTATTTAGAACTGATTGATTGTTCGTGATTCCGGGCGCGTCAACAGCTGAAGTCATTAGTCTCGTAAGTGTAGTGCGTGTTTTTTCCTCGGAAGGTGGCGGTGATATTTGCCCGCAGGATGGCGAGATCCGCCGGCGGTGTTTTCCCACTACCAGCATCTCCCACCATCGGGCACCACCCCAGCCGGGACAAGCTCTAAGCTCCCGAACCGTCTCCCGGCATGTGGGGTAGTGTAGTGCGTGTTTGTGTGTGTGTGTGTGTGTGTGTGTGTGTGTGTAAGGGGAGAGGATAGGACAAGCAAGAGGAAGGAAAGATCTAGCGCGGTCCGTGGCCCGTTTGTTAGGGTACTGCTCCTGCATTCGCCTGGTGTTGATCGGAGAAACCACGGAAAACTACCAACCTGAGCAACCGGCCGCTAGAATTCTCCTCCAGCCAGTGACTAAATTCGACGTAGCTGAAAATCTAGTGTCGAAAATCCTGTCGCCGTCGGGACTCGAACCTAGGACCTCCCGGTCAGAGGGACTACAGTGACCTCTGGAACTACCCCGGTCAGAGGGACTACAGTTGATGCACTGAGCCAAATCTCCCGGATCACTTAGAACTGTAGACGTAAGTTTTACACGTCCAAGTTCTCTGTGGCACTTTGAAGCTGGTTTTCACTCGTAGCAACTGAAGCACTTGTCGGCTCGTCGAAGTTTGTTTCCAATCGCCGAAACTCATTTAGGTTCCTCGTCACACGCTCGTATCATACGTCGTTCATCGTCACTCATCGTCGATAATATTGGCTCGTCAAAGCTCATAGGACCTAGTCTCAAGCAATCCTTTTTCCTTGATTGATAGATTGACAATTCCGGGAGCGTCAATTGCTAAGGTCATTAGTCGCGTAAGTGTAGTACATGTTTTTATCGCAGAAGATGGCAGTGATACTCCCCCAATGAATGGCAAGAGGGATGCGGAGGGATTTTCGCCAACCATTTATCTCTCACCAGCACGAAACCGCCCAGCCGGGACAAGGTCTTATCTCGCGGCATGTGAGTTTGTGTAGTACGTGTGAGTGTAAGTGTGTTAGGTGAAGGACAAGGAACGACAAGGAAGAGGAAGGGAATATCGCACCCGGTCCATAGTCCGTTTGTGAGGGTACTGCTCCGGGCATTTGCTTGGTGTTGATGGGAGTAACCACGGAAAACTACCGGATCACAGCAGACGGCCGCTATGAATTCTCTTCCAGACAGTGGCTGAGAGAGAACCTAGCTTTGTAGCTAGTATAAAAAATCCTGCCAGTGTCCCCCTAGGACTTCCCGATCAGAGCCACTGCAGTGGCATCAGTTAATGCCCTGGGACACCTTTGCCGGTGCGAACGTTTCGTCAATTACACTTCAATTGCATAAGTTCGCCTGGGTTCAAATCCATCTAATTGGCGCCTAATTCTACAAAATTTGTTCACTCGCACTTTATTTGAGCGTATTTGCTGATACCTCGCTGCAGCTGCATTGCGACTTGGATGTCAGCCAACAGCTCGTCCCAAATGCAGTCGTGTCGTGTAGAGAGTAGACTTGGCGCTGAGAGCTCTGACATGTCAATACTTTCTTCAGAAGCAGCCGTGCGATGGCTGATGTAGCTTTCTGCTCTTGTAGTCATCTTTCAGGCTGTTGTGCTATGTCTTTTGATTCTCCCTATCCCCTTCGCCTATTTCATTTCGTTAGATGTGTCTTCCAACATTTGTTCATGCGTTTGAAATTTATTTTGGCAAATTTTATAACGAGATGTGTGAATCTTTGTCAGGGTTTCATATCGACACAAACTGCAAATGCATATTATTCATAGTGATGTTGTTGTTATTAGTGGTGTTTTTTTCACTTTTCTTTCTTTCCGATTGCGCTACAAGCCAGGCCAGACCATGACGTGACATGTAGTACACGGTGGAGTCTTTCTAGATTATGGTTAGGGTAAGGGGAATCAGTCCACGGCCCGTTTAAGATGAGGGTGGGGTAGTATTGGATCTCGCGTGGTACTTCGTTTATTTTTGAAGGAATTATTCCGTCAACTGATTAGAGGAAACCTCAGAAACTACTTTTTGAAGAAGCCGTCCTCTGAAATTTTCTTCCTGGTAGTGGCATCGACCGTCACAGCTTATATAGCTCAATGCCAATTACCAAAGGAAGCCTTAGAAACGATCTTTTGAGCAGCCGCTTTCTTACCATTCTTATCCAGGTAGTGGTATCGTCCGAAACTGCTACGTAACTAGTGTCAAAAATTGGCTACCCTTGGGACTCAAACCTAGGACCTCCCTGCCTAAAAGCTTCAATTAGTTTTGTATTTATTATTGCTGTTTGAGAGAGGTATTCTGCATCTCTAAACGAAGATGTGTTGCTGCGGCAGTCAGCCCGAAGTGCGATATGGAATGGAGTAGGACGTATGAATGAAACATGAGCAATAAAGGGACTATAAAACAACACGGAGTATTAGGTATTGCTGTAATTCAATATGCCAACAAGCTAGCCTTGACCAGTGCATAACTAGACCCACTTCACGTTACCAAATTCTCTGGGAGAACTTTGAATTGTACAGTGACCCATATTACAAGAGGAAATGTTACGTGTTCCCATTAGAGTAGCCAATTACTTTGATATCGATGGTTGCTACGGCAGTCCAGAACTATGAGATCGGAAAGGAAATCGTAAACGGGGGTATTCAATTATTTTAAAAATTTAAGATTTAGTAGCATTTAAATATATATTTTGAAACATTATTAACTAATATTTTATTATAATATAAAGCATTTTAATATAATTTTAACTAGTAATGAATTGTATCTTATATGAACTGTAACACTCAATCATTAAATTTTTGCTCAAAGAAATGTTTTTCACCGTAGCTGTCGTCTCGCCGTGTTAGACCATGTTGTACCACCATGTTCATTCATGTCGTATTTGTCATGCCGCTTCTTCCGTTACAAAGCCTTACAAACCTTCCAGAATAAAATGCCTCGTACAATTAACAATACCCCAAGGTTTATATCCAATAGACAACTTCATAGAGAACTAGTGATAGAATCAATTGCAAATTATATTTCCTTACTGTCATCCAAATTCTTTTCCAACCTACAAACTGCCTCTTGCACCAATCACTTACCTCTGAAAAACCAGCGTTGTCCCCTACAAGAATAACATTCCGTCTCTCAAAAGATTTGTCCCGTTCCCCATAACGTAGAGAAATGTTTGTCTCACCACTCATTCTATATCTTGCTTTCTTCTTATTACCTTCAATTTCGAAAAATTAATAACAGTCGTAACAATTAATAACAGAGGTACCCAGAGGATGTCCTCGATCAGAAATAGGGCTATGACGGTGTGCTAATTTATAGATGAGATGAGTTACTCGTAACTTCGAGCCACTATCGATTATAATACATACATAAAAAGCCAAATACTCACCAGTAAAGTAGTAATCCCTCTGATAATTTTTTAATGTATTTGTTCCTGTTCAGATTACGCCAACATTCATCCACTGTATGAGAATCCCTCCTCCAGTCTTGGAGTTCACTTTACTGCATTATCTTGCCCTCTCTCACTCTTTCTTCACGCTCCTCCGTCTGTGTTTTAAATTCCTCCATTCATCTGACCTTGAGTAAGGCAATAGCTTGGCCACTCCCAGCAGCAATTTCGCTTCCCACGGACCGGGAATCACATTCATCTTACGAGCGGTGTCGTCTGTAAAACGCATGAGAGGGTCAACAGATGGATATACGAATGGAAATTCAAATGAGGATTTTTCTTTCAGAATTTCATTTGAATTGCAATATTCGAAAGCTTATTTTAATAAGAAACTCATAGATTTGATTAAACTTTAATTTTTAATAATTAAATAAATAAATTTTTAATAATTTTTAATAATTTGATTAAACTAAAATTTTTGACACCTATTGCATAGTCAGTTTGGACGATGACATTGCTTCGGGGAGGATTGTAGAGGCCAGTTGCTCCGATTGCTTATCCTGTTCTCTCCCGATCAGTTCTCCGCAGATGCTGAAACAGAACTTTAGATTGATTGACGGATTAGACAGATACAAGGTTTATTCTACAATTGGGCTGATGTTGCCCGGTGGCAGTATACAGAAATATAAAAGTACATTTACAATTACAAAACACAATTAACAATAAAAACAATATATAAAAAATCAATATAAAAAACAAATTATCTTCGTCATTACCTAGAACATGCAAATGCATTTACATACATATACAACAAATGAAACTACATATATACTAACATTGAATTAAATAAACTATCTTACATATTATACCAACATTCATACATACAAACATACACGCTTACATACATATCATGCAAAGACATAGGAACACTCGCATACACACCTGCACGTATTCACTCACAATCGTATTCAGACAAATACGGATAAACATTTTACCTACAACATAATAATATACAATATTTATAATAATTTTTCTAACACGTAAAACACTCGTTAACACAAATCAATAAATACCAACTTTTGTCAGAATAACCTATAAAAGACCTTTAGATTAGCGAAATAAACAGAACGAAATGAAATCACTTCACTGCACTTCAGTTCACTCTAGTGCACCTCAAAACATTTTACCTAAATACTAATAGCTCAATACTTTTTAGTAGACTACCCATAATTGCACCTTTCACTTCACTTCACTACACGTTTTCACCCTATTGATTAATTTTCTATATTTTTTTTCTAAAACCACGCGCTGAGCAAGGAAAGGGTTCAAAAACTTCCGCAGGTAAATCCTTCCAATCTACGATTGTTCTGTTTACAAACGAGAATTTGCCTCGATTGTTGTGAGTTTGGACGCGTCTACTGTTAGGGCACTTAGTCCCGTTAGTGCATGTTATATCCCGAGAGATGCCGCTGTTCCACCTCTGGTGGAACGTAAGATCTGGCGCCTAACCAACTCGACGGCTTCCGGGGACTTACCGTCTCCTAGAATTTCCAACGGAGTATCGCCCCAGCCGGGGAAAGGTCCAAATTCCCGATGCAATGTAGTTTCCCCGACATGTGTGAATAATGTAGTGCACGTCAGCGAGTGTATCACGATTAGCTGAGTTTAGCTCGGAGCCAGTATTGCCGCTGTAGCTTGTCCTAGGATTCGAGGTAATAGGATTCCACCTAGGTCCTAGGATTCGACCTAGGTCCTAGGATTCGACATAGGTCCTATGATTCGACTAGGTCCTAGGATTCGACCTAGGTCATAGGATTCGACCTAGGTCATAGGATTCGACCTAGGTCCTAGGATTCGACCTAGGTCTTAGGATTCGACCTAGGTCCTAGGATTCGACATACGTTCTAGGATTCGACGTAGGTCCCATGATTCGACTAGATCATAGGATTCGACCTAGGTCCTAGGATTCGACGTAGGTCCTAGGATTCGACCTAGGTCCTAGGATTCAATATCCTAGGATTTGAGTCCCGACGGTGGCGGATTTTTGACACTAGTCTGGTAGCTAGATCGAATTCTGCTGCTGTCTGGAGAAGAATTCCAGCAGCCGGCTACTCTGTTCGGTAGTTTTCTGCGATTTTTCTAACCTATACCAAGCGAATGTCAGACCAGTGTCCTAATAAACGGATCACGGACCACACGCAAACTTTTCTTCCTGTTCCTTTTGCCCTAGAGTATCCCGGTACACACACACGTACTCTTACATTCGCTACATTGCCACACACGTCGAGAGCTTACAGCTGGGGAGATGCACCGCTGGAGGAGATAATTCGAGGAGGAATTTGCGAGGGAGAATCTGCGACCTCCAGTCATAAAACATTCACTCCACTAACGGGATTAATTACCATGGCAGGTGACTATCCAGAAACATCAATCGATCAGTGATGTCGTAGGCTTCCGCGGCCAGAGTCATCGTATGGGCTGTTCGTATGACACCGCGTCGAAGGCAGAGGTGCCGACGTTTCGACCGTCATGTCGTGGTCTTCTTCAGGGCTATAGTGCCAACTATACTAGGATTTATTTAGAGCTGCGTTAGATGTAAATCAGCTGTTATGGTGTCATCCAATCAGAAGGTTAAAGGTCACCATAGTGACGTCACTGTTCTGCAGAGACGTGTAAGCTCCCGATTGAATGACACCGAAACAGCTGATGACGTGTCAGAGGCAGCTGTAAATCAATCGCAGGATACAGCCCTGAAGAAGACCACGGTATGACGGTCGAAACATCGGCACCTCTGCCTTCGACGCGGCGTCAGCCGGACAGCCCAAATCGTTAATCAATGAAGTTTGTATACTTCGGTTTTTCTCTCTTGGCGCACGGGGGGGAGTGTCAATAAAATGGAATATCTCACGGTATTTCGCGTCGTTCGTGGCTGTGCCGCTAGGAGACGCATGATCGAGACTGTATCGAGCAGTGCTGGCAATCATGCGACTCCTGGCAGCACAAAGGAGAACGACGCGAAATACCATGAGATATTCCATTTCATTGACACCCCCCCCGTGCGCCAAGAAAGAAAAACCGAAGTATATACTGCGATTTTCGTAACTCTGTCCCTGACAGAAATCAGCTGTTCACGGTTTCCTCCACTCGGGAGCTTGAACGTCACCATAGTGACGTCACTGTCGCGAAATATCAGCTCCTGATTGGATGGCAGCGAAACAGCTGATTCCTGTCAGTGACAAAGTTACGAAAATCGCATACGTATCATTCCCTCGACAGGACTGGAGCGGGAGTTTACTTAAGGCAGATATCTCTTTCACACGCCGCGCGTATTTTGGCCGGCGGCGGCGCGGCGCGGCGCGGCTGTTGGGGCTGGTGGGCGCGGGGGCGGGGGCGGCGGCGGATGCTCCGTTGGCGGGGGCGGCGCGCGCGAGGGCGGGTGGGCGGTGGGCGGCGCTGCGCGGCCCGGCGCGGCCGCCGCCGCCACCACCGCACGCATTCCCTCCCGGGGCCAACGGAAATGGAGATTAGCTGGCGCTGGGACGCCGCCGCTGCCGCCGCCGCCGCCGCGGTCACGACGTCTCCGCGCAGTGGGGCAGGTCGCTGCGCGCCGTGGGGCAAAACTCGCCCGGGAATCTCTGGCACTCAGAGCTCCTGTCTCCCTCACAGCTCACAGTCTCCGATTGTTCAGATTCGTCAATAATTCAAATTCTCAGATAATTCAAATTCTTCGATAATTCATGTTCTCCGTTATTTCAAGTTCTCCAATAATCCAAGTTCTCCGGTAATTCAAGTTCTTCGATATTTCAAATTCTCTGATAGTTCAAGTTCTTCGATAATTCAAATTCTACGATAATTTCAGTTGTCCTCTTCTTCAAGTTGTACGCTACTTCAAGTTGTCCTCAAGTCGTCCGAGAATTCAAGTTGTCCGAGAATTCAAGTTGTCCGAGAATTCAAGTTGTCCGAGAATTCAGGTTGTCCGAGAATTCAAGTTGTCCGAGAATTCAAGTTGTCCGAGAATTCAAGTTGTCCGAGAATTCAAGTTGTCCGAGAATTCAAGTTGTCCGAGAATTCAAGTTGTCCGAGAATTCAAGTTGTCCGAGAATTCAAGTTGTCCGAGAATTCAAGTTGTCCGAGAATTCAAGTTGTCCGAGAATTCAAGTTGTCCGAGAATTCAAGTTGTCCGAGAATTCAAGTTTTCCAAAATTTAAGTTCCCAAATTATTCAAGTTCTCAAATTATTCAAGTTCTCCGATTGTTCAAGTTGACGGAAATTCAAGTTCTCCGATTATTTAAGTTTCCCAATAATTTAAATTTTCCGACAATTCCATTTACAATTTAAATTCTCCGATAATTTAAATTCTTCGAAAGCTCAAATTCTTTGATAATTCAAATTTAAGGACAATTGCAATTCCTAATTATTCAAATTTTCTTGTAATTCGAATTCCCTTGTAATTCAAACTTCACCCTCATTAAAATTCCCCTGTACATAAAATTCCAGTTAACTCAAGTATCCCTGAAAATGCGAATTTTTCGTTAAAGCATAATCCCCGATAATGCGAAACCCCTCAAACTCGAAATATCTGTTATTAGAAATACTTAATCATTTTGAAAACTCAATAATCGAAATTCTTCGTAAATTGAATTCCCGTTATTTGGAATTTCCGATCATTCTAATTGTCGATAATATGTTTCTTCCGTACATTCGAATTTACATAAATTCAAATTACACTTTAATCGCATTGCCCTATAATTCCAATTCTCGGAAATCTCAATTTTCTCAATATCTTGAAACCTTTGTTTCTCCAGTTTTTGAATGTTTTCACTCCTCGATAATTCGACTTATTTCATCTCTGCTATTGCTTGGGTGGAATTTTATAGTTGCCCTCCCTTCTTACACTTCCTTCCGTGTTAAGTTCATTCATAAGACGAATATTATTGAGCTTAGATAAGATGCAATTTTTTTGTTTCTAAATGTCCTGGTTACCATTTCTTTTAAATATTTCTATTTTGCAATACAGTAATCCCTCGACATCCGCGAATTCGCTATTCGCGAGTTCCGAATAATCGCGATTTGAGAAGTGCTACCGGTTTTGACATTCGCGACTTCAAAATTCGCGAGTGCGTCTTTAGGTCGTACTACATTTTTTTGAAAGCGAGCACATTTCATTTCCTTTATCAGCGTCATCTGGGAAATGAATTCTACAAACACCGGAGCTGAAAGTATCACGTTCTGCAAAAATGTCCAAGTTGGAATGTCAATTCACCTTAATAAAATAACACAATTGTAAAATAATTCAATTTAGTTCCTACAAGTTGGAGGTAAGAGTTTTGGCTACATGAACAGAAAAGGCATTCAGGATCTGTGCAACTCTCATTGTAATAAATAAATAAATGTCTTTATTTGTGGCGAGGCTCAGGCCATTTAGCCTGCTCTTCCGCCTAACCACTTTCACAATTCTATTACATTAGTGCGTAATAGAAGATCTTTCAATGAAAAATACGTACGCAATTTGGGTGAAAATTTTCTCACATAGAAGACAGGAATGAAAGCGAGGGAGGAAAGAGTTGGTGGAGGAGGAATGCTGTCACAGCATTTGTACGTTTAAATTTATCAATTTCAAGTTAGGGATGTAATTTAAAAATTAATCCCAAATATATAAAGTTAAACACTACGAGATTTTACTCAAAATTTAGAGAAATTATCTTTCTGTGACTAGGCAAGTTGCATATTGAAGAGGATTTGAAAGAGATTGTATAATTGTAATGACCTCACTGAAGAGGAGTTTCGGGCAATCATCAGCGCAGAAAACCTCGAAATTAATGGTGAACTAACTGACGCGAAACTGTGTCGTGAAGCAACTTCAATGTCAAAACTGTTAATGGCATTCTAAAACTTCAACAATTTCTTGTGGAAAGGACATTCGAATGTGATAAGAATACGGAAATAACTTCGACATTTAAGAGAGAAATAGAAGCAGCAACTCTTTCATATTTGAAAATCAGAACGAGGGGAGTGATGAAAAAATAAAAATAAAATAAAATAACCAAATCTTCTATTCACTTTGAACTTTGAAATAAGTTTCAAATATTGTTTTACGTTCTCGGGATGTCTTTAGGTATCTGTTTGGGAAGTTAGTTGTGAATTCTGTTTGTACTAGCGCTTTCTCAGTACTTATGGAATTGTTTGTCAGATTTTTCTTCTTTCTTTTTTAAACAATTTTTCGGTATCAAAGAACCTAACCCACCTTTCTTTAATAAAAGGTAGACTCAACATTCACGGATTTGACATTCGCGATGCTTTTTGGGAACCTAACTCTCGCGAATGTTGAGGGATTACCGTACTAGATTCTAACGGACACGGTCAGATGAAGGGTGTTTGACAGACATCCTATTTAAATTCATAATATTGAAATAAGTTTATTGACATATTTTTTGTTCAATAGATTACAATATTGTTTAATTGAGTGCAAATTATGTCTTCTTACACGGTAAAATTGTATATTAACACAAATTCTACAAAGTAAATTCCAAATTGAATTGTCATTTGCTGCGTTTCGAGCGATTGATAGGAACTGACAGTTTTTTTCGAATTTTCTAGAACATCCTAACTGTATTGGTGTAAAGATTACTCCTTTGTTTTTCGGGGGTATTTTAGAACCATCGGAGATGATCATCATTGGATTCCTTTCTACAAGATGAAAGTGATAGGCTTTGTTTTTCCGGATCCTTCCAAAAGATTCCTGAAGAATCCTAGAAAAATGTGTTTTATTCAGTTACCAAGGCTTCACCATTATGAATGTTTGTACGAGGGCAGATCGGAAAGTAACGCACAATAATTTTTCGCCCAAAAATTTAATTGGTACCAAGAAGCAAAATATCACCAAAGACCTTACATTATTGACCTACATAGTTTCTACACAGACATAGACGCCAAGTCTGTGAACTCATTTCTGCCAGCGTGCTACCAGTTTCAATATGCCATATTCGTAGAAGTCCGTTTGGTTGGAGAATAGCCCTCTTGGAAGACTGAACACCACCTGGAGATACTGGTGCTGTCCATTCAGTCGTTCCCAAAGACTGAAATGCACACATGCCGTGTGCATTTCACTAGAGTTACGCCCTTTGGCCCACAAATTTTGCACACTTCCCTTCTCTTCACAAATGGACGACAGTAAAATGCGCACCATTTTTGTTTCGTAATTCAGGCTACACTACCTAGCTCCCTCAACTGCACATGAAAACAAAATACTCTCTAAAGCGCGATCTTCAAACTATCTCGTTGTGCAATTTCACCATTCTAGTTGCAATACCAGCGGAGAAAAAATTATTGTCCGTTACTTTCCGATTTGCCCTCGTATATTATTATTCGTTTCCGGCATAGGGTGAATCGTTACTTCATCAGATTGCCGAGAATTAAAACTAATTTTGTGATGATGCTGTCTTTTTTTCTTTCGATACTTTTCCTTGTGCCTCAGGATTAACGATTGAGGCAACAAAATTAATTTTAAAATTAATTTTTATTATTAACTTGCATAAGGTAAATAAAACATTTTAACATGAAAAAGCTCCGCCAAAGACTACTCCAAGCAAGGTCTTAGTAATCCTCCGAACAAGTTGTTATTTTAATTTTTTGTTGAGTATTTAACAAGTTGTTAGTTCTCATGTTACGAAGTAGTGTTTGGATTATATTTCTGTCTACGTTATTGCATAGCTACATGCACAACATGAAGCAACAAAACATGGTTTTTGTCCACACCACGAGTAAGAGGATTTTTTTCCTAAATTTAGCTACAGGTTTTACCCACTTTTTCGTTACCAGACCCCAGCTATAAGTGTTTTTTTATGACGAAAATTCGCCGTTTTCCGGCGCACGATAACATAACTTTCTCTTCTTGCGAAGCATTTGTAAGGGGAGAAAGTAATATGGAGTTAATGAGAGGTGAGAAGGAAACCTTATCAATCCGCGCAAGCTTAAAATTTCGTTAACCCTTAAAAGCTCGTATGTCCTCAGAAGAAAATTCTCTACTAGACATCTCAACACCTTAATGTTTCATTATGCGTAATTCCTCAGTCTCGATAATTGAAAGTAAATACGAATTTCGAATGTTCCTCCTGTAAGGTTAAAATACACGAATGTCTCCTGCAAAGTTAAAATGTGAATTGTACATTTGAATAAGTTAAATCCGACGAATGGTGATTGTCGTAAATGAGAAGAAGTGTTTCTACTGCAATTTGAATATTGATCATGTCAGATTCAGATATATTCCAAAAGGGAGTGGTTTCATGTTTTGCACGTCTACCTCGAAAATTTGGAGAGAAATATATAAACATCATTTATCGTACTCGTTCGGAATGTAGGTTTTCCCATGGTGTCCCCAAAACGATTGTGACATGCAGCTGGCTTGCCCTTATTGTGGATCATGTTCTTTTTTCTTATCGTAAAAATAATTAATCGAAATAAGCAAATGAAGTATCTCTACTAAACAATTATAGTGTGAAAATAGATTCTGAAAAAAATCTTGTTTTATTATTGATAATACCACTGTCAGATACAGAGCGAATTATAAAAACGAGATGTTGGTGTAGTTCATGCAGAGGATAGTTCACAAGTATTCATGAGGAGGATATTCATTAATTTGTCTTTATTGATCGTAAAAATAATGTATCAAAATACACATGAAATATTTGTTCTGAAGAAATATAATGTAAAAATGGATTCTAGCAAATATATTATTTTAAGGCGAATAGCACTGCTCTCAGAAATGGAGCGAATCTAAAAACGAGGAGAGTATTGGCTTATTCATGAGGAGGAGAGTTTCAATTGCTTCCCTTAATCGGCTAAGGGGAGTTAAATTTCAAGTTCCTTCGCAGAAACAGAACGCTCATTGGCTAGATTCCAAATCATGCAGAATAGCGTGCGTATGTCATAGATCGTTAAACTCCCTCACCAGTTGAAACTGGGTTCAGCTTCTTTTTTTTGCAATATCTGATATGTTGGAGTTCTCCATCAAATTTTATTTTCACGTGTTGTTTAAATAGTTCCATAGTTAAATGGTTTGTTCCAAATAAGCAATTTCACAGAAAGCTAAAAATTGCTTTCATTAACGAACACTTACAGCAAAAGGAAATGTAATAATACCTTTGAGCACGATTATCTTAAAACTTGTATGATATCGCATAGCCGGTTTGATGCATAACACCGTCCAATTTGCTCGGGCTTCTGTTCCCTTAGTCGTAACATTTTCAATAATTGTTTTTTATATTCACGTATTACAAGAGTCTTTACTTATAATTTTGTATTATTTTGAAAATTCCCCAAACCATGTTTTTAATTTCCATGGATCAAAAGAATAAATTAAATAGCGCACAGCCTTCAAGGCTATTTCTTACAGCGAGTGATATTTCAAGCGTTCTGCCCGAGCGGTTTCTCTTTCGACCTGAGCAGTTTGGTGCGACCTCTGCTTAACAAAGCTCTGAAGACAAATGCGGCTTTATGTACCATCTAAGCTCTTTATCTGCCTGGGGCAGTTAGCTCGAATTTAAGTACCTCTTATCCCATTCCCTCTTTAACCCGCCATTGGACTCCTGGGACTTGCGCTTAAAACAGCTGCACGCCTCATGGTCGTAGCGGTATTTTAACGCTCCGCGCGTGCACAAAGCCAACTGCATTTGCAATTAACCGATAGTCGATCGTTGGTTTTGTCACGAGGAATGCTGGATCCGGTGGTGGGCGACCAAAAGAATAGGTCGTCTCGTGTGACACCATCGTAGGTATGAAATCGTGTGGAAATTTTAATTTAAATTTGTATAATAAACAGACGACCTGGATGGCCGAGTTGGCTATGAGCGTGTACAGACTCAAGCTCTTCGGTCCGAAGGGTCGCGGGTTTGATCCCGCTTTGGGCATGGTTCTTTGTCCCTTGTCTCTCTTGTATGCGTTGTCGCGGAGGGTTCACGTTCTGCTGAACCCAGATCTGAAGAGTCCGTAAGGGTGTTAAGGCGGCTCCACACATTCGCAATTCGGCGAACAGCGAGCGACCGCTCGCTGAATCCCGAATAGTGTGGATGGATCGCTTGCTATTAGCCGAGTGACGAACATTCGGCGCTCGTCCTACCCACCGCGTGTCGGTCTTTTGGACACATCAAAGGGAGCGAACATTCGCCGAACACATCCGCTAGTCGGGATCGAGCGAGCAGTAGCTTGCTGCTCGGCGGATGCCGAATGTGTGGAGCCACCTTTAGCGTCTGGTGCACGGTCGAATATGCGTCCCATTGGGACGTAATAGGTAACCGGCTGTCGGCTGGAAAAAGCCTTAGAATGAATGATTTATAAAACCTGCTAGCTGAATGTGGCGTTGCTGACATTTTAAAATATTTTAAAAACATTTTCGTGTGTTGAAAATTTCTACAAAGCAGTTTCTAAGTAAAAATTAAGTTTCATAGTTGTCTGGTTTTTCATACTCGAGCGCAGTTCGTGAAACATTGTTGCTTCTTTTAGGTTTGAGAATTATTTACATGCAGTAACTCTACAACATGGGACAGCCGACTTTACTTAAAAGCAAACGAAGACTTTTTTCGTCCTTAAAATGATTTGAGAGAACTGCTACTCTCAAAGTGATGAGGCCGTGGCGTTGATGGTATACAGAAAAATTTCGTTGATAAACATCCTGATCCCCAAAGCTATTATTTTTTGTTAACAATATTAAACAAGAACACTAAGATTTTGTGGGTAACACATTAACGTTGTTATCACGTCATAACACGTTAACATTATTAAACAAAAAAATAAGATTATGACAGAGCATACCACCCATTTTGAACATTGAGAATTAAAATTAAATAATAAAAACATAACAAAAAATGTATAATCGCAGCTCTTCTTGTTGGATATTCTTTCGGACTTCGTCAGCTACCTACTGCAGAATACAGTGTTTGAGAACCTAATCCGAACGCTCCCAGAAGAGTTGTTTAGTAGTTTATCATTATTTCAGTTTATTATCAGGCTGCACATTAAAGAAAAGTTGTACTACATTTGCAAGTCCCTATTCTAAAACGCACCGTTCCATTCTTATAGAAATATTTTAGAATATAATTTTGTAGTTGAAATTATCCTACAAAAGATTGTTATTTTTTATTATATTACATACTACAAAATTAACATACAGAACGATAATTATACTACGATGAGGCAGTCTGCTATGAGAATCTCATGCCATCAGCTCTTTCGTCTGGCCATGCAAATTTCGCTACGCTCCTCACACCATCTAGGGGAGAAAGAAGGTATAACTAGGGCGTCGATGTAGGTGATTTGAATTTAGCTCAGTGGCTTCTTTTAGGCTTGAGAATCTTTTTCATGCAGTAAATCTACAACATAGGACTGCAGGCGAAGGCGAAGGAAGGCATACGAAGGCTTTCTTCACCTTTAAAAATCTATTTGAGATGAGGGTGCTGCCTTCACCTTTAACTTTTGAGGTGCGGATGCTGCTACGATCAAAGCGGTGAGATGTGGTATTGGTGGTATCCAGGAAGATCGCGTTGATGATCACCCTGAATCCCAACACCTCTGGGCAGTGACCCCATTGGTTCGAATTCAGTTTAATTCAGCCTTATTTTACGTGGCGAGACTCAGCCCATCAGGCCTGATCTTCTGTCTGACCGCGCAAATTTCGCCATGGTCTTTTCACTATCTAGCGGAGAAAGGAGGTTTCAACCAGGCGACAAAACAGGTGATTTGATTGTAGCTCAGAGGCTTTTTAGCCTTGTGGATATTTTACATGCAGTAAATCTACAAAGTTGGGACAGCCTACTTTACTTAAAAGCAAACGAAGGCTTTTTTCGTCCTTAAAAATCCATGAGTTGGGAGATGTGCTACTCTGAAAGTGGTGAGGCCGTGGTGTTGGTGGTATACAGAAAAATTGCGTTGATAATCATCCTGAATTCCCAACGAATCCGTGCTGTAACCCCATTGGATAGAAGCGTGATGAGAATACCTTCATGGGGATGTCCGTGGTAATTGTGGGTGCGCGGAATGATAACGTTGATTCTTAAAGAATGTGTGATCTGACTTCATTTGAGATGAGCTTGCTGGGGCGATCAAATTGGTGAGTGTGCGGTGTGTGTGTGTGAGTGTGAGTGTATGAGTGAAGTGCGCAGGAAGATCCCGCTGGTGATCATCCTGATTCCAAATGAATCCGTGCTATCCTCTCACTGGATAGCAGCGTTTTTGAATAACATAGTGATGATGTCCTTACAGTTGGGGTGAGCAGGAAGATTGCATTCGTAATCACCCATATTCTGTGATGATTACCAATGGTGAATTCGCCACGTGTCGAGAGAGGTGTCGAAAGACCCAGATTGTGAGGATTAGCAATGCAATCGAATGGTGCGCAGCAGGGGTGCGCTGGTGATCATCCAGATTCTATAACGAATCTCTGACCTGACCTCGTTTGAGGTGCCCTTGCCGGGACGATCCAAGTGGTGAGCGTGTGGTGTGTATGTATGTGTGTGTGTGTGTCAGTGTGGTGCACAGGAAGATCTCGCTAGTGATCATCCTGATTCTGGGTGTGTGTGGTGCACAGGAAGATCTCGCTAGTGATCATCCTGATCTGTGACCTGGCCTCGTTTGAAGTAGGACGATCCAAGTGGTGAGCGTGCGGGGTATGGGTGTGTGTGGTGCACAGGAAGATCGCGCTAGTGATCATCCTGATTCTATAACGAATATGTGACCTGACCTCGTTTGAAGTAGGACGATGCAAGTGGTGAGCGTGCGGTGTGTGTGTGTGTGTGTGAGAGTGGTGCGCAGGAAGATCGCGCTAGTGATCATCCTGATTCGACAACCAATCTGTGAGCTGACCTCGCGCTGGTGATCATCCCGATTATATAGCGAATCCGTGACCTGACGTAGGTAGGACGACCTACGTTGAGGTAGGATGACCCAAGTGGTGAGCGTGCGGGATGTGTGTGTGTGTTGCACAGGAAGATCTCGGTAGTGATCATCTTGATTCTGGGTGTGGTGTGGTGCACAGGAAGATCTCGCTAGTGATCATCCAGATTCTTAACGAATCTCTGACCTGACCTCGTTTGAGGTCAGATGACCTGACCTCGAGCATCGTGGGTCGATCCAAGTGGTGAGCGTGCGGGGTGTGGGTGTGTGTGTGGTGCGCAGGAAGATCGCGCTGGTGATCATCCAGATTCTTAACGAATCTGCGACCTGACCTTATTTGAGATGAGCGTGCTGGGACGATCCAAGTGGTGAGCGTGCGGGGTTTGTGTGTGTGGTGCGCAGGAAGATCGCGCTGGTGATCATCCTGACGCGCGCGGGGCTGGACCTGGACCCCACGGCGATGGCGCGCCTGCGCGTGGCCGTGCTCAAGCTCAGCCTGGTGCCGTGGATCGTGGAGTGCGTGGCTGTGGCCGTGTCGGGCCACTTCCTCATGGGGCTGCCCTGGATGTGGGGCTTCCTGCTCGGGTGAGTCACAACGAACTTCTTTAATATTGAATTGAATTGAATTGAATTCAATTGAATTCAATTGAATTGAATTGTCTTATTCACGGTGTAAGTTATATAGGTGTGTCAACTAGCCGCCTTTTGGACAAAATTTTTGAAGCCAGTTTGAGGCTAGTTCCTCGCTTATCCGTACGGTGCGCACGATCGAGTTGGGCATTCATGATGGCGTCTCGCAATTTAGTGGCTTCCACCAGAGGTTACAAAGCTTTTAAATGGATCGCCATCTTGTCCCAAAAATGCCCAAGTCGTTCGCAGCGCTTACATAGCGAGAACTGTGAGAACTAGCCTCACATTAGCTTCAGTTTTAGACCGGGAGTGAACCCACCTATCTATCTTACACCGTGCCTTATTTTACGTGGCGAGACTCAGGCCATGAGGCCTGCTCTTCCGTCTGACCACGCAAATTTCGTTACGCTCCTTTCACCAACTATCGAAGAAAGAAGGTATTATCTCGGGCGACGAAACAAGCGATTTTGAATTTTGCTCAGAGGCGTCATTTAGGCTTGAGGATCTTTTACATGCAGTAAATCTACTAGCATGGGACAGCCGGCTTTACTTCCCCTCCGAAGGAAGGCGTACGAAGGATTTTTACGCCCCTAAAAATGACTTCGATCGGGTTTGAACCCGCGAACTAGGGTATAACAGTCCGAAACGCTAAGCGTTACGCCATCGCTTTAGTACAGGGCGGATTTTAATGAAACGTCATTTTTTACTTTTCCGTATACGTACGTATACACGGAGTGATATACGTAGTACAGGGAAAGGTATGTAATGCTGCGCAAAAAAATTGCGAATTTTCGGCGGAAAAAAATTAATTGCCGGGCCGTGAAAACGAATAAGTGGATAAAATCAGTTGTTAAATTAAGAAAAAAAATCCCCTAACACGTGGTGTAGCCAGAAACCCTGTTTTCTAGGTACTTGATACCGAAAACCCAATTGAAAGGAAAACGTCCGTCTGTCCGTCCGTCCGTCCGTCCGTCTGGCTGTCCGTCTGTGAACACTGCTAGCGCCTAAACCATACGTACGATTTCTTCCAAAATGGATATTCCCCAGTCGATCTGATTCTAGTCGAAGCTTTCAGATTTTGAAAAAGATTCTTCAAAATTTGAGGGTACTTTACATGAAGCCCCCCGGGGATTTTCAAAAATTTCTCACACACGGCTCCAAATTTTTTCTTTAAATTTCTTATATGAATAGAGTAAAATACACTTTTTAACGTGGCATAGGTCCGATTTTCACGTACAGCTCTGAATTTTTGAAAATTGTGAAAGTTTGAATTTTTTTCGGCATCTTTCTCCAACTACAAAATTGAAGATAGAGATTTTTTCTTCAAATAAAATTTGTTCTGCATATTTAGGTCTTTAATAAAGGTCATGTAAATGTTTCTCAAAATTTTAGTAGTTTTAATGCAATATTGCGTGCAATATGTGCAATTTTAAAAAATTACAAAAACAAGATTTTCTCAAAAACGGCTCCAAATGTTTTCTTTAAACTTTTGGTAGGGATAGTGGTAAATGTACTCTATCAATGACATAAAAGCCATTTTGGTCTATCGGTTGGTTTTTTCAAAAATTACAAAAATGTAAATTTTTTACTTGTCTCTCACGTCGTTAATATTTACATTATTGGCGATTTTTTCACATTATTATATTTACGAATATATATGCTTTAAATAGTGTCAAGTAAAGTTTCTCGAAAACACTACCGTTTTCTGTGAAAAGTAACTCAAATTTCGGCATTTTCAGAAATGCTCAAACGCCATTTTCTCGTATATGGCTGCAATTTTTTTCTTGAAACTTTTGTGACGGATAGTGATAATTACACTCTTTAGTATAGCGTAAAGTTTATTTTGAGTTATTTTTTTGTTTTTTCAAAAATTACATAATTGTAATTTTTTGAAAGATCTCTCACATCTTTAATATGCACATTACGAGCAATTTATAAATATTCTTATAATTGTGAGTGTAAGTGCTTCAAATAACCTCAAATAAAGTATTTTGAAAACTCAATCATTTTCTGTGAAAATTGAGCTTCAAATTTTGCATTTTTAGTAGCGCTAAAACGCCATTTGCTCTTGAACGGCACGTCTTTTTTAAAAGAAAATTGCCATTTACGGCTAGGATTTTGTGTTGTTTAATATTCGAAAATTAATATTTTCGTTCTACCAATAGGAAACCGAAAAATTAAGAAAATGACAAAAAAAATTTACTTTTGGCGGTGATAGATTGTAGCTGGCAAGAAAGAATATGTGGCAATTCCGAATAGCTAGCGAAGACCCAAGGAAAAACTAATACGGGAAAGTCTGTGCCATTCCGTAGCACCACTAGTTTTCAATTCACTTTAGAACAGTGGGTTCAAGGTCTCTTACTGGTAGCAGTGGCACGCCTCGCGGTATCGTGCCGTGCCACGAGCTTCTCTGCGCTACTAGCGTCGAGAGAGGAAACTATTAGTAACCCCGCTGTTTTACAATAGTGATGACGTTGTCTCTTGCGGCGGGGTTGTGAACCGCGTGGAGGGGTAATTTCGTCGTGGCACTCGTGGCATCGATCTTGACAACACTGTTTTAGAAAAATGCCGTTTAGTACAGAATTTCATTTTATGTTATAATAAAAAGACATGACCCATTTTCATATGCCATTCTTTTTTGCATTTTTCATCGATTTCGACTAATAAGTCAATTTTTGCCTTTTTCCATTTGCATTTTTTCTTCAGTACACTGACTGATGTGGCTCAGGACATCAATTGACATCATTGCAGTTCGTCTGTTCGGGAGGCACTAGGGACTGAGTTCTGGCGGGCGGCAGGAATGGACACTAGCTAGACAACTAGGACGAATTCAGCCCCTCTCCGGAAAAAAATTCTAACGGACGGTTGCTCTGTTCGGTACTTTTGTGTCTCTCCGAGCAGCACCAGGTGAATGCCGGAGCAGTACCCTAACAAACGGGCCACGGACCGCGCGCGATCTTTCCTTCCTCTTCCTTGTCCTATCCTCTCCTCTCTCACACACACTTACACTAACATGCACTACACTACCACACATGCCACAAGACCATTCGGGAGCTTAATCTTCTCCCGGCTGCGACGGTGCCCCGCTGGTGGGAGTTACCTGGTTGCGGAAACCCCGCTAGCGGACGGTAGGTCGGCGCCAGATCTTGCTATCCAACGGGGGAAGACCACAGCTTCCTCCCGAGAAAAAAGCATGCACTACACTTACGGGACTAATGACCTTAACCGTTGACGCGCCCACTTACAATATTAATTAATGAAGTGGAAAGCTATCGATCAAAGCAGGAAGTCGAAAATTTTCTTTCAGATACAGGTTGAAGATATGTAGTTAACTGTCGAAAATCTGCCACAGTCCGCAATCGAACCCTAGGACCTCTCACTCAGCGACGCTGCAAAGGTAACAATCGAGTCGCTGAGAAACCTCAGGTTAACATTAATCATAATGTAATGAAAGCGTATTTAGATAGGCTACCTATTATTTTTTGTTAACAATATTAAACAAGAACACTAACATTTTTTGGGTAATACATTAACGTTGTTATCACGTTTTGTTGTTAACATAACAAGTTAACATTATTAAACAAAAAAATACGATTACGATAACAGAGCATACCACTCATTCTTAACATTTATGTTCATGTTGAGAAGCTGTACTGTTGCTGTACACCTCCACACACATATTTTCATACGTTCAGTCGACCTCTGGGAGCAGTGGTGTTTATTTCGTGCCGCTCTAAACACAATTAGTGAGCGCACACGTGCTAATGAATGGGCGCGTGGATGTCCACATCTCTTAGCCTCCCGCTAACAGAAAAGCCCGCGTCTGCACCACCAGTCAATAATCTCATGCGTCCTTAATGTGTCAGGGCACACAGTGGGGGGAATGCCTTTAATTGCAGCGCAAAGTGATTTCTAAAGGAAAGGGACAAGGAATACCGTATTGCTGGCGTTTCCAGGGTTTTCCTTTTTTAATAATATATTGAAGATGTGGAGTGGAGAGATGTGAAATAACGGAAAGAAAGCGCAGATGCAAGAGCAAGTTTTATCTAAAAGAAAATACTATAGATTTTAATCATTTTGACATATTATTACGTAAACGACATTGTAATTTACTCCTACATATACTTGTGGTAGAGTAAAATTCTGATGAACGAAATCGACATGTTTTTCCACAATGTAGCACGAGTACTCATAAAGAACAACAAAGAAAATACTCTGGAATAACACTGCAATAAACTAAATATTCTATTTAGAAGTCTTCACGAATACTGTAATAACCGAGAAAAGTATATACGGATACACAATGCAATAGTTCTTTAAATAAATTCAGTTCTTTATATAAGAGCATCAAAAAATGTGGCTGTTTCATAACGCAAAACATGAATAGCAAAAATTGCATGGTGAGCGGCCTCTCCCATGGAGCTCTAATGTCGCATGACGTCGTCACCGGGAGAGGTGGCTCAGGGCATCAGTTGGTCACTGCAATCCCTCTGACCGGGAGGTCCTAGGTTCGAATCCCGACGGTGGCAGGATTTTCGACTTTTGTCAGCTACATCGAATTCAGTCGCTGTCTGGTGGAGAATTGTAGAGTCCGGCTGCGATGATCGGTAGTTTGTCGTGATTTCTCTGATCGACACCAGGCGAATGTCGGAGCAGTACCCTAACAAACGGGTCTCGGACCGCGCGCGATCTTTCCTTCCTCTTCCTTGTCCTATCCTCTCGCTCTTACACACACACACTTACACTAACATGCACTACACTACCACACATGCCGGGAGACCGGTCGGGAGCTCACAGCTTGTCCCGGCTGGGGCGGTTCCCCGCTGGTGGGAGATACCTGGTCGAGGGGAAAACCCCTACCGCTAGTCGACGGTAGGTCGGTGCCAGATCTCGCCTTCCAGCGGGGAAAAGATCATCGCCACCTCCCGAGAAAAAACACGCACTACACTTGCGGGACTAATGACCTGAGCAGTTGACGCGCCTGGAAACATGAATCAATCAATCGGAGCAGTACTCTAACAAACGGGTCACGGACCACGCGCGATCATTCCTCCCTCTTCCTTGTCCTATTTTCTCCTCTTACACACACGCACTATACTACACACTTACTCTAACATGCACTATACTACACACATGTCGGAAGACCGGTCGGTACACTAGAGCTTGTCCCTGCCGGGGCGGTGTGCCGCTGGTGAGAGAAACCTGGTTGGCGAAAACCCCGCTAGTCGACGGTAGGTCGGCCCCGGATCTCGCCATCCAGCGAGATATCACCGCCACCTCCCGATCAAAACATGTACTACACTTACGGGACTGATTCTAGTCCTTGACGCGACCGGAATCAGTAACAATCAATCGCATGACGTCACCTGTGTCGTAAGCAGTGACGTTCTTCATACGAGAATCAATCGGTAGACACAGTATGAGCGTAGAAGGAATAACACAAAATTTGCATTTTTCAGTCAAAATCTAAACTGTTTCATTGTTGTTTTCTTTGGAATTCTTGGGTATTTAAAGATATCACAGACACCTCTCATACGGTCGAAGGCTGCATAGTTTCCTTTCAATATCTGCACGATATGGAAATTAGTAATGTACATTTGTATTGTGGATGGTCACGTGAGGAGTGTATCACTATGTACTATACTTAGGTACTATTCTCGTATATAATTATTCGTAAATTGTTCCTATTAGCATCATTCAATCATTTAATGTCCTAATCGATGAGCAACAGATTAAAACATATTAAATCCAAGGCAATAATTGTTTGTTGTAGTCCTGAGGAAGGGTTAACAAAAGGAGAAACGTTGGTATCTTAAGAATTGTTTTATGCGACCTACATTTAAAACATTTCCCACTATTAAAGCAATGTAGGCTTTCCCGGTAGATTCACTATTCGAATTACCTTTCGGGCAGACGGCCGTGATCTAGAGCAAAGACAATTGTTTGTCACCAGCGAGCTGTCTGCAAGGGCACTTGTCTACGACCACTTCGCCACTGTTGATGTCTGTCGCAGATGCAGATGAAACGTCTGTAAATAGGATTATCTCTAGACCACGGCCGTCCAGCCAGGAAGGTACTTCTAATTTCCCATTACATCTCAGTTTTGACCGAGGTGGACTGTTTCGGACCACTGCGAGGCGCGGTAAACCGGTGAAATGCAGCTCCAGTTGTCAACACGGCGTTACGAGATCGCTTTGCGGACAGAGGTTTGCCGTGGCAAATTGAAGGAAGAGGTCGAAGCAGTCAACACGCATTTACGAAACCACGCTGAGGACTCTTTTGAGTAACCGTCATTAGGTTCAATAGGTTTCAACCGGACACTTTTCAAGTTTTGACAGACCCTATTCATCATTCAACAGTATGCAGACAAATGAATTTGAACGATAGCAATAATTGTACCGGTGGGAATAAGTACTTCTTCCGCTTCAGCTTTGTCCGTCCTTTTTTTTTCCTAAACAATGATCCTCAGATTGCATCCTAAAGAAAATGTGCCCAAATTGAAATTCTCCCCCGTAGTACGTCACACAGTTTTTTATTGATTTTTGTCATTAAATAAATAAACAAATAAAATTGCGATATTTTTATATAATAGATTTATATTAATTTAGTTTTTTTATTCATGCTTACATTATTTTTCAGGAAGTTCAAGTAGGTATTTCTCGACGGTTTTAGCGCTCATATTTTAGATATCGCTACTATTTTATATTCCGCAGATAAAGGCCAATTGTGTATCAGATGAATTGAAAGAAAAATTCGTGGCAAACCCGTTCTTAAAATATGAAAAGTAATTCACCATCTTGTGCAATTCTTGTGTAAGTTTTTGTGAATTTGGTGGATTGTCTGAGAAACTATTCTACATGCATGGGCAACTCTGGATATGGTGAAATGTAGGTTATAGTGAATCAAAATCACTGACCCCGATTCACGTACATTTTACACAACCACCTGATTCGTTGTAATGAACTCTCTGATACTAAACCTCTGATCCTGACAGGATCACTAAAACCCGACTCGAATGTATTTCGCAAGTCAAGGAATATTGAACGAGTTGCATTAAAAGACGACACTCACATTTTAGTATATTTTCAAATGAATTGGACTGGAAGAAGTTGTTTTCGACGTACATTAATCTATTAAAGAATTATGAACGTTATTTTGCGTGGTTTCTCCGATCAACACCAGGCGAATACCGGAGAAGAACCCTAACGAATGGGTCATGGACCGCACGCGATCTTTCTTTCCTATTCCTTGTCCTATCCTCTCCTCTTACACACACACTTACACTAACATGCACTACACTACCACACATGCCGGGAGACTGGTCGGGAGCTTACAGCTTGTCCCGGCTGGAACGGGACCCCACTGGTGGGAGATACCTGGTTGGGGTAACTCCCTGCAGGCCAACGTAGGTCGGCGCTAGATCTCGCCATCTATCTGGGCAAGATCACCGCCATCTCTCACGATAAAAACATGCATTACACTTACGGGAATAATACCCGTAGCAATTGACGCGCCCGGAATCACTAATCAATCAATGATCTCAGCAGTTGACGCGCCCAGAAACACTAATCAAGCAATAAATCAATGAATCACTAATCAATCAATCAATGACTTCAGTATGACCGCGCTCGGAATCACTAATCAATCAATCAATGACTTCAGTAGTTGACGCGCCCGGAATCACTAAACAAATCAATCAATGACATCGTCACGCGCAATGACCTCAGCAGTTGACGCTCTCGGAATCAATCAACCGCCTCTGCATTTGACGTGCCAGGAATCAATCAATCAATAACCTCAGTAGTTGACGCGCGAGGAATCACTAATCAATAAATAAATCAATGACCTCAACAGTCGATGCGTCCGGAATCACTAATCAATCAATTAATGCCCTCAGCAGTTGATGCGCCCGGAATCACTAATCAACCAATCAATGACCTCAGCAGTTGATGCTCCCGGAATCACTAATCAATCAATAAATGACCTCAGTAGTCGATGCGTCCGGAATCACTAATCAATCAATCAATGACTTCAGTAGTTGACGCGCCCGGAATCACTAAACAAATCAATCAATGACATCGGCACGCACCTAGAATCACTAATCAATCAATGACAGTTGCAGTTGGCGCGCTCGGAATCACTAATCAATCAATCAATGACTTCAGTAGTTGACGCGCCCGGAATCACTAAACAAATCAATCAATGACATCGTCACGCGCTTAGAATCACTAATCAATCAATGACAGTTGCAGTTGGCGCGCTCGGAATCACTAATCAATCAATCAATGACTTCAGTAGTTGACGCGCCCGGAATCACTAAACAATCAATGATCTCGGCACGCGCCTAGAATCACTAATCAATCAATGACCTCAGTTGCAGTTGGCGCGCTCGGAATCACTAATCAATGCATGAGTTGTTGATTGCGCTGCTTGCAGGTCGGTGGTGGCGGCGGTGTCGCCGGCCGTGGTGGTGTCGTGCCTCATCCGGCTGCGCGCCAAGGGCTACGGCGTGGCCAAGGGCATCCCCACGCTCATCATCGCCATCTCGGGCATCGACGACGCCATCTCCGTCGCCGGCTTCGGCATCATCCAGAGCGTCATGTTCTCCAGCGGTGAGCCCCGTTCATCCACAGCAGCTGCCTTCATTTAGTGATGTACTAGACCAGGGGTCCTCAAACTTTTTCACTGTCCCTCAGGCCGTCGGATTATATACTGGCAGAATTATATAGTGCGATTTTTCTAACTCTGCCTCTCAAGACCCCTTTGGCCGATCACACGGCATTTCGCGTCTTTCTCGGTCCTGCCGCTAGATGTCGCATGGTCGCAAGCACTGCTTGATACGGTCGCGATCGTGCGATATCTAGCGGCATGACTGAGAAAGACTCGAGGTACCGTGACATATTCCATCGTGAAGACAGGCCTTGAGAGGTAGAGTTAGGAAAATCGCACTAAAGTAAAAACAAAAGCTATGAACAAATTCTTATACACACTGCATATATCTTATTTTGAAGTGAAGAATCAAAACGCGAACAAATACAATATTTAAAAGGAAGTAAAATTAAATCAACAAACTTGTTGATTTAAAACCATTTTTTGCCGATTTTTTTGCCATCCCTAGACACTCCAACACATAATAAAAAAATGTGCGGATTTTGAGAAAAAAAATCTTTAAACCATAAAAACCCGGTGGGCCGTATAAATGTCCTCGGCGGGCCGCGTGTGGCCCGCGGGCCGTAGTTTGAGGACCTCTGTTCTAGACGCTAAAGAAAGGGAATTATGAGAGGAAAATAATGTAATAAAATAAAATATTACACACGACGATAAAAATACTTTATCTACTCGAGAAAGATACCTTAACCCGCTCCTATCGTCGCTCGTGAAGTAATACCTTCTTCTCATAAATAAAGTATCTTTATCGTCGCGTGTAATATTTTATTTTACTTTATTCCATTATTTTTCCCGCTCATAATTCCCTTTCATAATTCCCTCCGTAAGTGATCATGTGGCAACATTCAATTGTTTTCATATTTCCTTCGTCACTACGGATCTCTCGATCCAGGTAAGTTATGCAGCGAATATCGAACTCGGTATCGAAATGAACAACAAACAATAAGAATATCGAGCTCAGTATCGAAATAAACAACAACCAATAAGAATAGCGAGCTCGGTATCGAAATGAACAACAAATAATAAGGATATCGAGCTCGGTATCGAAATGAACAACAAACAATAAGAATATGGAGCTCGGTATCGAAATGAACAACAAACAATAAGAATATCGAGCTCGGTATCGAAATGAACAACAAACAATAAGAATATCGAGCTCGGTATCGAAATGAACAACAAACAATAAGAATATCGAGCTCGGTATCGAAATGAACAACAAACAATAAGAATATCGAGCTCGGTATCGAAATGAACAACAAACAATAAGAATATCGAGCTCGGTATCGAAATGAACAACAAACAATAAGAATATCGAGCTCGGTATTGAAATGAACAACAAACAATAAGAATATTGAGCTCGGTATCGAAATGAACAACAAACAATAAGAATATCAAGCTCGGTATCGAAATGAACAACAAACAATAACGTACCAGTAAAAAATAAAAGTAATTTTTTGATATAATTTGCAAAACGATATTACTAATCCTCGATTAAAGGAAAGCAAATGAAAGTGTGGGGAAATTAATTTACGCTCTCATGAATAAAAGAAGTTCTTGCATTGCGACAATATTCCGGAAAAGCGACTACATCTTCTAAAGCAATATCTTGTTTCAAAATATAGTTAGATCCCAGTTGACAAGTTGTGCACATACATTTCCATGTCAATGGAGAGACAAGTTTGTCTTTGTAGGAATTCACATATCAAATTCGTAGGAACCGCGACCTTGAAGAACTTCACCGAATCCTCTGTTCTTTTGCCTCCAGTGAATATTTTGTTGTTGTTTTCTCTTTGGCAGAGTCGCTGGCGTACCAGATCGCGCAAGGCCCGCTGTCCATCTTCGGGGGCCTGCTGTTCGGAGGCCTCTGGGGGCTGCTGGCCAAGTTCGTGCCCGAGAAGAACGACGTGAGTGCCACGCCCCATTTCTCCTGCTCCCTTCTGCATTCTTCTTCTTCTTTGATCCTGTTCTTCCATACACGGAAGTTAGGTGACCCGTCTAGATGGCTCCACGGTCATGATGGGTTTTCTTGGGAGGATACAATCAGGGTAGTTTACCGTTGCTTTTCCTGATGGTTCTGAATGAACTGATGTGGTGATGATGAGGGGTGAAAGGATTAGGATGATAGTGGGAGGTGGGTGGTAGGGTGGTGGCAGGAATTTTTAAACCATCCCAGCGTTCGCCTTATGAGCGAGGGAAACCACGAAAAATCCCGGTCAGAATGTCCGGCCCGGGGATCGAACACATGTCTCCCGACTGCGAAGTCAGCGCACTACGCAATGAGCCACTTTTCTCGATGCTCCCTTCATTAGGGAACATCGAACGAAGTATTATTGTCTATTGTGAAAATTTGTAACAAAGTGGCTTGCAAGCGACAGCCGGACAGACTGTAGGTTGGAGGCACCCGGGCACTGCATCTGTCCTCCGCCCTCCACTTTAACACGGCTATTGTTGGTCATCTACATCAGGAGGTTATCGGGAGAGGTGGCTCAGTGCATCTATTGATGTTACTGTAGGCAGGAGGGAGGTTCTAGGTTCGAGTCCCGACGGCGGTCCCGCCGCGGCGGGAGCAGGATTTTCGACACTATCTTGTCAGCTATGTAGGTCGAATTAGTCGCTGTCTGGAGGAGAATTCTAGCGGCCGGCTGCTCTGATCGGTAGTTTTCCGTGGTTTCTCCGATCGACACCAGTGTGTACCTTTTCTGTAAATGAAGCGACACCTTTTCTGTAAATGAACGAAAGAACGGAGAACGAAGAACTTTTCTGTAAATGAACGGAATTAGAAAAATGACATCGTTGGCTCCTGGCGTCAGTTATAAGAAATCGATTTGAAACAGTTTTCACCGAAAAACATTATAGCTTTCATTTTATTGAATTATATCCCAATGGCAAAATCTCAAATGTCAGAGTTTCCCGTCGAGGATATGAATATTAGCGATTTTTTTATGAAACTGAAAATTTCACCAAAACTTCCTCTGTGGCTCTCAACTTCACGACTAACAAGCACAGAGTTGCTTTGCCAAATCGTCGATCCTTGCAATTGATACAAATAACTATTTTTAATGTGAGCGTAGTTTCTTGGAAATGGAACAGTGAATCATTTAAAAGTAGCTTGAATATTTTAGAGAGACGTCATATGTTTATCACTATTTTACTTGAATATCCCTCACATTTAGTTTTATCAGCGTATATAAAATTGAAATGCTATGTAATTATACCGAAAATATGCAATCAAACGGAGGTGTCATACTCGCATGTGCATATAATCGCAGTTTAAACAGGTAATGTGTAATGTGTACCTGACAGGTAAACCATTACCAGGAAGTATAAACCACTTCTTTTGTTTTTTTGTACCAAAAAAACGTCAAATTAATGTTGATTAGATATTATTTATTGCTCGTGACTTGCCAAAGAAGTTTTTTTCTGGAACTAGCAAGTTACAAGGCAGGGGGACCCCTCACAAATGTGATGAAGGGTACTAGATGAATGTCACGGATTCTCAAATAGTTCTTAACTGGAAGATAAGAAATAGTTTTACCGTTTTTGAAAAAGAAAAATGTTTTAAGATTACAGTATTTTATAACTACTATCCGCGTGACACAGTAAAAACGACTGATAACGTTATTCATTGAAGTGAGTGTCGTTTTCGGGGTTTGGTGTTGCGTGCCGTTTGCGGTCTTAGATTCAAGTCTCGATGGTGGGAGATACCTGGTTGGGGAAAAACCGTTAGCCGACGATAGATCACCGCTGGATCTCACCACCCAGGAGAAAGACCACCGCCACCTTCGACGAAAAACACGCACTTCGCTTATGGGACTAATTACCTTAGCAGTTGGCGCGCCCGAAATCGCTAATCAATCAATTAATTGTCCCTTCCGACTCGTGCAAGTCCCGTTACGCACGCGTGCGTGCGTGCGCGCGCGTGCATGCATGCGGTGCGTGATTCGCGGTGGCAGGGCGCATGTGCATACGTTCGCGGTCCTAGGTTCGAGTCTCACTGGTAGGAGATACCTTATTGGGGGAAAACCTACCGGGAGAGATGGCTCAGTGCATCAACCTGATGTCACTGTAGTCCCTCTGACCGGGAGGCCCTAGGTTCGAGTCCCGACGGCGGCAGGATTTTCGCCAGTAGCTTGTTAGCTACGTCGAATTCAGTCGCTGTCTGGAGGGGAATTCTACCTGCTCAGATCGGTAGTTTCCCGTGGTTTCTCCGATCAACACCAGGCGAATGCCGGAGATGTACCCTAACAAACGGCCACGGACCGCGCGCGATCTTTCCTCCCTCTTCCTTGTCCTTTCCTCTCCTCTTACACACACTTACACTTACATGCACTACACTACCACACATGCCGGGAGACCGGTCGGGAGCTTACAGCTTGTCCCAGCTGGGGCGGTGCCCCGCTGGCGGGAGATACTTGGTTGGGGGGGGGGACCCCGCTAGTCGACGGTAGGTGGGCGCCAGATCTCGCCATCCAGCGGGCAAAAGATCATCGCCACCTCCCGGGGAAAACACGCACTACACTTACGGGACTAATGACCTGAGCAGTTGACGCGGAAACACGAATCAATCAATCAATCAAACAATCAAGGGAAAAACCTGCTAACCGACGGTGGGTCGGCGCCGGTTCTCACCATCCAGAGAGGGAAGACCACCACCACCACCACCACCACCTCCTCCCACCCGCTATAATGCATGCACTACAGACTAATGCCCTTAGCCGTTGACGCACCCAGAAACAATAAATAAATCCATTGGCCAAACGTGATTATCTTCAACCTCTCTACATGCAGTAGAAATTTGTAACTTGTATTCCGGACCAACTGGCAAACATCGGAAGAATCCAACCATAAATTCCAGATACATATTGTGATCACCCTGTATTATTCCGTCGCTTTTACTACAAGTCCCGTTAAAGATCCAACCATAAAATTCCAAAAACATACGTACACACATTTTCTGACCCTGAATTATTCCGTCGCTTTTACTGCGAGTCCCGTTACGCGTTCGTGCGTGCGTGCGCTTGTGTGCGTGCGGTGCGTGATCCGCGGTGTCATGGCGCATGTGCAGCCGTTCATGGTCCTAGGTTCAAGTCGCGCTGGTGGTAGATACCGTATTGGGGAAAAACCTGTTAGCCGTCGGTGGGTCGACGTGAGTTCTCACCACCTAGCGGGGGAAGATCACCACCACCTCCTTTTCCCACCAGCTATAACGCATGCACTACACTTACGGGACTAATGTCCTTAGCAATTGACGCGCGCGGAATCACGAATCAGTCAATCAATTGACGCGCCCGGAAACAATCAATTAATCCATTGGCCAAACGTGATCATCTTCTACTCCCTCTACATGCAGAAGAAGTTTGTCACTTTTATTCCGAACCAGCTGGCAAAAATCGGATTAATCCAACCCTAAAATTCCGGATACATATTGTGATCACTCTGTATTATTCCGTCGCTTTTACTGCAAGTCGTTTTAAAGATCCAACCATAAAATTCCAGAAACATACAAACACACATTTTCTGACCCTGTATTATTCCGTCGCTTGTACTGCGAGTCCCGTTACGCACGCGTGCGTGCGGTGCGTGATCGGCCGTGGCGCGGCGCGTGCGCAGCCGTTCGCGGTGCCGCTGCGCATCCTGATGCTGTTCGGCGGCGGCCTCATCGCCGTCTTCGGCAGCGAGGAGGTGGGCTTCGGCGGCGCCGGCCCGCTCGGCGCCGTCGCCGCCGCCTTCGTCGCCTGCTACTACTGGTCCAAGCAGGGCTGGGAGGTCGAGGACGTGAGTAGCCTGGCATTGTTGTTTTGTGCATGAAACTTAATGGAACGTTTTACATTAACCCTGGAGAGGTGGCTACTACTGGTCCAAGCAGGGCTGGGAGGTCGAGGACGTGAGTATCCTGGCATTGAATTTGGCGTGGATTGTTGGTTTGTGCATGAAACTTAATGGAACGTTTTACATTAACCCTGGAGAGGTGGCTACTACTTGTCCAAGCAGGGCTTGGAGGTCGAGGACGTGAGTAGCCTGGCATTGTTGTTTTGTGCATGAAACTTAATGGAACGTTTTACATTAACCCTGGAGAGGTGGCTACTACTGGTCCAAGCAGGGCTGGGAGGTCGAGGACGTGAGTATCCTGGCATTACATTTGGCGTGGATTGTTGTTTTGTGCATGGAACTTAATGGAACGTTTTACATTAACCCTGGAGAGGTGGCTACCACTGGTCCAAGAAGGGCTGGGAGGTCGAGGACGTGAGTATCCTGGCGTTACATTTGGCGTGGATTGTTGTTTTGTGCATAAAACTTAATGGAACGTTTTACATTAACCCTGGAGAGGTGGTGATTGCCGGAGTTACGTTAGAGGTGGCGCAGGGTCATTTCTGACCCCTTTAAGTTATTTCTTTATAAAATTATATTTAGCAAGAAATAAGGGAGAAGTTAGCTATTTTAATAATAATCAATCATTTATAAGGTAGTAATAACTTAATGCACTATTATAAACAAATATGCAAATGAGGAATTGAAACAAATACTAGGACAAAATTGTCATTTATCTTTCATTTTATGAAGTGACTCCATTTACATTTTCCTGAATATTTCAATGACAGAGGTATCAGAAAATTTAGTAAATTTCATTTTCTAACATTTTCTTACATAAAAGCAAACAATTTATTGAGAATTCTTCAAAGCCAATCAACACATTTTACAAAAAGTACGAAATTTAAGATGTTTGATTTGGTTTCACAAATATTTATAAATGAATTATTACTTATAAAATTTTGAAAATCTTTCTGAAAAAAACTAAATAATATGGTGGAAGGTATGTGAAATGTAAAGCTTCTGACTCGCAAACTTAGGCAATTGCAGCTAAGCAAAGATACGTGGGGTCACAAGAGACCCCGCGCCACCTCTCTCGGGTTAAAAAGAGCATACATTAAATTTAATGCACAAGATAAAATTAGTGTAGATTTTATGTAGAGGCTCTCCCGTTTCCCCTGCCTCTCATCATTTACCTCATGTATTCATTATCACGTCTATTAAGATTTTTCGTTCATTAGTTCGTTCCGAATATTACCATAAAGCATTGACTGTACACTATCAGAAGTGCCATTAAATTTAATGTATATTAATGCATTGTACATGAAACTTAATGTAACATTGTACATTAAAAACCTTAATATACTTATACATTAAATTTAAGGTAATATAATTAAATTTAAGATTAAAATCAGTGTAGATTTCATGCAGACGTTCTCCTGTTTCCCTGCCTCTCATCATTCTTCTCATGTTTCACCAATCCATCAAGATCATTAATTTCTTCCTTCCATATATGACCATACAGCTTTGACTCTTGTATTCTAATGTACATGCGTATATTAAATTCAATATGCGTAGTATCCTAATGTACGTGTGAACATTAAATTTAATGTTCACATGTACATTAAATGATAGTTGCATGATAGTTACCTTAATGTACATTTCATTAACGCAATGCGGAAATTTCTGACAGTGTAGAACTGCTGCTGGTCGCGCTACTAGTGATGACAAATTTTAGCTAAACATCGATACTTGACACTTCGATACATCATCGAAAGGTTTTTGATGTCGATGAAAACATTGACAAAATACAAAAAATATCGATGTTTTAAATATGATGAAATATTTCGAAATAAAATGTTCTGGCTCTAATATGATACAACACGTCAATATTAGTTTAAAGTGTATTCTGCCTTAAATTCGACTATCATCTTAATTTTCTAATCAATGTTCTATGTAGTCAAGTTTCAAAATGCCTTTATCACATAAAAAATAATCAAAAAAGGTAATAACATTAGATAAAGGTTGCGAATAGCTAACGGTTTTATGCTTCTGGGTATCGACAACAGTGACAGTTGTGAGGCTGTTGTAAACGAGAAAATTGATACTGGAAATTTTATTTACATCACAAGAATTTTTTTTTTGAAAACATCGATGTTTCTGAACAAATATTATCTGAGTCTCAGAATAATAACAGAAAATTATTTCCAATCTAAGTCCGTTTTGCGAAAAATGACTATTTCTGTTTTCATTCACGTTTATTTTCACTTCGGACACGTTTTTGAAGGTGAAATTTGAGGTTTTTGCCATATTCCAAGTCATTTGATATTTCGGCATATGATAGGTATATCGTAGGAGTTTAACGTCATTCTTCTTACTGAAAATGCAAGGTCGGTTGGGATCTGTCGTTACTATCCTGAGCGCCTCATTTAAAGAGCCCAAAATGTTTACTTTCTTCTATTTTTTACGAAGCAAAATGTATTGAACAATTCCAACTTTGCCAAAATAACGCCAGCCCTATTCAATCTCAATTTTTGAGTTATTAATTCTTGAATTCCCGTTGCGAGACTCTTTCCTTCCCAGAGCCCCTTTATGCACGAGCGAATGGTGATTGCAGAACCCCGTGGCGACGGCATTCGAGGTGTTCTGGATGATCTTCGAGCCCATCCTGTTCAGCCTGACGGGCACGCAGGTGCGCTTCGACGAGCTGGCCGGCGACACCGTCACCGTCGCCTTCGCCTGCCTCATCATCGGCATCGTGGTACGTGCGCGCCCCGCACCTCCCCGCACCCTGGATCCCCTCCCTGGGGACCCTCACTGGGCCCCCTCCATGGGCCCCTCCCTGGACCACTCCCTGAGCCCCTCCCTGGACCCCTTCCCAGGACTCCCTCCCTGGATCACTCCCTGAACCCCCTCCCTGGACCCCCTTCCCTGGACCCCCTCCCCTGGACCCCCTCCCCTGGACCCCCACCTCTGGACCCTCTCCCCTGGACCCCTTTCCTGCACCCCCTCCTTGGACCACTCCCTAAACGCCCTCCCTAGACCCCTTTCCAGGACCCCCTCCGTGAACCTCCTCCCTAGCATCCGCTCCCTAGTCATCGTTCTCCATAGTCCCCGTTCCATACACCTCGGTCTCCACTCCCTGACTCCGGTTCCAGGTCCTCGCTCACATGACCACGTTCCTTAGTCAATATTCTCTATTCCTCACTCCCTAAATCCCGTACAATGGGAGTATATCCTGTTCCCTGCTTTCTGGCCCCTGCTCTCTGATCCCGGTTTTAATTCTCCACTCACAGCTCTCTGCTCCTTAGTCCCTGCTCACCGTTGCCCCACCTTTGCTTCGTAGTGCCCGATTGATAATGCACCATTGACAGTGCCCGAACCATATAGTGCGATTTTTATAACTTTGCCTCCCACGGCCTGTCTTCACGATGGAATATGTCACGGTATTTCGCGTCTTTCTCAATCGTGCCGCTAGATATCGCATGATCGCGACCGTATCAAACAGTGCTTGCGATCATGCGGCATCTAAAGGCAAGACCGAGAAAGACGCGAAATGCCGTGTGATACTCCATCGTGACCATAGGGGCTTGAGTGGCAAAGTAATAAAAATCGCATTAGTGCCCGATCGAGTGTCCGATCCATAGATCCCGGTCTCTACTCCCTGTTTCTGGTTTCAGGTCTTCGCTCGCATGTCCGCGTTCCTTTATCATCATTCCCCATTCCTCACTACCTAAACCTCGTGCAAAATAAGTACGAGTAGATCTTGCTCCCTGGTTCTAGGTCTCCACTCAACTCCCCGCTCCCAGATTCCTCCTCGCATGTCCCCGCACCCTAGACCCTACTCTCTGTTGCCTACTCTCTGCTTCATCATAAAGCCCCATCGATAAAGCCCAATCTATAGTGCGCGATCCATAGTGACCTGTTCATAGTGCCCCATTGTTAGTGCCCAATCCGTAGTGCCCGATACCTAGTGTCCAATACCTAGTGTCCGATCCCTAGTGCCCGATCCCTAGTACCCGATCCCTAATGCCCGAGCCAGAGAGTATATGGCCCGAGCTCTAGTGGCCGATCCTAGTGTTCGATCCATGATGGGTGATTCCTAGTGTTCAACCCCTAGTGTCCGATCCCTAGTGCCCGATCTCTAGTGCCTGATTCGTAGTGCCCGGTACGTAGTGCTCGATCCACAACGCCTAATCCACTGTGTCCTCCTGCTGTGAAATCTTGCGCATCTTGGATGATTATAGAATGTTTTCTTTCCGCAGATCCGAATTGTGGTCACAGTTATAGTTGCCATCGGTAGTAAACTCAACCTCAAGGAGAAAATATTTGTTGCGCTGGCGTGGATGTCCAAAGCCACTGTCCAAGTAAGTATTAATAAATAAGAGATATTAGTATTAAGAACCTTTTCAATCAATCAATCAACAATGCCGTATTTTCCGAGGCGAGGCTCAGGCCATGAGGCCTGCTGTTCCGCCTGACCAGGCAAATTCCGCTGCGCTCCTTTCTCCGTCTGGCAGAGAAAAAAGGTATCACTTGGGCGACGAAACTGGCGATTTCAATTTTCGATGGCTTAATTTAGGCTTGAGGGTGTTTTACATGCAGTAAATCTACAACATGGGACATCCAGCTTTACTTCCCTCCGAAGGCAGACATTCGAAAGATTTTTTCGCCCTTCAAATTCCACAGCTTCCATTGGGTTTGAACCCGCGTCATTCATCTGTACTGCGATTTTTCTAACTTCGCCCCTCAAGGCCCGTCTTCACGATGGAATATGTCACGGCATTTCGCGACGTTCTCAGTCGTGCCGCCAGGCATCGCATGATAGCCACCGTATCAAGCTGTGCTAGCGAGCATGCGAATTCTAGTGGTGCAACGGAGAAAGACGCGAAATGCCGTGTGACATTCCATTGTGGCCATAAGGGCCATAAGGGCTTGAAAGACAGGATTACAAAAATCGCACAATAGGATAGTGCTCCAGTATCTGCCGGGAAGTGACCGTAAAAAGTTTGAGAGACAATCGATCAGAACAGCCTGTAATTTCTAGCCCAGATAGTGTCATTGTTATACTTGAGTATTATTTGGTTCATTGATACACTATTGTTGGGATTCTAATAGTGTAAATAAAAGGTGTCTTTACCAACATTTTTATGCATTAACAGACTTCAATGGGTTAGCCAATATCTTCAGATCTGCCGTCAAAAGCTGCTAATCTAATGAATAAAAATGTTTGAAATTCGACTCTAGATTTTGGCTCCCACACAACAGATGACAGTTGATTGCTGACGGTTAACGGCAGACGGCTGATGATGGCCAAGCCGTCCTAAACTGCTAATCAATCGAATATAAACGTGGGGAAACACAATACCTTTTATTTAACCTTCCAGCGGGTGCGCGTAAAATGTTCACACTAGCAGGCGCGTGTGATAAATTTTACGACATTCAATGACTCTTGAAAAAATCAAAGAAATTGTAGAACAATGGAATTTTATGTCGCATTATAATATCTAAGAATGATATTTACTACCAAAAAACATATCCGTTGATAAACGTTCGTATTTAGTATCAAAAAGATCTTGTTCCGATCCAGTATCGTTCTGATGCTCGTTTATATTTTCAACATTCGTTTACTGTCACTGTCACTATCCAATTCATGATCTTCCTCCGATCTGTCAGATCTTGAAGAATATTCTGATTTTCGTTCACATGAATTCTTTATCTGGACATTTTACAGAAAATTTCGATTAGGCCAAATTATTATACAATATTTTAGCACAACAGCCGGCGCGCAGCGTGAAGTTTACGTCACTATGCACTTATCCCAAATAGAGCGTTACAAAAACTGAATATAGCGTGCAAACTAAACAGTGGCTGCAGGAATGCATCACATATAGATACCTGCAAGGAGTACCAAGAACCCAGAAGTCTTTGACAACAATGAGTTGATATCAAAACAAAAAAATCTGCTATTGTCGTAAAATTTACGACAGCGCGCCCGCTGGAAGGTTAAACTCCTGTATTTAGTTGGCTGCGTCACAATTTCGCCGTCCGTCGGGATTCGAGTCGAGAGTCTCCCGCTCTACGAATCTTCTTCACTGACTCGCAATTACAACAGACGTTATCGCGTCTGGATTTCGGATCTCTGCGGTCCCAAAATATTCGAAGTGAACGAAGCGAGCGTACAGTTAAATACCCGTTTGTAAACGAGATGAAAACAGCCCCCTGCGGGCGAGCGAGTGTAGTGGGAGCAGGCGGTCGTTATCTTGGAGGTCATTTGGACCGCTGAACCATTCACCGCCCTCTAATTAGTTGACCCAATATTTTTACTCGTACGACCATAAAAAAAATCTACTAAGCTCCATCGGGTTCCCTAACCTACTCTAGGCAGGACGGCTACCGGCGAGTTTGGTTGGTCGCATACGAAAAACTAATGGTGCTAAAACAGCTTACAATTTCTCGCATTATTTCTAAATTTGCAATTTTCGAAAATTCAGAGAGTTCAACGAAATTGAGAACCGCGCTATTTTTTATGCGTCCCTTCTTCTATATGTGGAAAAAAATTGGAGCAGTTTTTGAGAAGATGAGGTTTTTTTTTTAATAAATTGCATCGATTTCAAGCAATTTTCCGAAAGAAAGAATCGTGCGCCGCTATTATGTATCACATAATAATGATGTAAAATAGTTAATATAAAATAATTTTCTGACTTTAAAATAAAATATCAAATACGGTCTGACAAAGTTTAAAAAATTTATAGACAGAAAAGTAAATAATAATTTCATGTAGAGAGAGGTGAGCTGGAATCTCGGAAATTGTATTTGCTTATTATCTTGTGGTAACTAAAAGTGAAGGTAAGTATGTATTTTATTTGCGAAGTGTTTATGTGTTTTTCCACCAAAACTTTGAAATCACTGGAGCGATTGATCCGAAATATTGCCCGAACTTTTGAACGGCCGAGAAGAAAGAGGGTAGTTTGAGCTTTCAAATGTTTCTTAAAATTGAGTAGTTGTTTTTACAGATTTAGTTTAAAACAATCCGCGATGAATCTAGAGTGTATCTTTGCCTGGTGACGCGAGGTGGGGCCGTTAGAATTCGGAGAGGGGGGTAACAGAATTAGGCGGAGTAAGAGAGAAAATCGAGTTTGCTTCATTGATTAGTGGAACTAATTCATTCACGGAATTAACCAATAGCATTGAATAATATTGTAGCTTGCTCCAGCCAGGACGATGTATCTCAAAAAAGTTATATTTTTTTCTGTCCGATTTTTTATCACTTCTTTCCACTTTAATCATAAACTGCGATACATCTGTCGTAGGAGATGCAGTAGAGGAGGCAAAATATTGTTAAAACAGCCATTGGAGAGAAATACGAACATTGCATTTGTTACCTACTATTTATTTTTTAGCAGCAGGCCTATGAAGGTAATCTACCACTTGAAATTATGTCAGTCGTCGTTGTAAGATAGCATTTTCCCTTCAAAAATAATTGTTAAAGACATTGTTAACATTTTAAGCGTAGTTATCACTTCTATTTTCATTTCTATTGCTAAATCTGTTGCAGTAGACCCTACTCAGTTACCCTACACAGTGTTAACGCACGGGCCCGTACCCCCAACGTTCAAGGGCCCGATAGTTTTTAAATGAAAATTTAATACTAATTTTTACAAAATATTAAAATAAAAAAATGTGATGTATGATTAAACTATACGCAAAAATTGGCATAACGGAAGGATGTGTCGCGCATCATTGGATAATATTTATAATATGGAATGTTACTGGTTGATGCATTTCAATTTTAAATTGTACAATTCAATAAAAAAGTATTATTTTTCAATACAATTATAAATACATGTTTAATTTTTTTGTTTGAATGATGTTAAAATGAAAAACTAAGAAAGGCTTTCAAAATACCTGTTAAAAGAAACAAAATACAATGAGAATTGATAGGATTTTCTTTATATTTCAGCATCGAATTTGGGGGTAGGGAAAGATTGGTGAAAGTAAGAATAGGGGGCCTCCAAATTAACCTAGGTCCAAGGGCCTCCAATGCTGATAAAACGGCCCTGACCCTACGACAGGTGTGAGTGATCGTAGTGATGCTGCGATTACATAAATCGCGCCATGTCTAGGGTGATTGCTACAACTGCGGTTGGCAGCACTGTGGAAACTCGCTCAATAGATTGCGCTGCTGGCATATTCTTTCGTAATGGCTGGCTGTGGGTGACGTGTAATGTGTCTGTTGTTCGTTGTGACGATTCTCTTGCATGTTAGAGTGTTCTAGAAAGTGTGTGAAGCATCGATAAGTGGTACATCAACCTCTGGGGTTTAAACTAAGCATTAGTGTAGTGAATTAGGGACGACCGAGCCTAACAAGTGTTAACTACTCACCACGTGTCTTTTCGTGGAGTAACACAACCTCACTCAGTATGACTGACAATACGAAGAAACCAATTTTTAGAGACTTAGCCGCAGACGATCCAGATCAAGAGGCAACAGAAATCGAAAGTTTATGCATGAACTGTGGTGAAAATGGAACCACAAGACTGCTTCTTACTCGCATTCCCTTTTATAAAGAAGTAGTTTTAATGTCCTTTGATTGTGAACACTGTGGATACCATAATAACGAAATTCAGTCTGGTGCAAGGATCGAAGAAAAGGGTGTTCGTATTGTTTTGAAAGCTAGTAGCCATTCGGATCTGAATAGGCAAGTTGTTAAATCAGACTTCACTTCTATCAGAATACCGGAGCTTGACTTTGAAATACCATCTCAGTCGCAAAAAGGGGAGGTAACAACGGTAGAAGGAGTATTGGATCGTGCTATTAGTAGTTTAGAACAGGATCAAGAAGAACGTAGAAAAGTTGATCCAAGTTACGCAGTTTTAATTGATCAGTTTATTGAGAAACTAAAGTCTTTAAAAAGTCCACAGTCTAAATTTACAATGATTCTTGAAGATATAAGTGGCAACAGTTTCATTGAAAACCCTAAAGCTCCGCAAAAAGACCCTGACACTGAAATTACTCACTTTGTCCGAACTGTAGAACAAAATCACGTATTAGGTGTATTCACACCTGAAGAAATTGAAGGGACTGTGTCAGAAGAGAAAGGTGTTCCCAAGTCTGAAAGCAAAGGTATCCTTCAACCGCTTCCAGAGGGCAAGTTTACGTTACAAGATTTTGAAGGTGAAGTGTTGCAAATACCTACTAACTGTCCAGACTGTGGGTCACCATGTGAAACAAATATGAAACTCACAAACATTCCTCATTTCAAGGAGGTTGTAATAATGGCTACTTTATGCGAGAGTTGTGGCCATCGTACCAACGAAGTTAAGTCAGGGGGTGGAATAGAGCCCAATGGTATTCGTATTGAAGTTAAAATTGACTCTAAAGAAGACTTCAGTCGTGATGTGCTGAAATCTGAAACTTGCACTGTGCTTATTCCAGAATTAGACCTTGAGGTTGGTTCGTATGCACTGGGTGGTCGTTTCACCACAGTTGAAGGATTATTGATTGCAATAAAAGACCAATTAGCTGAGCAAGGTGGCATGTTTCGTGATAGCACCAACGATGATACAAAAGTACGGTTGCAGAAGTTTTTACTAGAGCTTGATAGTATTTTGGCAAATGAACGGTCAGTAACACTAGTGTTGGATGACCCTGCTGGCAACAGTTATGTGCAAAGTTTGCAAGATGATGAACCTGATGCAGGTTTAAAAATTACCTCGTATGAACGCACATTCGAACACAATGAAGAGCTCGGAATAAATGATATGAAGACTGAAGGATATGAAGAAAATAGCTGATGGCAAAATTGTATTTTTAGCCATTATTATTGCTAGCTTCCTCACCATAGCTTTTATTGTACAAATGCTCAACTATTGTAGATTTATACATTTGGTTGGAAATTTAAGAGATACCAGTAATATTATGATTGCTGAATCAGCTAATGTTCAATAAACAAAGTGAAGCTTCATGCGTTGATGTTAAAATGAGTGACATTGCAAGTTAATCAATTTCTGTTCCATTTTAAATTGCAAGGAATCAAAGAGGCATTTTCAGTCAATCAAACTTTTTGGAAGTATTCTATTGTTATACAATGAGGAAAGAATTATGATTGAATTAAACAAAGGTTGACATGAGATTAAGAGTCATCAGATGCAATGATCTGGCCTCAGTGACCATAATTTACAAGGGATGTAATCAATACTCCTATTAGTAAAACGTGAGTATAATTTAATTACAGTAATGTAATTAGTTTTGATCGTTTAACTATCCTATTTCAATTGTACATAAATGTATTAGAAAGCACCCATCTAATACTGAGATTAACACTTACATGGAAATATCAGTCTGACAGGCACCCAGTGAAATTGGTTTATGCAATAACGGCCGATATAAGTGGGCGAGAACCTTGACGTTCATTGAACCTTCCTCCCTGACCCTCTTCTATTTCTCAGCGGAGTATTGTTTAGTTCTGTTGAAGCAGCCAGCATACAAGGGGCATTTTTAGATATTGTGGTGGTCTGTGAGACTGTCAGTTTCTCTTCCTGTATTTTTCGTAGCAGTACATGAGACCGTTTCTTTCTCTTGGTGTGTAAGTGGTCTGTAAGACGTGTGTTTCCATTTATGCTCCTGGGCAACTTTCTCAAATATTTAATATTGTTACTTTCAAAATATTGTAATGGATCGCCCAATTCTTTTCGACAATCCCAGCTCAAGAAGATAAAATTTTAGTACCTTACTGAAGCTAGTCTTCGTGTATGCAAACCTATTGAAGGGTGTAACAGGAACGCCATTTTAGACAATTGATTTAGTTCGGCAGAAGTTATTGTTAAACTGATGAAGAGGAAATTAACTTGTTGGGACAGTAAAAAAGGATTACAATGATTCCTGAGGAATTCCTTGCTAGCTCACAAAGACCAGTTGTATCTACGCTGTACAGATTTAGAGGATGGTGGAAGCTGTACAAATTTAGAGGCAATTTCAATGTTTTACAACAATTAAAAAAGTTTTTCAACAATTTGAATGTTCTTTTAAAATTTCAATATTTTTCAACAATTTCAATATCTTTTCAATTATTTTAAGGTTTTTATCATATAAAATGTTTTAGAATACTCCAAAGAAATATAAGAATTTATTGAAACAGGTCTATTATTTATTTTACCTTTACATCCCTCATTCAGCACCCAATAACAAATGGCGGTCTCTCAGACCAATGTTTCTCTTTGCGTTTTAAGAATCATGTTTCCATATAAGTGTTCAAACATAGGACTAATTGATGTTTGGTCAGCTGGGAGGCAATTATCCAATCATGAGTTTCAGTACCAAAAATTAACTTGTAACAAAACTCCTGATTAAATAAGCACATCTGGCTGAGTTCTGTCAATTCACCATACATTTAAATGGAGTAAAGACATGCAGTTGTAGTGTGCAAAAACAAAAACAGTAGTTAACTTCACCAGACGTTATACTTTAAACAAATTTTGTATCTTACTTTTATCTCAACATCTCCCTTCATATGTCCAGAATATCTCGACTTCTTGAAGAAATCGAACAGCAAGATTCAGTGTTGTGACATTCTCATTTTTCATTTTTATATATACCTCCTAAGCACAGAAATTTAAGTCTTACGAGTTTTATATTACTTTACAAGAAATTTATGAAACTGTTTTTTACTGAGAGAAACATGCTACTTCTTAATATCTGAAAATAAATTATGAAATTTTAACTGAATGGAAATTTCTCACAACAGCAAAATAAGTGACTGCTTTGACTGATCTCTTCTGTATGTAGATAGAGACATTCTTCCACTTAACATAAACGATACAATTTTTGCTGCTGTTATTGCCTTGTCATAAAACATAATTTCTCTGCCAATTTGATTGTCAAATACATATCCTAGAATTTTGAGGACTTTTGGCACTTCACCCATTGAAATGTATCATTTCATAAGTCACCAAATCTCTTTCCTTTCTCTTTTGGAAGCCTCCTTCAGGTGTCATTTTTTAAAGGAAAGTCCACTCTTCTAAACAGATCTCAGATTACTACTCCGTAATGTGCCCAAGGAGGACTTTTTCTTCATTGGGATCTGTAGAGCATGAATTCAGGGTCAAGATTTGCTAGAATAATGTCAGTGGTGTTTGGGTAAATAAAGTCAAGTCATAAAGATGAGCGAGTAGAAAAGTGGGAATAAAATGTGTAATCATTGGAATTGTAAAGCAGAGAATATTTTTAAAATGTTACATTTAATACAATTTAGTAGTAAACTTGGTTTCAGCTTCCTAAGCTGTGAAACTCAATTTTGGCAAAAAAAAAAAAAAACAAACAAAAACAACAACAACTGAGAACAGCTAAACCAATTATTCTGGTAAATGTTTTGGATACTGTACATTATTTCCTGAAAAATTAATAGAATATTGAATTACTAGCTCAAATGGTTGCTAGGAAATAGATGATTAAAAATTTTTTTTGAAGGATCTTGTCCAGAAGTAAAGGTTTTCTTTAATAACAAAGCAAACCAGTTATCAATGTGAAACTTTACTTTCATGAAATTTTCATTGAAGTGTGTGTGTTTTTTGATCCAGATAATTGTATTTATCTCCAGAAGGTTAACATATTCTAATTGTTTCTTTTTCTTCTTTCAGGCTGCTCTTGGTCCTGTTGCTTTGGACCTTGTACGGCCAGAGAACAATGAACAGCAAACAGGTTACGCAGAGAAGGTACTTGTTGTTTGCGTTCTGTCCATCATGATAACCGCCCCAGTTGGGGCCATTCTCATGACGATATTGGGTCCCCGGCTCTTAAAGAAGACATCGATGGCGCCTGTTGTTGAAGGCTGGCGTCGCAGTGCACGTCCTTCCTTGCGTGATATCACCATTATTGATGAGGAAGAAGATGGTGATGGGGTTGCTACGTAACCTTAATGCCAAGGTAAACTTGAGTGGACTGTTCTTATCTTTGTCTATAATTAAGACATTGAGCTTCAACCAATGGAGTTACAACACTGATCAATAAAGCAGTAAATGCAATGTCTTGCTGATGATCCTGCATTTTAACAATTGAAACGTGCCATCACAATTATCAGTGATGTCAGTTGATTGTCTCAAAGTTTAATTTTTATTTATGTGGAAAAATAACATTGAAAATGTTTTAATTGTTAATTGTGAGGATAAATTATGTATTTATCCAAACTTTTATGTGTATGTCTTCATTGTTTGTATTTGTAAATGGGTGTTGAGTTGTTTGGTATGAAGGTGTGAATGTCTTGTAAATTTCTGAGTAGTTAAGATTGTGATAGTTCTGTAACAATTTTGAGTTAAGAATTGTTATTTATTGTTGTAAATTTGCTTTTAACATTACCAATACTCTGTTGATGGGTCATTAGCAGGTTGTCTTCAAGTATTTTGTTGAAAACAGTGATACCTTGTAAAGAATCTTTGACAAAAATCAAGTGTTGTCACAGCTTTTCCTAATTATTGCATGATTTTCCTTGTAATTGTTGCTGGAATCTTGCACCAGTACTGGGCTGATAAAATGATGTTTAACTCCCTACTCCAGTTGTAAGAAATCCACTGTATTTTATTTGTATATTGTAAATATAAAGTTCACTGTATATAGGTCCTCATTTGCAATACTCTCTATCAAAAGTGTGCCAATTATTTAACTCTCATGAGAAAGTGTGATTGTCATTCTGTGCCTTCTGAAATGATTACTTTTGACCACAATGGAAATACATTGTGCTTTTGACCTGTATATAACAATTGCAATGAAAGCTGTTAACAGCCACAGTTTACTAAAGGACTCCTTAGTACTGAATTATATTGGTAGTAAGTGTGGAACTGCCCAAAATTCATCTTTTACTTTTTGCATCAAAATTGAGGAATTTAGCAGAATAGTTTTGAAAGATATGCTGCTCAAAAATGCCCTTTTTATTGTAATGAATACCATAAAAAGTAGTAACACATAATCTCTGAACAAAGTAATTTGCTTTTATTTGTATTTTGGAATTTATTTTAATAGGATTTTACATTTGTGGAAAGTTTCTGGTGTGTTGGTGTAGAAACCATAATCCTTTGTGATGATCTTTGCCGAACATCTGATGTGTTTTAAAAATACCTCTGTTATTTATTCAAGTAAATCACATTTATGTGCATGCCTATGAATTATAACAAATTTTCATAGCATATTGCTAATTGCTGAAAATAGTTATCAGTACTGTGTCTGCCTGCTTTCCAATATTTCATGTACTCTGAATTTATCTCCAAAGTAATGTGAAATTGAATTTACAAATGAATTCAATTGTTTAAGGAAGGTCAATATAAAAAAAACAAACATGTTATCTATATTTTCATGCAAATAGTACTATGCATCCATGCAACTGTTCCAATGTTTTTTAAAACCAGTGAAGCAAATGTATATTCATGTAGTACAATTGGTGTTCCTGTGATTGTGTGGTTGTGTATGAAACAGTTAATAAATTTCAGTAAACCTTATTTTGTCTTTAATTTCCACCTTACAGTGAAGTCTTGAGAATCTTGGTTTTGGTAGCTTTTTTATATTTTGGGTGTAAGTCAGTTAAACTACTGAATAGGTCTCATGTATTATGAAATATTTTCTATTACAGGAATTTGCTTAACACATTTTAAAAAAATTAAATTGGGCTTGGAATTTTTTTTTAAAATTACTCCACTATACGAATTTGTCTATAGTGAAGTTATTAATGTAATGAGCATGTTTGGAGAATCCAGGAAAAACACTGACCAAAGAATATACCAGTAATTTTAACTTCTAAAAAAGAGGTTTGAAAGGTCAGTGAATCAAGTTGTTGTCAGTGATATTAACAGTGAATGACTGATTTGAACATAGACATAAAACAACTGGAAAAGTTGTACCCAAAGAATAATTTTTTTGATAACTTGATAAATCCCTAGGGAGGAGACTCCCCATTTTCAGGGGACAGAAGCCTACTTACTTCATGAGATTCAGGGAACACCCTGCAGTGCAGACATCCAGAGGAAGATACAGAAGGTATTTTGCGAGAGAAGGGAGGGGACTATCATTTTAACCCCTTCCCATAAGTATTGTAAAAACAAGGTGTTTCCTTGTAAAAATATGTGTTCATTAATTTCATAATTTTCATATTATACCTTTGGATGTTTTACATTCATTAAATGTTTTTAACATATGTGAGTAAAATTTTGAACACAAAAATTTGAGGGGGTTACATCCTAGATCTGCCGATGCATGGTATTCACCTGAACATCGCCAAAGAAACTGATTTCTCTGCATTGCAAAGAATTTAATGCTTTTTTAATTAATCACAGATCAGTCTGTAATTCAGTATGGAATGAAAAAAAATTGTCAACTTTGGTTATATTGAAACTCTGTGGACCTCTTGGTTCACTGCCTATGTATCATAATAGAAAATTAAACTAATTACACTTCATTGATTTTGTTATTACAGAAGTTCAGTGAAATATTGAAACACTGGTACTTAGAAATTTCATTATATTCATTTAACCTTAAAATAAGGTTTTTATTACTGTTGGATACTGTTTTTTATTAATACTTCAGTAAAATCCTTTCTAAATTCCATGCTTTCACTGCCTCTTTGACTCTGTTCACACACAAAATATTTTAGTAGTCTTTGATACTTTTGAATGACTTTCACCCTGTTGGAACACTTCATTTGTATCCTCTTTGTTGTCACATTTGTTTTCTTTCCCAGTTTTAACTGAATTCAAGCCAGCTGAGATTTCACTAGTTTTCATCATGCAGTTTGTCTTCACACTCTTGATAGAATTGTCATAGACAAGCGGAAATAATTTCCTGAACATAGGCAAGCGGAAATAATTTCCTGTTCCATCAGTTCCTGCAGTCAATGCTACAAAAATAACTCAAGAGACCCTCCATCTGCAAGCTCAGTGTTATGGAATTTGCATTTCTGAGGCACAGTATGTTTTTCCCTGGAAGTTGTTTTTCCTGCGTCCACTACAGCCGATATGAAAATTCACTACATTCAAATCTTCTAGTGTTTATGTGTGATGTATATGGATAAGAACAGTGGCTTTGTTTCACTATAAAAGTTCATTATATCCAGAATCCATTGTCCGGTTTGTATTCAAAGTAGGGAAGAAAGAATTTATTGTTGATTAAAAATTATTCATGTTTGGCTCCCTTTATTATTTCAATTTCCTTCTTCACAGGAAATTGAATATGCACCATCAAATATACATTTAAACCCTATTTGCAGCAGAAATTAATAACTTAAAATTATACTTTTAAATCGACAGGACACTATGACATGACATGGATAACCAAGTGCTTCATTTCCCAATTTCTTATAACCACAAAAATGTATTTCCTGTTATATCTTGCTTTTTGCTATTTTAAACACAGTTGAGAATTTGTTACTAGGAAAATAATTTTGTGATGTGTCTAAAGATTGTTGTAGATGGAAAATTAAAATTTTGCTGATATTAGTTATAGGCAAAGAATATAAGTTTCGTCATGATGTTGGAGAGGTGATGAAATAACACAGTCCCGATAATCCACTATGAATTGATTTCAAATTTAGCAGATATAGATATGTCAGCATATTGGTCAACGAGAGTGTTTTTTTTTTGTTTTGTTTTGTTTTTATTTGATGTGTTTTGGGAATTCTTTTAATGAACTGGGAAAATAAACTGTTTTTGAAATTCTTGTTTTCTTTGTTGGCACAATAGCTTCCTTTTTGTTTGAAATCTTGTGAAACATTAAAAGTTTCTTTTATTAAATTAGATATCCTATGATCCAGTAGCAGTACAATAACACAAAAGAGCAGAATATCTTATAATTCAAAGCATTTCTAAAAAGTATGTAGTAATAATTGATGTTTGATAATTCTGCAATGGACATAGTAGGCCTTAATAATTGATCCAATAGTATTCTAAAAGATTTATGTACCATAAATATAGAGTTCATTTTCTTATAATGTTTTACTAAATTCAAATGCATCACACTACTTGCTCTTTTTGATTTTTGCTTAGTAATGAATTCCATTACAGTAGCATTGTAACATAAGATCCAGAGGTGCAGAATGCCCAAGTGGCACTCGTTTAAAATGTTCGTTAATATTACATAATTTGATAGTTTTTCTTAAAAATTATATAATGGTATTCATTTATTTAATTAATTTTATTTGTTGATTTAATAGAAACTACAGTTTCATGTAAACAAAATGTTATTGTTGAACTTTTTTAGTCGTTAATATTTCTATTTCTTATAACTCCCTAAATATTATAAGTAATAAGTAATTTTAATGCACATAAGAAATATACTTTCATTTTCAATGAAAACATTTTCACTGTAATATACACTTTCATATTTGAATAAAACTGGAGAGGTGTGATATTAATCATTATTGCCTTGGGTGACAAACTCTCCCTTCGTCATTGCTCCATTTTGCAGTGAAATGTCCACACTGAAAAGGTAAGTCTGTTATGAAGTCTGGTTCTTGGCTTCTCCATAAACTTAATGAAGATCTCTTTACAGACACCAAGAATCTGGTGATTTGGAGTGACAACTGTTATCTAATTATTAATAAACTTTTTATACAATTGCAGTTAATTTATTGTATATGGTCAATTTCAAATTACTGTTGATAAACCATAATCTTGAGCAAATACATCCTACTCTTGCCTTGACTGAATGATATCAGAGGACTGCATCAGAGAATAAATTTCTAAACCATACTTCATTGCATAGATAAGGCCTGAAGAGCAAGCCAATTGTCAAAGTATCTATCAATTCATCACATGATATATTTTGGTCAAGCTGCATGTCTATGAAATTATTATGAAGAAGGCCTTGTGAATTTGACTTCTGGACAACAGCAGAAATCAATGCCAAATTTGCAGATCATGATGTACTGTCAAGGTTTGTAAATAACGCATGAAATTCAAGTGTACTACATTCAAAACATTTCTTTTTGAAGGTACATTCCGTTTCTTACTTACCTTCAAAAATTCCAAATTTTTCTTTGTGTTTACATGTTACTGTCAATCTTGATGTGATATAAAAATAAGGTCAATCAAGAAGAGGTATTTATTGGATGCTATATCAAAAGAAGAAAAATATTCAAACTTGAAGATGATATTGTACATGGTTGTGTGCATCAATCATATCTTATTTAGCACTCTACTGCTACATTTTTGTTAAGGTTTCATTTCTATTACTGAGTCCTACAAACTCTCTCCTTAGCTCACTTCTTGCTAGATGCAATTATATACATCATTTGTATGAATGTGTGTGTGTAAGTGGACTGTTTTGATTCTAGCTGTACGTGTTTTAGTGTAATCTATAAGTGTGTATTTTAGAAAATTCATGACTGACAAAACTGGTGGTGTGCTGTAATCCATTGTAGCTAAAGTATTGTAAAAATAAATTTTCCATTTTCAGTTAATTGTGTTCTTTGAGAGATTAAAAAACGTTCAGTTTGAGTTAGGACAACAAGCTGCATGCAACCATTATTTTCATCAAATCAATAGGCCAGGAGACCTAAATAATAATAAAAATGAAATACATTGAGAAAAAAACTATCTGCTAATACACCAACAGTGGACAGAGACTATTATCTCCTAGAAAAATTAAACCACTGTGTAGATGAAAGAGTTGCTAAAAATAAATTGTATTTTGCCTTCTTGATCTAGAGAACACTGTTTAGCAAGTAAGGCATTCCATTCAACAAGAATGGAATAATAGATGGCCTGAGAATGATTAACCTATTCAGTAACATATTTTATACATTGTAAAATATTCAACAGAAATCTCATATTAGAAATTGAATGTATTATACATGAATGTTCATTGTTCTGCCATTAAAAAAAAAGCACTCTTGTTTTATGGGGTCAGAAAAAAATACTCACAAATAAGTTTTCATTCATCAAACCAGCTGTGAAAAGTTATGATAGAAGAATGGTTGAAAATTAACCAGACTTACCAAAAACCTGTTATTACCTTGATCATTAAACTACTGACAGGAAAGGAGGCAAGAAACAGACAAGAAAACATTCCTTTTTTGTGTGTTGAAAGTCATTTTGCCATTATATTTGAATTTTTCTATGAGCTGTTGGAATATCCAGAAATCATACCCTCCGTTTTGAGGCGTACAATTTGTTTTTCCTTCTCTCAATTTGATTATTTTTAGTCGTTAATTTCTCCTTCCTTCCTAAATATACATGAGGTAATGTGCTCATATTTTCTGATGCAATTAACTCTAAATAAATTAACTGTATTTTTTACAAAGTAATGGAATGTATAAACAAACATCATTATGTGCAGTGATTTACAGACACAATTACATATGGCTTGATTGCAATAGTGCATTTGGAAGAATCAGCAAGCTCAGAGCCACCCATAGATTTCATGGGCTCCTTAACAAACTTTTGATCCACCTCCTCCAACTTTCTCATCCTTTATAATTTTTATTATTATTGTCACAAATATTGATCCCACAGGCCCCCCAAAATTCCAGCACCCCCGCCCCCAGATCAGAGGCATATCTAGGTATTCAGGCGCCCATAGCTACCATAGAATTTGCACCCCTGACAGAATACTTTCAAATGAAGGTTGTTGTTATTTGTTTTAACCGGAAAATAGCATCCCTTGTGAGTGACCCCCATTGCATGTGCCTTGTCTGCCACACCGTAGATATGCCTCTGCCCCAGATAAAGATGTCAGGGATGCCCTCACCTATAAGTCAGCCCTGACTAGAAGCATGGAGATAACATCATGACCTTAAATAAAACATTTTTCTTGTATTTGATTGAGGAAAAAGCATGAAAATTCAACTACTCACCAAGAAGTATTTGCTCAATCCAGTACTTCAGTGCAAGAGAGAATCATGTTTTCTTTAGATTAGTGCAATATTTCAGGCTAGTTGAATTATAAAGAGTGTACTGAGAAACACAAGCAAAGAAAGTCTCCTGGTACTTAGCAAATTTTGTATAACCCTGTAAAATTTTACTAGGCACCTACTGTGTTATTTCACTGCATTTATTACATTGACTTTAGTTAAAGTTCATGTTTAAAAAGCAGCTAATAATGAAATTTTCTGAAAAAATGTGTTTCATTTATGTAGTAATAATACATTTAATATCAGTGTTTGTGATTTCCTGTGCTAGATATTTATTTGTCAAAAAACAGTAAAAACTGTATATGACATGTGGGGAAAGAATCTGCGCACATTTTCTTGAGGGCCAGAATTTTATTTAAAAAAAACAAACCAAAAAATGAATTTAGAAAATAATTATTTTAGAGAATAAAGATATTTGAAAAATGTTTTTTCCCGAGTTATAGAAAATCAATTTCAACTGTAAATGAACTACAAGCAAAAGGAGTGCTCAACAAAACATGCGCACAGTGAAGCTACATTTACGTCCAGAAGCAAAACAAGGGGCCATCTCAGCATTTGCTCAATGGATCAGGGAAACTGGACAAAAACCTGATCGAGATGGGATCGCTATGGTTCCATTCTAAGAAAACATGACAATTGATACAAAAAATAATTATCATAATGGCATTAGTGGTAAAAGGCCACATTGCTTTAATGCTTGTTGCAATTAGAAACTAATTTTGTGATGCAAATTTTATAACTTGACTCTGATTTCAGATATTTTAAATGTGTAAATTAAATAAAGGATGAAATATCTATATGGTTTTCATTTTTATTGTTTTCAGAGAATTAAATGAGATTTCTCTTCAAAATATTATTAAATGCTTTATTTGGAAGAAGAATTAGGAAGAATCCACTTGAAAGACAGGAACACAGTATCATAACAACATGTTTTGATGATTATGAATTAGGAAGAATAAAAGAATGTGTTCTTGAATACATTGAAATGTGTCAGATTAACTAAAAATATGTTGACTGCTGATCTGCTTGTTGGTAAGTTGACACTGAAAGCTACATATAAATGGTGAAATTGGTAGTTTTGTGAAATTATGACAAATTATTTTAAGTATCTTCTAGAATGACATAGTTTATTGTCCTACAATCTCCTAAGTAATTTACATAATTAATGTATTAGTGTACATGGTTAATGTGTATATGATGAGAAATAGTGAGCAAGGTTTGAGTAAAGTGCTTCGTGAAGGGGTTACACCAAATGGATTAATTGTATGAACAAAATTCTTGTGAGTAGAGATGAAAAACACATTTCTCCTGTGATTTATTGCAAGCATAGCATATTGTGTATTAGGAAGAATATGAGAATTATGGAGATCACCTCTTGCTCATGGAATTTTTGCATTTGATTGGGGAAATATTGTTACCAAGAATGCCTCATCCAGAACCATGGTTGACACCAGCACCAAATTATTGGGAAGGGTGGTGGTAGTGGCAATTCAATAGATAAGTATAAATTTTAATTTTGCGGAGAGTCCACAAACAACTGTTGAGGGAGGGGGCCTACCTACCCCCCTCAGCTCTGACGCCCATGTCCAGAACAGATTACATAGAAGCTAGAGATTTTTTAAAATATAGTTTGCTCCTCAATATTAAATCTTAAATAATTTCATTTATGTTTTCTTCGACATAAATCGTTTTCGCGATTTTTTTTAAGATAATTTTCATGTGTTAAAACGAACGCTGCTGCTCAGAGCATGAGAAGGACCAAACGGGAATAGTGTTGTAGCACGCAGTTTGGTGGAACGTATTTAAATATTATATTTACCAGAAAGTAGAACCCGAAAGTTTAGGCATTTATTTGACCTAAAATTGACATGCAGAAAGGAATTTATTACGACTTAGAGAGGGGGTGCAAAACAGCGTGTAAACAATGAAATAAAACATCATTTAAAAGGAATTGTTGTACAAAATAAGCAATTGAAATGATTCACATTCTTATTCTAATTCTAAAATTGACAGTAGCACTTACATGTTAGAAAACGAAACGTTTTGCAATCTTGATTCGACAAGAATACCCGGGTTGGTGACTACGAATTTGTTTTACTCTCTCTTTGAAATACTATTGTGTACTCCTTATTACTATTGTGGACTCCTTATACTATTGTGGCATAAGTGAAATTTGAATTATATTTTTCGTTCGTTGCACTGTGTAATCGCTAGCACTGAGAAGGGTGCACCCTGTAAATGATACATGTATCATTTACAGAGAGCTTTGTCCCTAAAGGGGTTGGAGGCCACACGCAAGGACGGGTTCCTCGTGAGGGAACAAAGCCTGACGGCATTAATGAAAAAAATAAAAATTTAAACTTTTGTCATCTTTCTTTTTCATTTATATTTTTACTTTTATCACCTCAGAAACCTGACCCTGGAGCCTCCGCATCCACAGAAAGAAAAAAAGCAACCGTGCTTTCATGTTGTCCAGGCTTTCAGGTATATTTCCAGCCCAGTAGAGATCGGTGCCAGGAGACAAAAAGCGACAGAAAAGCAACAAGGTACAAGAATACCAAAAGTAGGCATCAGTTGCTAAAATAGGCAAAATAACTTCAGAAATATAATCAGTGGAAGTCTAGTTTTGCAATTGGTTGTATTTTTAACTGGCTCTAACAAGTAATAAAAATTACATTATTAGACGCAGATCACATATGAACACATCAACATCTTCATTATTGACCCTGAATTTCAACTTTAAAAAAATAAAAATGTGGTCCACTTACAGTAATTATTAAAAATGTAACCAATTAAAGCTCAGTCAATGCATAAATATGTAAATTTGAATATTGTAATATAGCGTGCCAGAAAAGGTTGCCTACATTTTAACCTAGTATAAATTTTGCCACAAAGAAACGCATGTGACAATTGCCCCTTATTGATAGGCAAATCCTTATACACAAGTGTTCTGCAGGTCACACTCAGACTCAGTGGGACTTCGTTTACCTGTGGAATACCTGTACAAAATGGATTACCTAAAAATCGAGCAAATGCCTCATTTGGAATTTCGTTATAAGGAATTTTATGCCATAGGTTCTTTAGCAAAAAGTTATCATTTTTTACTCCAACTGAATGCCTTAAAAGTTTGTAATTACTTTGAGAGGCTTGTATCGCACTTTGTATCGCACATAAATAAACATACATTTCCTTTTGTTTCTCAACCAGGATTAGAACTAAGGTCTGTTCCTATCTCACCATCCCTACCACGGTCTTCACCCACTTCCACAGAGAACCCACACTTTGTCTATGCTCACTTCTTTGAACGAATAGATTACAACTCATAGCCTGTTGCGACGGCTCCTGGTTTACAGTAGATTCGGATGCGCAAGAGCTTGTTCTCTCGGTGAAACAATTTTTTGTTCCTATCTGTCAGCCTTTAAGAATACGGGTGGGCAATGCTTAATGAAACTGTTTCGACCCTCCGAACAAAGCAGCCAATAGTGCAGTAATTTAGTGTTCGCCAATCATGAATCATTGAATTTTCTATTGACGGTGTCATGAGGGACTGGAACTGGTTTATACATTTGATTTTGTTTAGTAGAAACGATCGAAAACATGGCAAGAATTCTCAATTCACCTCCTTACGAATATATCGACTAAAAAATAAAACAAAAACAATCAGAATCAATAGGTGCACGGATATTACAAAAAACGGATTACTTTGGTCCGGCGGTATTGCATTGTCATAAACGAATAAAAGTCAAGTCAGTCAAAAATAACGGAATACATATGTGCTACAGACTGATGAAAAACATCTTTTATCCTCGTATCATGGACAGTTCGTTGTTGCATTATCAGTTCAGCAAACTACATTTTCATTCTTTTTATGTGTGCGTTTTATGCTGATTATCACTACTACAAACATCACTACAACACCTATTTTATTCCCCTTGGGCTACTAGGTTCCAGAACCTAGTGGCGGCGGCGGAACCGACGGCGGAAGGATTTTGGACTAAAGCTCTCGACATGTGTCTTATTCAGCTATGTCGAATTCAGTCGCTATCTGGAGGAGAATTCAGGCAGCCGACTGCTCTGATCGGTAGTCTTCCGTGATTTCTCCTATCAACACCAGGCGAATGTCAGAGCAGTACCTTAACAAACGGGCCACGGACCGCGCGCGATCTTTCCTTCCTCATCCTTGTCCTATCATCACCCCTTACACACACACACCTACATTAACACGCACTACACTTCAGTTTTTCTTTCTTGGCGCTCGGGGGTGTGTCAATAAAATGGAATATCTCACGTATTTCGCTTCGTTCTCGGTTGTGCTGCTAGAAGTCTCGTGATCGCGACTGTATCGAGCAGTGCTGGCGATCATGCGACTCTTGGCGGCACAACGGATAACGACGCGAAATACCGTGACATATTCCATTTTATTGACACCCCCCCCCGTGCGACAAGAAAGAAAAACCGAAGTATACACTACGTCACATGCCGGGAGACCAGTCGGGGGCTTAGAGTGTGTCCCGGCTGGAGCGGTGCCCGGCTAATGGGAGATACCTGATTGGGAAAACCCCCGCTAGTCGATGGCGAGTCGTCGCCGGATCTCGGCATCCAGCGGGGGAAGATCCCGAGGAAAAACATACACTACACTCATGTAACTAATGACCTCGATAGTTGACATGCCCGGAATCACGAACAGTCAATCATCAACCCTTGGGCCAAATTGGCCTGTGTGCAATTGCGTAGGGATACTTTTATGTTTTACTGGCTCTTCTTGCAAATGCAAATTTAAAGAAAGTTGAACAGAATAGAAAGTGACGAAACTAACGCACGTTCGATGCACGTTCCTTGGCAGCTACTTATTTCAGAATACTTTAAACGTGCGAATGAAAAACTAGCACCTAGTAATGGGTAACCTTCCACGTACTGTGAGTATTAAAACATGTGTGTATTTCTGAAAAAAAAAACAGCGTGCTGTAGTGCCATACAGTGAAGACATTACTCTACGACTGAAAGATGAGTAAGAATATTTTACGACGCTTGAGAAGGCAAAAAAAAGGAAGTTGGCAGCTCTGAAATTATCAATTGAGTCTTTAAAATGTTTTTCACGAGCGTCCACGACGGAATATAATGTGCTCAATATACCTACTATGTGCCGCTGAGAGTGTATGACGCTACACTCGAGACTCGCATGTTAAATATCACTGTACGTCATTCAAGACGATTCTCTAGAAGGCAGATCATTAATAGAACGATTTTTTCTACGAAGGCCCTTTCATAGGTACTTCTAGAGCTGCCAAGACGATTCTCTAGAATGCAGATCGTTAATAGAACGATTTTTTCTACGAAGGCCCTTTCATAGGTACTTCTAGAGCTGCCAAGACGATTCTCTAGAAGGCAGACCATTAATAGAACGATTTTTTCGACGAAGGCCCTTTCATAGGTACTTCTAGAGCTGCCAAGACGATTCTCTAGAATGCAGATCGTTAATAGAACGATTTTTTCTACGAAGACCCTTTCATAGGTACTTTCAGAGCAGGTGGGCTGAGGGAACGAATGTAGCCACTTACACGTGGGGTTCTGTGAACGAGTATGCGATCACAACGGGCGACGACGGAAAGAAGCTATTTCCGATTCGCTGAAGAAGCCTCGTGGGTGTCAGACCGGCTGAGGTGTCTCAGAACATCAGTTCTGTGGTCACGGCGTAGTTCTTAAGTCAAAAATCTTAGTTTGGAGAAAACATGGTCAACCATTATTGAGCAAATGCTTCTTCTTGTGCTCAACGCTATTTCTCAACCCTTTTTTGTTGTTAAGGAAGCAACATTTGAATTCGGTCGTTTTACTAAAATAAAATATAGATACTTAACTTGTGGTTTCTGTTGACAAAAAGCAAAACGGAAACGCAACGACAGAAAAGTAACAAGGTGGAAAAATACCAAAAGTAGGCATCAGTTGCTAAAATAGGAATACAATCCAGAAATACAATCAGTGAAAATCTAGTTTTTCAATTGGTTATATTTTTAACTGGCTCTAACAAGTAATAAAAATGACATTATTAGACGCAGATCACAAATGAACACATCAGCATCTTCATTATTGACACTGAATTTCCACTTTAAAAAAAATAAAACATGTGGTCCACCTACAGTAATTATTAAAAATGTAACCAATTAAAGCTCAGTAAATGCATAAATATGTAAATTTGAATATTTTAATATAGCGTACTAGGCCAATATACTAGCGTAATATAGCGTAATTTTGCCAAAAATTGACTAAAGAACATTTACTCCGTGACCACAGAGTTGATGTCGATGACAGGACCTGTGATCGGGAAGTCCTAGGGTTCCAGACCTGACGGTCCCAGGATTTTCGCCACTAGCTAGACAGGTCGAATCCAGCTTCTGTCTGGTGGAGAATTCTAGCAGCCGGCTGCTCTCTGGTCGGTAGTTTCCCGTGGTTTCTCCGATCAACGCCGGGCGAAAGCCGGAGCAGTAGTACCCTAACAATCGGACCGCAATCGATCTTTCTCTCCTCTTTTTTTATTCTATAGAATATATTCTCACCGTTTACATACGCACACTTACACTTACCACTCATGCATTACACCACCACAGATGGCGGGAGACCAGTCGGGAGCTTGGAGTTTGTCCTACCTAGGGCGGTGACCCTCTGGTGGAAGATACCTACTCTGGGAAATCCCTCAACTCGACGTGTAGATTAGCGCCCAATCTCGCTGCCAGCGGGTTAAGATAACCGCCACATCCAGCAGTAACTTACGGGACTAATGACCTTGCCTGTTGATGCATTCGGAAACACTAATAAATCAATCGAGGACACAGAAAAGGTCAGTGCGTCTCATTTCGCGTGATCAATAGTTCCTTTTTTGGACATTAAATCGGATATCGTGATTTTGAAATGTATTGTCAATAGTAAATACTAATGGCTTACAGCAGCAACAATGCAGCAGAACGAAACCAACAAAATTATTTTCCTAAAAAATAGCACACACGCTGATCAAGAACAACAGAGAAAATTATTGTCGAATAACTGTACAATAATTTAAATATTTTAACAAAAAGACTTCACGAATACTGCAAAAACTTGGTGCAGTGTAAACACATACAATGGTTCTTTATACACCAAAAACATCAAAAACTTTGCTGTTCCATAACGAAACACATGAATAGCAAATATTTAATGGCAGGTGACCTCTTCCTAGGAACCTTGGTGTCGAATGGCGTCTCTTTCGTAACTGTTTTGTACTGGTCTTCTGAATATGAGAATTGAATTGGTATGCGTAGTATGAGAATAGGCGGAGAAACGCATTCAAATATTTGCATTTTTTTCAGTCAAAACTGAAATTGTTTTATTGTTTGGTGATTTTACATGAGTTCCTGGCTATCTAGCGAAACCATATTTACCTTCCAAAAGAGCGGGTGCGGCATCAGTTTCTGTGTGCACTGGAAATCAGTAATACAGATTTGGAAGTTTTGCACAATTCCATAGGGGGAACACTGTTCAAGAGTACGCACCAACTAAGATTACGCATTTAAATGTGTATACCAACCCTTATTGCAACAGCTAATAAGCAAATGAGACGTGAGTTCTTGTGTTCCCAACTTACCGAGTGGTTGCTGGAAGAGGAGATTCGTAGATTTGCTAGTGTGTTATTGTGCTGTTATGTTTTCCGGAAACAAGGGGACTGATTTTAATTGATGACTTCTAATCAGAAAGTATAACAACTAACTTCTGATTTATTCCCTAATTCTCATTATCCAAATGAGAGGTTAAAGGTAAAACGTATCCAATTTACACCGCTTACCGATATTATTTGCCGCTGACCGTACTAATCGTCTTTTCTTAATATTTCTCATAATTGTTTTATCTTGGAATCGTCTTTTAAACATGTCTCGAAAACTTATTAATGCATTTCCGTACTATCTGTTTTGATAGTTCCGCTTAGTTTCTTAAACCAAGAGAAAGTGCAAGAGGCAGTATGCGATATGGTTTCATTGGCAAAGATCATGCTTTAAAACTAGAAAGAAATATTTTATTGCAATTTTCAATAAGCTGTTAAGTATGTGAAGTGACTAGCACATTTAGTTAATTATTATAATATTGCTAAGGTTTTGTTACCAAAAATTCTAGTTAAAAGCCACGTCGAGAGCTCTTTCACCAATCCATTAAACGTGTTGACATTTTTTAATTTTAATTTTACTTGCTTTCACAAATTGAATAATTTAATTTACATAAAGTAGTTTTGGTGAGGTACAGAGCATTAAGAACCGTAAATTCTGTTTGTCGTCATTGAAAGTCCTTAAAGATTTTCCCTTCTCCGAACACTTCAGTCGTGCCAACATCCACGCTGCACAATTGAGCATTGTAGTTCATGGGATCACTGGACCGGTGAAGAAGTCTTTCCGGTAACTCTTCAAGACATCTGTCTGCACAAGTTCTCCAGAAGATGCCAGGAAGTTCGCACCCACCAATAACATCGATGTATTACTCCCGATGTTTTGTTTTCGATGTTTTTTTTAGATCGATTTTTCGGAAAGATTGATGTTTTAAAAAACAGTTTGTTATCTTTAGCGACAATTTTGTTGGTGGTTGTATCGTTAAACTGCATTTTGAACATTGTCTGTACAGAACATTGATTAGAAAAGTGACAGACCTTAATGCAGAATACTATTCTTTAATGTTCACGTATTGTCTATATTAAATAAAGGACGTTTTACTTCAATGATTTATTAATGAAAGTGGAAAGATGGAATAATAGCAAAACGCAATGACTTTTATTTTTTATTTCCTTATTGAAGGGGGACGTCATTCTATAAACATTATTATTAACATATTACTTATCACCAAACAATAAAATACAAGTACACCGGTGTACTTGCATTAAATTTGTATTTGTGTGAAATACAAGTATAGGCGTACTTATTTACCGGTATTTCATTTGAATACTCTAATTAAAAATGAAACGGATACGGGTAAATACCATCTTTTTTATCATATTTTAAGCATTGATGTTTTTGTCGATGTTTTGATAAAATTTGTTTTGATAAAAAGGATTGGACAATGACTATGAAGGGCTTAGAGAGATACAGTCTTTCGAATATTGATGAATTTGTTAGTTACTGGCGTACTCTCTAATTAATATTAAGTTATATCTCTGTTTTCTACGTATGTGCTTTTGGTTGGTGATAGTTGGAAAAGGTATGTAATGAACGTACCAATAATCTTGCAACAATAAATGGAAATTGTGAAGGAATTATTTATTTCATTTCTTCATTTTCATATATTGTTTGTCAACTTATACTCAAGATACAAGATTTGACACACTGTGACAATCTAAAAGCTCATTTTAAATAAACATTGAAATATTTTGAACATTAAAATAATTATATAATAAACAATTTTGTGGACCTCTTTCTTTGGGAAAATGAACTTACAAACCTTTGGCACAACATAAGCAATAAAAATACTGCGTACTTCTTTCAGCACCATTCGCAGGCGACAATTGTCTAGCCTGAAGTAGCTTCCAATCAGCTAACCGTTGGCTAATTTTTGTAAATATAAATAATAAATTAATATTTCACAATTAAAACTTTTAAAATTTAATTTAAATTCGATTTCAGATACATTACTTGTATTTTCTCGCAGTGTACTCGTATTTACTTAAAAATTTCCCATTTAACCTACTTCGGGCTTGAAATATCGCCTGTTGATGGCGGGTCATTCGCTTTAGACTATTTTGCAATATTTCTATTCAACAGAGAAATACAAACACACATTGAAAGCTTGGTACTTTGGATGGCACATTGCGGATATCAATTATGCCTCTGATAAATATATGATGCATAACTAGGACATCAAAAAATGGAATTGTCCACGTACTTAAGCACAACGGAAACACACAATGGAAAATGTACTTAAGCTTGTTCACTTCTCAAGAGTATCTGTACATGTCTTTAAATTTCATCTGTTGCCGAGATGATCTTTATTTATTATACTGATCAACTTCAGTATTAATAATTTATGTGATGCCTATTAACTCATCACATGTCCAGGTATAGCCCGTCCCCCAAATTAACTCGAACATCTAAAGCACATATATTTTATCACACATCAGCAACCACATATATTCTTTGGCTAAAAGAAAGTTAAGCAGAGTGTCACTATAAAAGCGACTCACTCAGCAGAAGATGACAACAAATTCTCTAAAAAGTGCACACATAGTTCACAGTAGTCCAATATATGACTAGTTCAATAAACTTGCTCACATCATAATTCGTTGTTTTCATTTGCTTCATTAGGAGAATCCCTATATTCGTTTCAGAGTAGATTATTTTTCAATATTTAGTTATACATCACGAAATAGAAAAGGTTTGGTTAATAATGTTTACGGGGTTATATGAGTTTACTATCTATTTTTCTTTGGAATACATTTAGTGATATAATGAGACGTGCAATGTCTATTTTTTAAATTGCTGTGAAATAAAAAAAATAATAAATTATCTTTAATTTATCATCTACGAAACTTATCTACGAGACCACTAGCTGACTAGTTCGTTTCGCAGCCACTCAACACTTCAACTCAACTTCCACTCAACACTTCAACTCAACTTCCACTCAACACTTCAACTCAACTTCCACTCAACAGGAATGTAAGATCCATACGTACGGAGTAGTAGTTCTGCGAAATGTTTCACAGCTGACGTGCTTGCGATTTGAATTCAGCAATGGCACAAGAACTTGTAGAGAGGTAATTTAATCGCTTATTTCAGGTCGCCTGTGCAAATTCACACATTTTGAAAGGATGCTCAAATTTGTAGATGATTTGCCTTACTCTCGACGAGTATTCGTTCTGTAAACGCTCAGTGAGAAAGAATCTCTGGAATGGGTCGATGATCAGTATTCATCGCGGATATGAATTCTTCCATTACTTCCTCATTGCAGTCGCGTTGAATACGAATGCTCCGTTTGACGGCATCTCGCCTGGTGGTCATCGAACGGAAATTGCCTCGACAGTCGCACGTGGCGCTTAAATCGACAATCGAGCGTTACCGGAAACACAACAGGCGGTTTATGGTGGGTGTGGTTTTGGTGGCAGCCATGAACTCAGCAATAGCTAGCACTTTATGCATAGAGAGGTTACTATAAGAAGGGACAGCTTTGGCAGCTACTGCTAGCAACATAAATGCAGGTTATGACCATGCACTCAATTCGTCAATGATTTCATATTCAGTTTGTTCATTTGTAAGTGACTTCCTCACCATGCCAACACCCTAATTATGTTCCTTTGTTTCCCGACCCGTCAAAGTGGCCCCTTCCTAGAGTAAGTCCTTCATAGCATAGTGTGCAATTACTCCTCCACTGCTCACTAATGTTTGTTTGTCAGGCACCCCCTGCTAGGCAAGACCGTCACCTGATTAATTATATTAGTGACAGTCACCTCACTCACTAAGATGCTTCAACACGTGAACAGTTGTTTCAATAAAGAGTTCACTTCTGTTTCTGTCCAGTTCAACTTCTGCCGCACTTGCAACCATCACTGATCATCTCAGTCGTTTCATGGTCCGAATAATTCGATTCGGATAATACGATTCGATACCAAGACCCCCAAGGTGAAGGATCACCTTCCCACATCGACATCATCGATTCCTCTCGCCCGCCGAAAGCTGAGCATAGATACTATCACAGGACACCTGTCTCAGCAGTGAACGATCGCTTCACGTCAGCAAATACATTACCCTCCGCAATGGTCAGCACCTTTGTTATGAAATCATCACGTGGTGATCTTGATGGTAACACACGTCTCTAAAGCTGTTACATGGTTTTCTTTTTGTCGCTCGCTGAGACTGGTGGCATAGTTCAAACTTCTCAGGATCTCAACTATTATCTCTCCCACATCAACCACACGAGTTTTGCTCGATCCCCTTATGATCACTGCCTCTTCTATTGTTGATCACGGTAGTCGCCTCAAATCTTCAAGCACATTTCGCTCAAAGTGTCTTCGATTTCGCCTCTAGACCCATTACCATCGCTGATCACCGCATGGTTTCAACGTCTCAACAATTACAAAAACATTGCAGGACCCACAGTTGAAGCTGAGAAATGCTCATCTATCTGCCTCAGTGTCATGCTATTTAACATCATGCAGCAACCACATTCACCATCATACGATGAGTATCGCAAATCATCGCTAGATTGTCTCAGCGTCCGATAACCAACTCTATCACACTATATCCGCTTTCTCGCTGTTAGCTGAGCACTGCTGCCATCGTGATCACTTCAGGATCACCACAACTCAAAGATAACATCATTGTTCCCAACACTTCGTTCACTGTACTCTGATCAGGGAATGGTCCGTGTGTCGTGCGTTGATTTTTTCTATAATTTTGTGGACTCATGTGCAATGTTTGTAAAATGTTAGCGGTCGAAACAAACTAAACTTTACTGTCAAAAATCGTAAATATGATGGTTAAAGCCCCTGGCGTGTATACTGAGAAAGTGGACAGTCATCAGAAAGTACGTTCAGCGGACCCTTCATTTATGTGACCGAACTGTGCTAATGTTACATCAGAAGGTAGAACAGGGATGTACAAATAGAAGCATCAAGAACCAAAAGAAGAAAATTAGATTTTTCATTTATTTTATGAGTGTCTACTTGGTTTTGGCAGCTGAAGCTATACATATGAATCGTTTGTGAATCCAACTAGTTTGGAAAAAAGGTTTTGTTGGGCTAAGGCGACTACACTGTCGTAGGTAACGACGTGATGTCTGTGGATGGTAAGAGAAAAAAGTACTAATCGATTTGTTTAAATGAAGTTGTATTCAATGGAATGATATCTTTTCATTAAATCGAACTAAACCATGCAGCCTTCTTGAATGCATTAACCCTGAAGAGGTGGCGGTTGCCGGAGTTACGTTAGAGGTGGCGCAGGGTCATTTCTGACCCCCTTTAAGTTATTTCTTTATAAAATTATATTTAGCAAGAAATAAGTGCGAAATTAGTTATTTCAATAATATTCAATCATTTATAAGGTCGTATTAACTTAATTCACTATTATAAACAAACATGCAAATGAGGAATTGAAAGAAATAAAAGGGCAAAATTATAATTTATCTTTCATTTTATGGAGTGACTCCATTTACATTTTCTTGAATATTTCAACGACAAATGGTATCATAAAATTCAGTATAGTTCATATAGACAATGTTATTAGAAATAACATTGTCTCACATAAAAACGAACAATTTATTGAAAATGCTTCAAAGCCAATTCAACACAACTTAGAAAAAGTATGAAATTTAGGATGTTTGTATTGATTTCACAAATATTTATAAATGAATTATTATATATAAAATTTTGAAAATCTTTCAGACAAAAGGTAAAGAATGTGGTGAAAGGTATGTGAAAAATGTAAAACTTCTGACTCGCAAAATTAGGCACCTGCAGTAAGCAAAGATACGTGGGGTCACAAGAGACCCCGCGCCACCTCTCTCGGGTTAAGTTGCGTTCAGCGTAGTGATAATGACACTTCTAAAAATATCAGATTTAATTACATTCGTTCTCTCAAAATCAGTTTCGCAGCGTCTCTTCTATCACTACCTGATGATGTGAGAATGAAGTTTTGAATGAAGCATGGGGGGCGTATACCGACTGCATCCCGGGGTCAACTTTTCCTGAACCGTTTACCTACCTCCCCAAGAAGGCATAGCCCGACTGCATCCCGTTGTCTTTTCTTGCTTAGTGTGAGGATTGATTTTTACGTTTCTTGTGTTCTGCGTAGAATCATATTGATCGATTATAATTTATCCACTTCTGTGAGTTTTCAAGTAACATTTACGTGTCATTTTAGAGCACTGCCAACTTCGAAAATCACCGCTTAAAAGTTTGTGAGAACAAAACATGAAATCACTTATCACGAGCAGCATCTTAATTTGCTGACTTTAGTTAGCATACACAATTCCGAAGATTCTGCCATGTTCATCTGTGTTCGAGGTTTCCTCTGTACTGGTGCGAGAATATCTACATGCGCTATGAATGCAAAGTTAACTACAACATTTTTTCTCCTTCCGAAACACCGGATATAAGGAACGGGATGGAGTCGGGATGTGCTTTGCCAGGTAACAAAAAGTGCAAGGGGATTAGCTGGGAAGCGAGGGGGAGGGAAAATTGACCGCGGGATGCAGTCGGGCTATGTCCTCCTAGTTAACAAAAAATTCGAGGTAAGAAGCTAGGAAGAGAGGTTTTGATTGATTGATTGATTCGTGTTTCCGGGCGCGTCAACTACTTTGGTCATTAGTCCCGTTAGTATAGTGCGGGAGGTGGCGATGATCTTTTCCCTGCTGGATGGCGAGATCTGGCTCTGACCTACCGTCGACTAGCGGGGTTTTCCCTCAGCCAGGTATCTCCCACCAGCGGGGCACCGCCCCAGCCGGGACAAGCTGTAAGCTCCCGACCGGTCTCTCGGCATGTGTGGTAGTGTAGTGCATGTTAGTGTAAGTGTGTGTGTGTAAGAGGAGAGGATAGGACAAGAAAGAGGAAGGAGAGATCGCGCGCGATCCATGGCCCATTTGTTAGGGTACTGCTCCGACATTCGCCTGGTGTTGATCGCAGAAACCATGGAAACTACCGATCAGAGCAGCCGACCTCTAGAATTCTCCTCCATGCAGCGACTGAATTTGACCTAGCCAACAAGATAGTGTCGAAAATCCTGCCGCCGTCGGGACTCGAACCGGGGACCTCCCGGTCAGAGGGACTGCAGTGACACTGATGTCACTGATGTTGATGCACTGAGCCATCTCTCGGTAGTAAGCGAGGGTGAGCGAGGGTGAAGGAAAACACCACGGGATGCAGTTTGTCAATTCCTAGCATGACGGCTAAGGACAGAACATGTTTACATCTGACGTACCGCGGGCTTCCGGAACACAGTTCCCATGGGTGCAACCGCCCCCCCCCCCATTCCGCTATTACCGGACCAGGGCTCCACAGGAAACGCTTTTGTAAGGTACAACAAGAACATACTGACTACAAAGACTGAGGACAGCGGGATACGTCAGGTGGTAGAATGAGGGAACCTGGGGAGCATTGTGTTGGCTGCACCTGCAGAACCAGGCGGCCTGAGCTGATCGGAAGAACATAGGAAAACACTTAAACAGTGGTTTCCTCTAGAATACGAGAGGTTAACTTGTGAAGACACATAATATACATTTTAAGTACTGCTCTTTCAGAGCGAGAAATTTAAGGCGATCCGAATGTGACGTTCACTTTTTCAGAAAAAGTGAGATAAATTGAAAGGCGTTATGTGAAAATCAAGATTGATTTCACGATTCACCGTCCTTATGACGTCAGATACCTCATGCCAAGTGAGACCCCAAATGACACGGCAGACCCCACATGACGCAACAGATAGCCAGGATATAATAAGTAGGTCTTGTGACTGGGGTTACTATTCCTTCCCACGCGATGTAATGTCTATAGGCGGTTCCGCTGGGGGAATGGAAGAGAAGGGAGGTTGGTTTTTAGTGAGTAAAATCTTACAGGCTGGGTAATTCGGGCTGCCCAATGTCTTTTGAAGAGTTCAACCTACCCTCGTAAAAAAAGACCCCCTACATGACACCACAAGGCACGACAAAACTGTCTTGTACCGGCAGACCTGGGTTTTAGTGAGTTTAAAAATCTCACACGTTGGGTAGTACCAGCTACCCAGTGTCTTTTGAAGACTTCCACCTCCTCTCAAAAGAAAAACGGCTCCCTACATGACACCACAGGGCACAAAACGCACGTGACCAGACAGACCATTCCCTCGAGAGCACTCCTCGAGACTATTACCGGCTGCCATGTTGGGTTTTAATGAGTAAAAAAATCTCTTGCGATGGGTAGTACGCGCTACCTAGCGTCGTTTGAAGATTTCCACCTACTCTCGTAAGAAAAGGGCTTCCTACATGACACCACATGGCACGACAAAACCCATGTGACTCGGCAGACCATTCGCTCGAGGCCGTTCTCCATTGCCATCGGTGACAGCTTCAATGCTCCGCTCTAGCACGGGTGGGCGACAGCGACAGCCTCAACAGCCCAGGCGACTGCACCTCATTGGCGGTGATAGTGCAAAGCGTCGAGCTGCAGGCTCTACATGAATGTTGGCACCAGGGTATAATAGATACGTCGTGTGACTGGGATGTCTATTCCACTCCCCGCGATGTAATGCCTGCAGGCGATTCTGAGGGGAGGGGAAAATGAAAGATAAGGGAGGTTGGGTATCACTGAGTAAACATCTCACACGCTGGTGGGTACTAGTACGAGCTTCCAGTGTCTTTTGAAGATTTCCTCGTACGCATGTAAAGAAAAAAAATACTCTTTACATGCTACCACATACATCACATGGCACGACACCCAGCAGATCATTTCCCCCGTACGTGACACCACATGGTCCACGTAACCCGACAGACCTTTCACTCGAGAGCAATTCTCGAGCACTTCCTGGGGCACTCTCGAGCACTGTAGAGCATTCTCCGCTGCCATCGGCCACGGTCTCAACGCTCCGCCCTGGAACGTGTCGGCGACGGCGACAGCCTCAGCAACCCTGGCTACTGCACCTCGCTGGCGGTGACGGTGCACAGCATGGAGCTGTTGGCTCTACATGGACGTTTACACCTGGATATGATAGAAACGTCATGTGAGGCAGTACCTGCGATGGAATGATTATAGGCGATTCTGCGGAGAGAATGGCAGAGAAAGGTGGTGGATTTTACTGAGTAAAAATCTGTCACCCAATGTCTTTTGAAGATTTCCTACCTACTCTCGTAAAACAAGCCTCCCTACATGACACCACATGGAACGAAAGAATTCACGAGACCCGGCATAACATTCCCTGCTGCCATGTTGGGTTTTTGTGACTAACGTGCTATTCAGTGTCATTTCAAGATTTCCACCTACTCTCGTAAAAAAAAACCTACATGACACCACAGAGACCACATGGCACGTGAGAATCCACGTGACTCGGCTGACCATTCACTCGAGACCATTCCCCATTGCCATCGGCGACGGCCTCAACGCTCCGCCCTGGAACGTGTCGGCGACGGCGACAGCCTGAGCAACCCGGGCGACTGCACCTCGCTGGCGGTGACGGTGGACTGCGTGGAGCTGTTGGCTCTGCAAGGACGTTTACACCAGGGTATAATAGAAACGTCATGTGAGGCACTATCCGCGATGTAATGCCTATAGACGATTCTGCGGAGAGAATGGAAGAGAAAGGTGGCGGATTTTACTGAGTAAAAATCTGTCACCCAATGTCTTTTGAAGATTTCCTACCTACTCTCGTAAAACAAGGCTCCCTACATGAGAGCACATGGAACGAAAGAATTCACGAGACCCGGCATAACATTCCCTGCTGCCATGTTGGGTTTTTGTGAGTAACGATTAGCACGTGCTACTCAGTGTCATTTCAAGATTTCCACCTACTCTCGTAAAAAAAAACCTACATGACACCACAGAGACCACATGGCACGTGAGAATCCACGTGGCTCGGCTGACCATTCCCCATTGCCATCGGCGACGGTCTCAACGCTCCGCCCTGGAACGTGTGGGCGACGGCGACATCCTCAGCAACCCGGGTGACTGCACCTCGCTGGCGGTGACGGTGCACAGCGTGGAGCTGCTGGCGCTCTTGTGCACGTGGCGGCCGTTGGCGCCGTTGGCGTTGGCGGCGGCGGCGGCGAGCGCGGCGGCGGCGGCGGGCGTGAGCGGCTGGCGCAGGCTGTTGGCGCCGCCGCCCGCGCCGCCGGTGGTCGCCCCGCGCGTCTCGGCGTCCGCGTCGTCGCCCGCGCCGTCGCAGCACGGGCAGCAGGGGCAGCAGCGGGCGCACAGCGACGACAGCCGCTTGCGCACGCGCACCAGCACCTTGCGCTTCAGCACGAAGATGCAGAAGATGAACACGCCCTGCGCACCAGGAAAGGCATGTTAGGCATCTATGTGAAGTACGGGCCAAAAAGTGAGATTATGTTGCCGCAGAAGCCCAGTGAAAAAAAGTTGTGGACTAGATAGTTTATACTAGTAGATAGATGTTATTATTTAGTCCAAAACATTTTTTCCTTGTTTAAATTGAAGACCATGCGACAAAATTAAAAACCACAGCACCTTGCGCTTCAGCACGAAGATGCAGAAGATGAACACGCCCTGCGCACCAGGAAAGGCACGTTAGTCACTATACAGACATGATTCTTACGTAATTACTAGGGACCGGAAAAATATGTGGAATGAAACGTCGAAATATGGGAACCTAGCCTCTAGGAAGGTTTCCAAGCAACAAAATGTGCTGGTGAATTTCAAATTTAAAGCCATTTCGTCTAGGTGTACAAAGTTACATTTTATTTAACTGGAATAATTCAATTATCTTGTAATTTATTTTACATTAGTCTCAATTTTCCACGTAAAATTAACGATTTTCGAGCAAATTATGAACTGTACAAACAAGACTGTTACCAATTGTAAGTACAGGTGGGGCAAAACATGAGACACCCGCACCAACATGAAGATGTAGGACATGTACATGTCATGAGCACAAGGAAAGATACGACTAATACCCATGTAAAGTACGAGCAAAAATCTGAGACACCCGCACCAGCACGAAGATGCAGAAGATGAACACGCCCTGCGCACCAGGAAGAGCACGATAGTCATCTATACAGACAGGAGTCTTACGTAATTACATATATTTACTTTCTTGCCACGGAGTAGAGCTGTAATGCTACGCGGAAAAGCGGTAATTTTTCGCAGAAAATCTCTTATTGCCGGGTCCTCGAGGAGTGGATACATCCAGATGATAAATTTAGAAAAAAAATCCTCTAACAGGTGCTGCAGCCAGAATTCATATTTTACGGCTTCTCGATACCAAAAAATCGATTGACGGCAAAACGTCTGTATGTCCGTCTGTGAACAACGATAGCGGCTAAACAGTTCAGACGATTTTCTCCAAAATTGGTACTCCCCAATCGCTCTGGCTGATGTCGCGGCCCCTTCAACTTGAAATCGATATTTTAATTTTGGGAGGTACTTCACACGAAGTCCCTGATACAGTTTCAAAATTTTCAAAAAGTGGCTTCATTGTTTTATGAAATTTTGTTGTTGTGTAGTGTGAAGAACGGTTACGAGAATGACGTAGGCCTCATATTCGTTGAATACACTGATTTTTCAAAAATTGCAAAAGTTCAATTTTTTTCTTGGAGTCTTCCTACAAATAAAATATTAAAGATAGAATTTTTTCTCTTTATGAAGTCTGTTCCTTAGAGATAGGTTTCGAAATAAGGTCATGTACAATTTTTAGAAAATTTGAGTACTTTTTGCGTAATTTTGCGTGAGAATACGGACAAGAAAATACGTGCTATTTTAGCTCTATTAGTTTTTATGTTAATTTAAATCAAATATTAATACTTTCGTGACTTTATTGATACAGTCGTATGTATTTTTCTTCGCCTCGTGCACAATATGTTTGGTAATTCTAATCTCGTAATGTCAAAATATTAAATTGGTAGTGTTTCTTTGTTCTTTAAATTCATAATACGCAGTTTCTTCTGTATAAGTGAAGGAGAAATCGATTAAAAAGACCTTTGTACTGCTAACGAGAGTCTAAAGCAAGTTTAAACATTTTTATGTTAAGCTTCACTAAAGTTTTCTTTATTCTTGTTTAATTTGTTGTGTAATTATTATTATGTTCACTGAAAGCTATACATTAACTATTTATTCAAAATTTACTTCAGAAAGAAACAATCCCATTTTCTTCTTTGAGAATTAATCAGAAAATTTCAAAGTTCCTCGGTAGTCAAATCAACATTTGGTACATTTCAAAGTCAAAGCAACAATATTTGGTTAGTTTAAGCAGTAATAACCCACTAAAAGTTATTGTCAGAAAATAAAGTCAAACTCATTTTATAATACGCACTAGTTTTTAAAGTTCAGTAAAAGAAAAACATGTTTCTATTTTTAGATGACTAAACGAGACATTGTGGTGAGCAAAGATCCGCGAGCAGCAAATTGCTACGCTCATTGCAAGCATCTTTAGCGTAATTTCCTTTTTCCATGGCCCCAGTTCCCGTTGGAACGTTTCAGTGGCGTTGTGCATCGTGACTCACGATCCGGTGCCCCGACCGGTTGCCAGAGCGATGTTGTTTTTTTCACGGAAGCCGTTGCAGAAGCGTAATTAGCGTGGCGTGACGCTCGGTGCCAATCGTCACTTGTTTCACCCAAGAGTCGGGTTTAGAGGTTTGTGGACCCAGAGAGGTGGCTCAAGGCATCAACGGATGTCATTGTGGTGCCTCTCGTACCTAGGGTTTCACTCCCCACGGAGGCAAGATTTTCAACTCTAGGAAGATAGTTGAGTCGCTGTCTGGAAGAGAATTCTAGCGGCAAGCTGCTGTAGTTTTTCGTGGTTTCTCCGATCAATACCAGGCGAATGCCGGAGTAGTATCTTAACAAACGGGCCACGGATCGCGCGCGATCTTTCCTTCTCATTCTTGTTCCTATCCTACCCCGTATAAACACACTTAAATCCACCACACTTCCACACATGGCGGGAGACTGGTCGGGAGCTTTGTGATTGTGCCGACTGCGGCGGTGACCCGCTGGTGGGAGGTACCTGGTTGGGGAAAACCCCGCTAGTCGACGGTAGGTCGGCGCCGGATCTCGCCATTCAACGGGGCAAGATCACCGCCTCCTTCCGAGCAAAAATCATGCATCACCTACACTTACGTGAATAATGATCTTAGTAGTTGACGCGTCCGGAATTACTAAGAATGAATGAACGTGGTCTGCGGAACTACTGTGGAGCGGAGTTTCCATTACATTTACATGCGACTACATAATATGTCCAGAGAAATATTTTTCCAAACTACGGAAAAAATGTAACTAATTTATTTTAATGATTTACACACAGATTTCCCTCAGTTTTGTTGTTCAAGAACTTTATAAACTTGATGCTGACCTCTCACATGAGTCATGAATTATAATATTTGCCCTAGTATTTGAAAAAGACAAAAAAAACTTTTGTTGAAACTACGTTGTACAAAGTAAGGAATAACTGATGTCTGTGATAATGAATTATTTAAGATTTTTATAAAGATAACTGTATTTAATTTCATGAGATCAAAATAGTAATATAAATTTTAATGGATAAGTAAAACCTACAAATAATTCCGCTATGTATAAATTAAAAAACATGTTTAATCTAAATTCAAAAATCCGTAACAACTACGTTATTTGTAATCTATTTGGTCTCGTTAGAATAATAACTTACAAGTTCAACTACAGTAATCCCTCAGCATTCGCGAGGATTAGGTTCCTGAAAGCGTCGCAAATGTCAAATCCGCGAATGTAAGTCTATCTTTTAATAAAAAAACGTGGGATAGGTTCCTGGATATCGAAAAACTGTTTAAAGTAGAAAGAAAAATGATAAAAAATTGCAGTAGAACTTAGTAGGCACTAGTACAAACAAAATCCACAATTAATTTCCCAAAGAGAAGAAATAAAACAATATTTGAAACTAATTTCAAAGTTGAAAGTAATTGGATATAGGATTTGGTTATTTTTTGTCATCATCCTTCTCATTCCAATATCCAAATGTGGAAGAGTTGCTGCTTCTATTTCTCTCCAGGACGTAGTTTCGTTTCCGTTAGTTCATCATTACGTTCGAAGGGGTTTTCTTTGCTGATTACCTCCCGAAGCTACTCTTCAGTGAAATCATTGCAATGACAGATGCACTGATCCTGAATGACTTACCTAATCGTGTGGCCAAAACCCTTACCTCCAACTTGACGCAACTGAATTGAATTATTTTACAATTTTGTTTTTCTATTAATGTGAATTGACATTCCAAATTTGAGATTCTTGCAGAACGTGCTACTTTGAGCTCCGGTGTCTGTCAAGTTTCCCAGTTCGGTTCCCAAATGACGCTGATAAAGGAAATGAAAATGTGCTCCCTAAAAAGAAAATATACGACGGAAAGACGCACTCGCGAATGTTGAAGTCGCGAATGTTAAAACTGGCAGCGTTTCTCTAAACGCGAATGTCCGGAACTCGCGAATGTCGCGAATCCGGATTCGCGAATAGCGAATCCGAATAGCGATTCCGCGGATGTCGAGGGATTACTGTGCTGGGTCTCACCTGTAGGGAGAGCAGCGCCTCGGGGACGTACCACACCCAGCGGGGCTCCATGATGAAGTCGGAGATCACGTCCACCGCCCAAGGCACGCCCATCGCCACGAACAGCTTGACATTCATCAGGAACCTTTGCAACACAAACAACAACAGTTAATTATCGTTTTTTTTGTTTTTTTTTTTCGATTTCCCCCCCTCCAGTTGCCCTGGAGGGGCGGGAATTTATTCATTTTCGGGCTACGTTAATTCTCCAGCCGATGAGGCTTGTGAAGATCTGGGGGGGGGGGCTATATCTTAAATAGACTAACTTAAAACTATTGTATGGCTCGCCTCTTTAATTATCGTTTGATTTCATCGATAAATATTAATGGCTGTTGTCTATAAATGGTTCTATTAGGCAACCCGCTTGGCGTTTACATGATTTCGGGTGGTAGCGACTTCTGCCACTGACAAGCCTTATTAATATTAGCTGGGGCGCCGAGAAGAAGGTGAAGACAAGAAGAAGACGTGAAAGAAGAACAAAGAATTAGGAAAATAAGAAAAAAATAGTAAAAAATAAGAAAAAAGTAGTACAAAATGAAGATAGAAGTAGGAAAAAAAGAGCAAAGAAATATAAAAAGGAGATAGTGAAGAAAAAGAAGAAGAAGAGGAAGAAGAAGAAAGAGGAGCTTTTGACTTAGGCCAGACTATGTGCTCTATAATATCTTAGCGGGGGCCGCATCGCTCTTCAACCAATAAGTGATAAAAGTAAGAGGATAAAGAACTTCCTTTTTGTATTGCACAAGATCACATGCTTTTGGTTTTCAAGAAGTCAATCGCGAGGACAATATCTTGGTGGATTTAAAGTTGCGTACTCCATTATATCATTAACATAACAACCTTTCTTAAAATGTTCTTAAAAAGTCTCCAGATTTTTTTTTAACTTTTTAATCGGAATAGGAGACTTCATCTGAATTCAGTAAATGTCCGATTTTCATGAAAAGCTATGGTTTTTCGAAAAATGTTCAAAACAGATTCAAATTTTTTCGAACCTTACCTACACCATCACTAATTTTTTTGTTACTTTAATCTGTTCTACAATATTATATCCTTATTTCATGTCGTGTAAAGTTCATTTCAAGTATGTGTTTTTTACAGTATATTATGAGTGAAAGTGTTCACAAAATACCTAAACAAGATTTCCTAAAAAACCGTTGCAATTTTTTTCTTTATTGGGAGGATAAAGAACAATACACTGAATTTTACGGCAAAAGAGTTATTTTCATTCAAAGTTTTTAATTGTTCTAATCTCCTGGGTTTCATCTAATGAAGAGAGTTTATCAAGATATGGTTAAAGAATTAGAATTACACAATTTACATTATCTCGCGTAACCCTTGCAAATTATTCCAGAAATATGTTGTATTTTATCATCAGTAGTTGTTTTCCTTCTAATAAGTCCACGAAAAGTTCTCTGAAAAAATTCGGAAGTACAGCGATCAGAGAAAATCAAAGTACAGCGAAAGTAATTTATAAAAGCTATTCAGCTATTCAGAAATGTATAACTATTTATAACTCAGTCATTGGAACGAGAAATTACAAAATAAATTGGCTGAAAGAAAAGGATGAAGATGTAAAATGAAATTTTAATCTAAAAACATTGAGTATAGCACGTCTGCAATATCATTGGTGCCAGAATAAAGAAAGAAATCCCCGTACAGTAATTACGAATCGCATTATCAAAAATTGAGTACGACGTTGTCAAATTACCTTGTGGGACCTGGCGACCTTTAAGAGAACTTTTAGACGATTAAAACTGCACTCTGTGAGGGGAGGCTGGTGTTCAAGAATGACATCTGATCGGGAGGCTCTGTTGTAATGCTGACTGGGGGCACAGTTTTAGGTCATCTTAATATTCTGAGTATGTCTTGGTTTCCGTCGTTTCTAACTGAATGAACATAAACATGTTTTGTTTTTGTCTTCTGAATGTTTCGTTAAATTTGTGAATTCAAGATTTCAGTCTGTACACTACACGTTTTTCAAAGATTCTAAGTCATTAGAATAACTTGGATAACATAGCATTTTTCTTTGGTCTAAGCATAAATTCTTCATCTTCGATAATTGTGTTCAGAATGCTTCAGCATAAAGGGGCACACGTCACTTCTCATGTTGTATATAATAGACATGTTTAATCACGGATATCCGTAAACCTACTTCATACTTTGTATCCTCTTACGAAATGTAACAAGTACATACCGTTATTTCATGGAAGATCTCTGTAAACAAATTGGATGAATACGCCAGAACCTGACGTCATTTAGACTGATCACGTCAACTGATCTTCTCGTCATCATCTATCGATATCATGCTATTTGGATTGATGATTCATCTCTCGTGGAGAAAAGATTGCACAAGAAAATAATGCACATTGTTAAAAAAGTCTTGGATTGAAACAGTTAATTTGACACGTTTTAACTGACATCCGGAGCATGTCCTCTAAATTTTTACTTAGTTTTAATATTTTCGTTGGTTTCTATGTGTTCTAATTCGACAGTGTGGAATTTTTAACGTCTTTATTCTGCACTAGGAAAGGGGTGACACTGCATCCGAAACTTTTTGTTTTTGTGAATTTTCCATTCTTGAAATTTCGGTCAGTAGCAAGCAAGAACTGAGATCATAGCAACCAAAGACGACTTTCCCATGCAAAATTATCAGTCATTCATTATCACCTCCCTTTTAAAAATATTTCATTATGAAAACTGATTTATCATAATGAGTCTCATCTTATAGTTAGTACTGTTATATTATCTTTATCTGCGTTTTCTTAGCTGATTTTTTAAAACTATTTTCCTCAAAAAAGTATCCACCCTAAACTTTCCAACAGGCGTTTGCCTCGGAGATGTGGGATGAGGGGACGGCTATGAGAACTTCCGCAAAAAAGTAAGATTTTTAATACACCCATCTTTATTTCGCAACTTCTTTTCGTTTAAAGAGAAGATCGTTTTTCTTCCTGAGCGTTAAGTGGGAGGAACTCTTCCTCGACAGCACTTTCCATGTAAACTGCCCATTCCTTGCCCCGTTCCCGTCCCCGCTCCGAATGGTTGCATTGCCGTTGGGCCGTGGAGTAACGCAAAGGATGAGTAACGAGGCAAAACACTTGCGTCCTCAGCTCGTCACTTTTTTGGTCTCGGGGCGTAAAAAAGTCTACGAACCGTAGTTCATCGGCTCTTGCTCAAAGACTGCATCTAGGGAGACCTTCTGAGAGATATCTGAAATTCTCAGTTGTGCATACTGTTAGTATTGTTGCTAATCGTGCATTGTGATGAATTTTGGATTGTTTGCAAACTGTGTTCTGTTGCAAATTGTAGATAAAAATGAAATTTCTCGCCAATTCTTTGAACCAACTGTTGGAAATAATATTGTACAATTGAATCAATTTATGTTCTATGTTTTATTACATTATTGTTGAAGAACTATAAATGTTATTAAACATTCTCTATGCCCCCAAAAAATAATTTGAACAAAATGTGCATCAATTAATACTTGAAAATTGTTAAAATTTAATTGTGTTTGTAAAATGTTTATTAAATTATTCGAGATTGCGTTACTTGAGAATTATGCATGCATAGAAATATTCGTATTGTTTGTTATATTTTGAAAGTAAAGTACTTTCTGTTTCGTATAAAACTTTTAGTAAATAATCAACAAATGTGTTACCTACAAAATTTTCCATCCGAAGTCTTTTCCTACTTCAAATTTTAAAGATCGTTCCAAATTAAAACTATTTTTTCAGTAAAAAATATGATTTAAATTATTTCTAAACTAATAATTTGAACTTTTGGTTCACACTTAATGTAACATTACACTATATTAAAATATATACTTTTTTGCATATTTAGACCACGTAATTACCTAGAAAAAATCTGCGTGAAGTAGACTTTATAGTAGCCAAATGGTTGTTTCCTTTTGCGAATTACATTCTGTTTCTTTTTTCGCACTGGCGAAAGACCAGAAAATACATTACCAAAACATCGGCAGCAATTTCAAAATGAGAAGCAATATCGGCGGTTGTGAAAATTGTCGTTTTTGTTCATTGAATATTCTACCAATTTACCTTCCTTTGATTCTCTGTTCCCTCATGCCTTTCTTCTTCCTACTGTTTTCTCACTCTCCTCCCCCACTCTCCGATCACTTTTCCGTAGTCTTTTAATTCCATTCTTTTATTATTCTTCCTCATATTTTGTTGTCGTGAATTACACCATATTATTTATAATCATAAGCATTCACTTTGAGTTTGTTTTAGTCCACCAAACGCTTTTTCATGACAGCCTTGAAGTTGTAAGATACTGACAGAGAGAGCATATGTGAAGACATATTCTGCGAAGCAGCAAGAACAAGGTCTGTCTGAATTGTTGCAGCTGTTCTCTTAACTCAAGAAGCCACTTCATAATTTGAATAAATATTAGTGCAGATGCCATGTGCAGTGAATGCAGTTGGGATACAACATTAACAAAATAAATATCGTAAAAATGTTTAATACAGTACGGGGTTGGAACATTATCTAACGGGGCTGATATCCAATCGAATATTTTAATAACATGTTAGTATACGAATATCTTACAACATTTTGTCAACTTTTTTTTAAAATTTCAATATATTACAATTTTCATTTAAATTTGTCTATTCTCCTTGAATAAGATGACAGTCTCATGCTGGTTGTAGTTAACAGAACAATTGCGTGAACACTGCCATGGATTATTAGAACACTGCGTTAAAATAACTCTTTATTGCGAAGCCAATCTAAGTTTCGCTAAGTTGTCTTTAGAGCAGAGATTCCCAACTCTTTTCTTTCATCGATCCCCTTTAAGAGAATGTTTGCTTCTTCGACCCATCGATTTTCAATAATCGAAGAGACTCAAAGAATATTTTGAGTAGCTGAGTTTCTAATCTTCATTTTATTGAAATGGTTAGAAAATGTTTAGTGTTTTAAAGAACTTCAATACATTTCTCCAGATCGTGTTGCGGAGAATACTTTTTGTGTGACAGAGTATCTCTGTGATTGTATAGTTATAATTTTTTGAGTTTTCTGAACATTCTATCTCCTAAGGATATTTTTTTCTTTACTTCAGATAACAATTTAGTTCATTTTTTTGTAATCAACGGGATTTTGATTATATTGACCAGGCATCGGTTCACATTTTGCTATTAATGGAACATTTTGATCATTATTGACTCCTATTAAAATTGCACTGACCTCTAGAGAATCTATACTGACCCTATAGGGAATCCCTGGTTTAGAGAATCAAAGTTCGTAAAAAATAGTGCAATTTAATGTTTTGCACTACGTCAGATTTTCTTTATTTAAACAGTTTGATATGTAGATATTCTGTCGTTTAATACTGACTTTTCTTCGGCTTAGGTAGCTCCAATTGATGTCAATGCAGAGCCAACATTGTATTAGCCATTACTTTAGTTATAAATTTGTTAGAGAACAGTTTGGAAATAAAGCGTCTTAAAAAATTCAAACATTTAGATTTGCATCTCAGATTTTGAAGTGTAGTTGTGTGTGTAATGATCTGTATTAATGGAGAGATACTAATGAGTATCTTCTTCAATCAATGCTAATTATCTAGTCAACAAATTTACTTACTGTTCTCATGTACGAACAGATTGTAAATAAACGTTTAATAAAAATATATTTATTGATAAGGATTGTTCTAGATAAGGAACATGAAGCGTTGAGTTCATAAACATACATATTGCTCTACGCTGCACAAGAATATTTTTGAGTCTATATCTCTGCAATGTAAAAGCTTATAGAATATTACACAGCCTAAGTGTCCCTCGCATACAATCATTTTAGTGAAAATCGCATCTCAATAACTGCAACGGTTCAGGGGATGTTTGAGGAGAATATATTAGATAAGACACCCGGTGTTGTCGCGATAAAAGAAAAGAAAAAAACAATCATTAAAGAAAAATTTATACTTCTGGGTGCTTTCGGTTATGTATTTACAAAACATCAATTTCGTGGGTATTCACGAGCCTCGAGTTTCGGAGGTGGGAAGGTCCTAGATTAGAGTCGTGACAGTGATGAATTTTCGAAATCGACCATCTTCGACGACAGCATTGTCCGCATGAGAGATCTTGAGGCCGGCTGTTCCGATAGGTTGATTCCCTGGTTTTCTCCGTTCGAATCTAGGGGAATGACAGAGCAGAAGGTTCCTTAAAAAAAGTTCCATGCTACACCCACCTTGGTGCGCCCTTTTCTAACATGTCTCCTTTGTAGACAGGGATGAGGAAGACAGAGGGAGAGAGAGCGAGAGCGGAGAGAAAGGGAGAGTGTAAAACAACAGATGGGAATCTATTTAAAATATTAAGTAACGTCGTGAGATAGTCTCATAAATTACCATTGATAGATATTTTTTCTTCATGGTTCATTCGCAATACCTCTCAACTAGACTCACCTACGAGGCATTCTAATTCAGGCCATATTAGATATTCCGAGAAGATTTTACCTTCGGCATCTGTCATCGAGGGCGACCGTCGAAATCTCAAAATAGCGGTAAGCACACAAGCGAACGCGCCCCAAGGCACAGGTCTACCATGGAGAAGGAATTCCTCGAAGGCGCCGAGATGCTCTGGCGACTTCCCGGCAAACAAATCTGAGGCCGGAACCTCACGTCAGTTCCACACGAAAAATAGATCCGCTTTCTGCTTATAGGCGGTACACACGCCGTATCGGCTGCTGCGAGTTCTCACCACGTTCCTAAATTCGGACATAATTGCCAATAAGGATTTTGTTACGTACCAATGTAAGGGCGTCCCTACCATCACATCCCATAAAATACGTAGGAATTCATTTGGACACAGCATTAACCTGGAAAACCCTTAAAGACATCAAAATCTCTGATTTTGAATGTCAAGATAAAATTCGGCCATCACCGGTCTTATTTTTTAATAAAATAAGTTTAAATTAATTCAGGCCCTTAAAGAAAAACTTTGGCGGACGTAGGTTTTTTAAGTTATTTCAATAACGGTGAAAGTTCACGTAGTAAATGTTTTGAGGAATCAGACGTTATTAAATGTAGCGCACCTCACAGTACATCCTGAGGAGTAATTCATTAAAAACTTCTGGAAAACGTCATCGCAAGCGGAAGTACTTGCTCTCGGTTTAGAAGTTAAGCTGCACAACTCGTTCTATTATCAGCAGTTTCTTTTGGGGTACGATTAAAAACCGCTCCAACTTAGAACTTTGTACCACACTAACCATAAAATATTTGACGATAATTCACCTTCAGTGTAAACAATGTGTACTGATATTCAACGCAGAAAGAAAGACAAAGACAAAAAGAAGGGAAGACAGAAAAAAGAAAGAAAGAAAGAAAGTGCGGGAGCCGACGTCAACCTAACCTGCATTAGGTATTGCCAACTTATGAAAATGAAAGAACATACGAGGTTCTAAATTTAGTACTTTTCTTTTAACTATTGACAAATAATTCTTTAAACGCTCCATTCACATTTTCAAGCAGCCATCTACAAATGGGGTAAAGACTTCAGTATTTGACTAACTACTGACACTAACATACTACTTTGAAGAGAGTGAGAGAAAGCCATGGCACTCCCAATTCGTAATGCCAACGAACGTTGCTTCAGCGTCTGCTCGTGAGAATTGAGGCATTGTTAAAGGAAGGCAGGTGGAGTTACTTCAAGCTTCTGCTGGCTGCTCCGTCACCTGCACGTGAGTAGTCGGAAGTGCGGGACTAGATTTGACACGCTGAATGTCTCAATGTTGGCTCCTGCTGATGGGAGAGTGAGTGTTTTTTGATTCCATGTGCGCTGACTATAGTCCGATTAAAAGAATTTGGTGATTGACAGTTGCGAATGGAAAGGAGCGACGTTGACAGGTTGCGTACCACGGAGCATGTGTTGCCCGGAAACGAAAATAAACACTTAAAAACCTTATTAAAGTAACCAAATCATATAGTCATATTGTGTGAAGCAACAGCTTTAGAAGCACCACTGTCAATAACAACTTATTTTAATCGGAATATAGTAAGTTCATTCGTCCGAAGAGTGTAGTGATTGTTATAATGTGGAACTCCCGATGACTTCCTTGTGGACCGACGCAACTCTTGTGGACCGATGCAACTCTTGTGAACCGACGTCGACTTGCGGGGTCCTGTCCTACGTTTATCTCAAGTGATGGTAGAATTTAATACTTTAAATTTAAAAAAATCGTCTTTTGGAAACAAACGTTTCTCACACCGTAATCTTGATACCTTCATGAACCTCATACCTTCATTCTAATACATTTTTGCTGGTCTGGTGCTTCTCGGTTTTACCTCATTTGTTCAGAGATTTGCAGAATCTGCAACCAAATGTGAATGAGAGGGATAGAGAGAAGCAGAGACAGAAACCCACAGAGACACGTCAGACAGACAGGGACCGAGAGAGAGCGAGAAAGAGAAGGGAAAAGGGAAAGAAGGGAAAGAAGAAGGAAAAGAGAAGGGAAAGAGAAAAGAGATGAAGTACAGAACAACATCTGTCGGGTTCCGCTAGTACACGCCAAATCTGCAGCCGAATTTCTTCTGAGAGTGGTCTAATCATAAATCAATTCATCAATGTCTTCCTTCATTTTCCTGCATATGCCCATTCACCTCATCGGGTGTCTGCCCCGCTTCCGAGATTGACACACTTGTGTTAAACGATGACGATGCGTCTCTTTGCAGCACCGTTTATATTAGTTTCTCTGAGACGTTTTTTTCGTCGAGAAGGGATTGGCTCTGTGAATCCCCTTTTGCATTCTCTCGGGAAGCGCGGCTTGCAGTGGTCGCTTTCATCGCCGCTGCAGCGCTCGTCATGTGGGAAATCCCCGCAGGGCATGCAACTGTGCCAAATAAGACGGAAGAAACAGGGTCACGCCCCGTTCACGAGCTGTGTCATCGTTTCTTTGTTCGACCGCCCTTGGTGGTCGCGCGATAGGAAGTTCAAGGTTGGGATTCATTTGCGGACTGTGGTACTATTTTAAGAAATGTCAAGATCCAAGGGACTTTCTTCTTCCTCAATGCGATTGTTTTGCCATTTGTTTAGCGTGAGTTTGTGCGTGTGTGTGTGTTTGTGTGTTAGTAACCTACAAAGAAGTGAAGACATGAAGTTCTCGCGAATCAAACATGTTTTAGCTTCCTTTTATAGGTTTTCCCTTCCAGTGTGAAAAAGAATTGGGAATCTTTTTCATGACAATAATATAAATAAAGAATACATATTTTTTTCTTCATTTTTGCATTTACTGAATACTCACTGATCTCTTGAAAATGAACTCTTTCATTCCCTAATTGATTTCAAAGTAAGATTTGAATTGAAATACATGGTCAAGTAATGCGATACGATATAGATATAATAGATATGCCTTTATCAAATGCGTCAAATTCGTAAGACCGGTTTTAACAATCTGAAAATAGATCAAGGAATCAGTTAGATATCAAGCTACAAAAAGCATACGTAATATTTAATAAGTAGTTCATTTAAATGGAGAAAGCTACAATTTGTTAAAATAGTTCAATTGTTTTAGAATAAACTTAAAGTATTAAAATTAAACATTAGTCTCTTTCTTATTTGCAATAAAAACGAATCCAAAGAAATTTACAGTAATCGGCTAACCTGCATGTGATGGTGATCCCTGTATCTCTTACTTAATGTATTTAGGCAGCGTCACTCCAAGGAAAGTGACACTGTACTTCGATCGAGATTTTCTCCTCCACTAAGTCTTCTCGGCGTTGATATCCCACTTGATGCATCTTTTAAGTCCTGCCATCTGCCAGTCTAACGAGGTCACTTAATCCTGAAGGTAGCTACACGTCCCACTTTCAGTAGGGCATTGAGGCAATATTGCTACCGTTACTTTACGTCGTAGTCGATAGCCACAACGTTCGTGTCTTGCTAACCAACGTTTATGTAGTGTATTTTGATCACTACCAACAATAAGTTGAAAAACTGACACACTTTAACCACAAAAATATATTCAACAAAATAAACTAATAGTGCTACACAATGGCACAGACTCTGGGGGGAAATCGATCAAATAGAGGATCACAATCAAGTGAAGTATGTTGAGAAAATGGTTCAAAACGTGATGTCAAACATTATCACAAAGGAGAATACCGTGCAACTCAATGTAGAGGAGGTTATTAGGCAAATCAATCACGAGAACGTCCTCTTAGACTAGATCAAAAGCAGGATCTCAATGAAGTAGAGATTAAGTGGAGATTTCAGATCGAGATAAAGTGGAGTAACTGACATCAAAAAACATATATAAACCTCTATTTAATATGCATGTATTTAATATACCTAAATTTTCGCATACGAGTACATGTTACGATTGTTTGTAGCAAAGCAACGAAGTCATTGTTCACTTCTCAAGTTACCTCTCATTGAATACCTACGTAATGAGCGTTAATAGTGCACTACTGTGAGATGTGCAATGTTATTTCTTGAAACAAACTTCATTTTCAGAATTGATGTGCTGAAACAAACGTAATTTTCAGAATTGATGTGCATTCATTTCCGCTGAAAGTTTTCGAAATTCGCACGACATAACGCAGGCTCTAGTCGACCTTATAATGAAACGCTCTCGACCGAGGCAAGTTCCACAGATCGATGTCAAGTTCAACTGGTCACTAGTTCTCCCTCGTGGATTCGTATTTACCATCAGGGTAGGTGTGATTTCTGCGTTTGGCACGAGACACTACACAAGTGCCTTAAACGTGCGAGCGAAGGAGATCATGTGAGTCAAAAGTAGCCTCGCCTCGTAAAAATAAAGTACGTTTGCTATGAGCTGTACTCGGAAAGAGATGTAAATTTAGATTGCAAAATAAACGGTATTGCTATTTCTGGTTGCGTCAGGTGATTTCATGTAATCATACAGTTCCTTCCAAAGTACTACCAGTAATAGTTCGTCAGTACCGAACGGAAAGGTTTCAGCGAAAAAAAGGCACGTAGGTGTGAATGAACATGAAGCTCCTCACTGAACTTTCACCTCGTATTAGAAATCAGTATCTTTGAGTTAAGTCTAGTGTTACAGTTTTATTGCAAAAAGGCGAATATGGAGCGAATCATTACAAAAATCCATTATAAAAAACGGATGATCTAAAATCTGAGTACTAGTCCACCCTATTAAAGAATAACATTAACATTAACATTAAATCCTACTTCGAGGTGACTCGAACCAGTCCTTCCGGTTCAGTTACGTATGGTAATGCCTCTAATGTCCATATTGACATCAAGAGATCGATATAGAACAAATAATGGACAAGACTGAATTTTGTAAACCGAGGGGATATGTTAATAACAAAATGTGTTTGCAATATTGACCGGCCATATAATGTTCAATACTTTTCACAATATCACTTGCTTTTAAGAAAAAAATTATGTATATTATTTATTTATTTAACCAGCTATTTGCTCAAAAGGAATTAAATATCACACATAGTTGACGTGCATAGTAAGACAGAATTATATATACCTTTTTCTTTGAAAATGAGAACTTAAACGCTATCATTTGTTGCAACTCATTTCTTTCGATTGTTCTAAATGGGTAATTAAGGAGTATTTTTTATTCTCCTAGTTTGCGTTATATCGATATAACAGTTCACGATTAGGAAAACATAATAATGTTACAAAGAAACATTTTTTCCCTTTGGGCATGTAGCGCTAACGCCCGTAGCGAGAGGGAACAATATAGAGGACACAAAGATGAACTTGGAAGACGTTCCTACCCCATTAGTCGCATGGAAAAATTATTTTTTTCTCGCTGGTTGAAACACCAGTGTTGCAGTTAAGCGAGCAGATGGTCTAGTGAGTAGAAAGACGTGTTGTACATATCCTTCCATCAAAAACTTCTTGAACATCTATGTAAATATTTATGAAAGGACTCACGAAGCGCATCCAGAAAGTAGATTTTCCTAGGTCCCTCATCAAAAAGAAAACACGATTTCTTGAAAAATGTTATTGTAGAAGATACGGCACATGTTGCACTATGTTGCAACATAATCATCACCAGAATTGAGATATTATTCATTTTCGTAGGATCCACATTTGTATCCGTGTGTGTAGAAGTCTGCCGCCTAAATTAAACTTCTTGAAATAATGATAAGAGTCAAAACAATTTTTATCGGTATAATTAAGAAATACCTACACATGGAAATCATAATTACAAAATTAGGCAACATTTTCCATTGTGACACCCTTAGACGCGCATAGAAATCAGTTTCCTCTTAGAGATGAACGGTAAATAAAACAAAACATTTCAGTACCAGTGTGTGATACTTCTCAGAAACTTAACATATCCTGGAACGTATGGCCTGACCCTTTGAAAGTGAAACGAAAGCAAATTCAGTCTAATTCAGTCTACACGTTGACACGTCTAGACAAATCTCGAATACTTCAGAAGGTCTGAAAAACTGCGCCCTTGAAATTAGACTGCGAGCAGGTTCAAAAGAAAAATCCTGTAGCACTCGAAACCGGCAGCCAAGAGAAGTTTCAATTTCGAATACTCAGATTCATCCACACCAAGGCACCAAGTCGTTAGTTTAGCAAGGTTGAATTCTCATCAATCTCTCCTTTCCATGGTATTTAAATTGTAAAAATGTAGGGATTTAAGTAATTAGATCGGTTAAACAATATTAACCCGCACTGTTGGACATTTGAATATTATTTAGAGCACTTTTTGAAATGTTTACAGAAACGAAGATTGTCAACAGCCTATTAAGTGTTCACCATGCACAGCATTTGCAGTTTTTTCCACATGCAAATCACCTTTAAAAAATAGGACTGTGAGCATTACACTCGGACCTACTACCCCTTGCGTTATGGTATGATGGGTCAGATCCAATCAACGTGTATCACCCTATATGCATGCATCCTTCCACATCTGTCTACCATCAGGTAGTTTCACTTAGATGGTTACCTGGGATACTTCGACAGCAGCCCTCTTTCCCGAAAAGTAAGACGGGCAAGGGCCATTTTCGGTTGCTTTCAAAAGCCGTCGAGTAGAATGAACAACGTCAAGAAAGTGGGACGGGCCATTGCTCCGGGAATCCTGTAGGGCAGGGTTGTCCAACTGGCGACCCGCGAAAGTTAATTAGTCAAAAGTGAAAATCCCTTGCATCTATGTCGGGCGGGAAAATTGCGCTTAGCTCACGCGCCCTGTCGGGGTCAACACCCCCCTTAATGTAAAAATAGGAGAAGTTTAGATTTCAGAATTTTCCATCTTCTCCCCTCCGATAAACAATACGGGAAGTCAGGTATAGATCACCCGAATAATGTAAATATGCCCCGGAACCATACGAAAGGTTTTAGTTGTCGCCCTCAAGGCCTTGCAGGTTGGACACCCCTGCACTAGGGAGACTTGCAATAAGTCAGTGGGAGAAGAGCAGGTCACTATGGAGCCGGGTAGATAGGGAGCAGGGGCCTCTATGATCTAATATCCAACAGTTTGTAAACCCCCTCCCCCCCAGAAAATAAGTGCACCCATGCCGCGCAAACGTTTTTAGGCAGTGTTTTGGATGCATCTAACAAATGTGTTACATTGCAACAATAATAAATTAATTTTTCTAAACTTCATTGAATGTAATTTATTAAAATAACGCATAAAGTTAATATATGAAGTTGTTAACGCCAGAAAATAATTATCGTGCATACGAACTAATATAATGTTGCAATTTATGTACAAAAGTGAAAGGACGAATTAATATTACGAGTAAAAGTTCACGACCAATATATTCAAATATGTTAATACCGTTAAAAGTATAGCATAAGCAAGCAAGCACTGCAACACTATATAATCGAAACCTTGATATTAAGAATTATAATATAATCATCAAATATTTCACATTAAGTGGCACGAGTATGACACCATATTGCAGAAAATAAACTAACAAACCGATTACTTGACACAATTGATTGTTGAAAATTGTATGAGATTAAGGTTAGCACTGTTCCTTAACAATGCTAGGCCGTAGCCATTGACAATATTTTCATTTATTAAATGACATGAGAATGATGTCAAATGATCCCGTATTCGTTGTACGAAAGCACGGTAGAGGTTGTACAAATATGATGAATTAGTCAATATTTCTCGGGAAACCCGGCGCACACGAAAAGGCACGTTTTAAGAGAAAATATCAAGAAGAGACGCAAAATAAAGTAGCACAGTGAAAGAAATGAAGCAACAGTCATTTGTCGTAACAACTACTATACTAAGCGCACGGGGGATGTCAATAAAATGGTATTTCACGTCGTTCTCGGTTGTGCCACTAGGAGTCGCATGACCGCGACTGTATCGAGCAGTGCTGGCGATCATGCGACTCCTGGCGGCACAACGAAGAACGACGCGAAAAACCGTGAGATATTCCATTATGATGACACCCTCGTGCGCCAAGAAAGAAAAACCAAAGTATAGGTACATGAAAACGTTTTAGTTACGGATAGGGGACTTTTTAACATTATTTCATCATAGAAGTTCATATAAAACGAAACATTTTTGACGAATTTACAAGTTAAGTTCCCTGCTTTTCTTTTCAAAATTTAAAGAAGAAGATTTAGAGAAGTTACTTCCCCTTTACAGTTGAGGTAAATTATTTGCCTTTTTGCTAACTCTGTATGCAATGAGTAATAGTTTGACATTGTATTGCGCGGTTAAAAATATTTTGTTCCAAGTTTTTTTTTCTTCTTCTGGAAGTCGTATGGTTTTCAGAAGATAGTTCATTACATGTTTGAACTTCGTGACATAATTTCCACGCTGAATTTTCTCTCCCGGAAACTGTGTGGGGCACAACCAGTGAAACAGGAATTGCGAGAATCCAGAAGACGAGTCAAAAACGTGTTTGGTTATGTTAGCAGAAAGTGAGACATCAAAGTCTTTAACTCTTTTCCCCTCTGTGATGGAACCTTAATTTGTTTGCTTCTATCTAAACTGAGTATATTTGCTACGCAGATATATCTTTCTCTAAAGAATGAATTTCACACAGGAATTCTTTAAAACTTCATTAAACGTACTAAATAACTTCCGGAAAGCACATTAGAATTTTTATGGGCGAACTGGGCGATAAAATACCAAATTTAGAAAATATTGTACAATATAAAACGATTTTGTAGAAATTTGTGGAGTGACCCTTATCAAAAAAGATTAAAATTATTCACTATGCATCATTTCATCAGTCCTTAAAATGTCTAAGAAGTCTCTAAATTTTTAACACAGCACATCTGCGGATGCCAGTTACAAACAAAATTAAATTCTATTTTAATGACTTCATTAAATTATAATAATTGTGTCAATTTAATATTAAAGTAGTTATGAACACGTGAATTAGGGTAATATTCTAATAATATACTTTTCCTTGTAAGATGACACAACACTATTTGCTTTATCGGACTGTTACGTGCATCCGACTCCATTACTGTATTCTCCATTACTAATGTTGGCTTTTCAAGGGAAGTTCTTTAGAATTTTCTCTTTGCAGGCTGAGCGTCACGTCAGTTTCCGACTCCGTCAGGGGTGGTGCAGCACTGGGAAATCCGGATGTGCAGTAACCTTTCACAAGGTGGAACGATAACTAGAAGGGAGGAAATTATTTCGTTGTACACTTCAGCTGTTCTAGTTTCCGCCCCCGCACCCGTTCACGCTCGAGGCGCCACCTCCGCCCCACCACTGCCCCTGCCCCGCCTGCACACCCCTATGTCACCCACCCTGTCTCACCCTGCTACTTCTCCGCCCCTCCCCGCCCCGTTGCGACCCGCCCCACCCTCGATCTGTCCCGCCCTCGCCCCATCCCGCCCTCGTGTCATCCCGCCCACGCCCTCACCCTATCCCCACCCCCTCCCCGCTCATGCCCCTCCCCACCCCTCCCCGCCCCTCCCTGCACTTTCCCTGCCCTGCCCCACCCTCTCCCCCGTCCTGCCCCGCCCCGCCCGCCATCGCCTCGCCATTCCCCGCCTCGCCCGCCCATGCCTCGCCCGCCCAGCCCCGCTCCCGCCCCGCCACCGTCGGGAAATGAACCCTACGACCTCCCGATCAAAGGTGACATCTGATGTGCTGAGCCACCTCAGCGGTGGCGCGAAGAGAGACTGTCCTAAAACGGAGGGTGTCTTGGGCTTGAGGGCTGATGCCGCAGCCGCAGGAATGCACGAGCGGCAACGCGTGTCCGCGGACGAAGCGTGAGAGGTGGGGGGAGGGGGGAGGAGGGGAGGGGAGGGGAGAGAGGTTTATTTGCGCTCCTTTCGGCGCCCGAGGAGCGCGCGCCCGCGCCGGCACGTCCTCCGCCCACGCGCCCAGCGACACCGCCGCGCCCCCCCCCCCGCCTCCTCGCCACGCGCGCCAGTTCTGGTTTTCAGTACTTTGGGATGAAATAATTGAAGTGATCTTTGTAAGATTGGATTGATTCAGAAAGTTGGCTTTTGTTGGCTTTGCTGTCGTCATAATCAGTCTACTAATGTGCAATAGAAAATCTTACAAAATAATGAACAAGAAGATATTACAAATACGATAATTAATAAAAATGTTGAAACTTTGTTTGATTAACGGATGCAGCTGATTCTCTCAAAAAATAATGCCCAGAAAATAGTTGAATATTGGCGGAAAAATTTGTCGTACTGGGGAAAACATGGATGACACACCCTGATCTGACCGATAGAACTATCGCAGAGAAGGGGAGAGAGGCAGCGAGAGGGACAAAGTGATCTAGAGAGGCAAAGAGAAGGACAGAGAGCTAAAGATGTCTGTAACAAGTTATATACTTCAGCTTCCGGATCAATGACCCTCATGTCGATCACGTTATTGTTCTGTTTCCCGGATCCATTGTGCAAATGCTGACATGGCCTCTTGTTTCGCTTCTGGACATAAATGTAACTTTACTATGCACACGTTTTGTTGGGCTTTCCTTTTGCCGGTTATCGTGGAAGACAAAAAAATTAAATCCCCTGGAAATAAGTTTTGCGTAACTCGACAGCGTAAATGTCGAGTTTTCAAATGTTGATAATCTCCCTTTTTTTCAAAACTTGTATTCATCATTCAACTATTCGTAGGGAAGAGATTTTGGAGCTGTATTCGCATTAACATGTAGGGAAGAGATTCTGGAGCTTAAGAAAATGGGCGCACATAATACTTCTCCTCCATATGTCGCATATAGATTTTACTGTTCTTTTACAAAATAAATCGAGTAAATCGAATAGAAGAACAGAAAGAGTGGCAGTTCAAGCGAGGGAAAGAGAAGGAGCGACAGAGAGAGGGAAAGAGATGCAGTACGAGTGCAACAGAGAGAGAGAGAGGGAATGAGTAAACGAAAACGAGTATAGATCCTACTTTATCCTGTCTTTGTCTTATCAACTAAATTTTATAACTTAAAAGTCTTCCTTTCCTGCCAGCGCACTTTAGTGTCTTAGCGGATGTGATGAGAATCCTCAACCGGAGCATTCCATTCAACATTACGTGGTCTCCCTCCGCCACCACCCACTCCAGCGCCGTGCTAGCACAGCGTTGCAGACGCGAATGTCATCGTGGCCGCCCGTTCTGGAGCCGTGCCAAAACGCGCTCCGCAGCGCCGTGAGCGGACTCGATGTGTACTACTCTGGCACCTCTGCGCGTGAAGGTCAACGAGATTGTGATGTTCTGGTTTGCGATCTGTGTGTGTTCCCCATTCACTCTTGGTTGCGATTATTTGTCTGCCCTTAAGAATTCTATGGTCACGGTGTGAAAGATCTTAACCTTCCACCGGGCGCGCGTAAAATGTTCACACCAGCAGGCGTGTATCGTAAATTTTACGACATTCAATGACTCTTGAAAAAATCAAAGAAATTGCAGAACAATGGAATTTTATGCCGCATTATAATATCTAAGAATGATATTTACTACCAAAAATCATATCCGTTGGTAAACGTCCGTATTTAGTATCAAAAAGATCTTGTTCCGATCCAGTATCGTTCTGATGCTCGTCTATATTTTCAACATTCGTTTACTGTCACTGTCACTATCCAATTCATGATCTTCCTTCGATCAGACAGCTCTTGAAGAATATTCTGATTTTCCTTCACTGAATTCTTTACCTGGACATTTTACAGAAAATTTCGATTACGCCAAATTATTATACAATATTTTAGAACAACAGCCGGCACGCAGCGTAAAGTATACGTCACTATGCACTTATCCCGAATAGAGCGTTACAAAAACTGAATATAGCGTGCAAACTAAACAGTGGCTGCAGGAATGCATTCCTAAAGATACCTGCAAGGAATACCAAGAACGCAGAAGTCTTTGACAACAATGAGTTGACAGCAAAACAAAAAATCTGCTATTGTCGTAAAATTTATGACAGCGCACCCGCTGGAAGGTTAAGAATTGTATGGTCACGGGGTGAAAGTTCTTAAGTCAATTTTTGGCAAAATTGGTTTAAATGCTGAAGCTACAAGATATTTATCTATACGTATTTTATTTTAGTAAAACGACCAAATTCAAATGTTGCCTCCTTAGCGAGAGAAAAGCATTGGGAAATAGCGTTGAGCGTAGGAGGAAGTGTTGGCTCATTAATCCATCTCTCGTTTTCTCCAAACTAAGATTTTTGACTTAAGAACTTTTACCCCGTGACCACAGAATTGACGAAATGTTTTTTAACTGCCTATTTTATAAGTCCCTACTTAAAGTACGATTACTTATTTTCATGAAACAAGTTTAAATGATTAGTGGGAAACACCATATGTCAATAGAAAATACATACTACAGACGCATTAGGAAAACTTGTTCACGTGAATCATTTGTTAATTGTCTCACGTTAACACTAAAAATTCGTGTTCAAAAAGTAAACTCTTTTTTTTTCTGACCTATATTTCTATCATTCGATTCTTTTAATGTAGTGATGAAATCTGTATTATCTTCAATATTATTCTACACTTTTTCTGCTTTCACGAATTCAAGGTTGATGGCCCCACCAACCCTATTGTGAATCTGTGAATCGAAGTTAACTTCCAACTTACTTCAAATCTTTTCCTGCTACTTTATTTCTTTACTATCTGGCATCGCCACTCACGAACGGTCCAATATGACCTCGAGGATAGCGGAAGACAACAATGGCATAGCGACCTTGCTTCTGGCTTTCCTTTACATTTCTCACTATGCGTCGTGCATTCTCCGAGGAAGGCACGCAGTGTTGCCAAATTAAAATGAAAAGAATGCGAATTGGAACACAAAAATGCACTTTATCTGTTAAATTAATGATAAGCGACTTAAAATTATCTGTCGAAAATATATTAAAAATACGAAATAAGTACATGATGAGAGCTTTACTCTTCATTTAGCTGCTATCTGTGCCATCGCAAATCATGATCCTTACTAGAAAAGCAGCATTTGAGGTGACAAAAGAAAATTTAACTCACCACCCACCCCACCCCATCCTCCAAAATCGACAGTTGCATTTCATCACGGTTGCATTTTGGGATCACAACTTTCTCAACAAACAAAAAATAGTAAATGTCTGCAGGGCATATTTTCTTGATCTCCAAACTTAGCAAATAATGTATGGAAGTGAATTTCACTGCACTGTGCATGACTCAGTTTGGTTGGGAAATTCAATGAAAATGGCGTCACTTTTCCATGTTTCAATGCTTTTTATTCCGTAAATGGTTTCCATTAGTTGTTCGAACCTTCTTTAGGCTACAACTCTTATGTCAAATATTATAGTACATAACTTTTGGGATCTCTGTATATAAATTTTCCAGAAGAAATAATACCATTTTTCCCCAGTAGCATTTAACTATCGTTGCTTAATAATTCTTTTAAAAGTCCAATAATTTGTAGGCAGACTCAAAATAACATATTTTTATTTTACAAATGTCCCAACGTTTCAAGGTCAATTGCCTTCATCATCAGGGTCTATTAAAACAATATAATAAAATATAATACAGAACATTGTGATCTAATGTAGATGATATTTGTTAACAAAATCTATTGTTACAAAAACAAATTATAAAATATAAAATACAAAATACAACTTACAAGAAATCTGCATCCATGAATTTGCGTATAAAACTTTAGTTTAAATAATTATGTTTGTTTCTTTCCTTATTGAAAACAATCGATTAAATATTTATTCAAAGCCACCTCAAATTGTAAATAATTGCAAATCAATTTCAAATCGAAAGCACGTGACTATATTTTACGTAACAATCCCTTCTCCTCTGGTCTCTGTCTCGCTCAATGTTTACTTTCGTGCTTAGGCGTTTTGCGATGGGTGCGAGTGTCTGCTGAGCAGTTCAAAGTAAATATTTGGGCGTTAACGTAAACGAGGGTTGGAAATGGCTCGTTTTGTTGAGTGTTTCTTTTATTTCCGTAGCAGTTCGATGAAGATGGACGTCAATTTCTGTTCTGACTTATTATCGCATTAGGAGAGGTACTCGGAGTTTTAAAGTTAGATGGACCTGTTGACTCTACAACTTGTATGTGACGACACAACAATCCTACCCTGAACAATAATGGTTGACGCTTGTCTTTTGTGTTTATGTGATATTGAAGAGTAACTCGAAATTGCTTGTAAGGGCCTTGCATTGTTCTAGCTCCAGATCAGACGAACTCAAAAGTGAGCCACCAGGTTTATGATTCTAGATTGTCTTAGTTTATTGTCTGGAATGTAGAGACCGCCTGAGTTGTTTCAGGGCAACACCTTCTACAATTGCAGCGACTCTCACCGGGCAGTCCTAGGCTTCGAGTCCCGACCGTGGCAGGATTTTCGACACTCGCTACATAGCTGGGTTGGATTCAGCCGCTGTCTGGAGGAGAATTTTACGATGGGCTTCTCCGATCGGTAGTTTCCGTGGTTTCTTTGATCAATTTCGGACGAAATGCCGGAGTAATGCCTTTAAAAAAGGGCTAAGTTCAACGCGCGATCTTTCCTTCCTCTTTCTATTTCTAGCTTCACCCTTTACTTACATGCCCTTACACTTACGTGCACTACACTCCCACACATGTAGGGAGTTTAGAGCTTGTCCCGAGTGGGGAGGTGTCCCGCTGGTAGAAGATACCTGTTGTGGAAAACCCGCGAACCGACGTGTAGTTCTCGACATCCAGAGGAGGAAGATCACCGCCACCTCCCGCCACTAAACATGCGCTACACTTACGGGACTAATACCCTACGCAGTTAACGCACAAGAATCACTAATTAATCATGCAATCGACCCGACCCCCCCCCAGGGAAAATTGACTATATGTAATCCTGTAAATGGTAACTGTTAAGAATGGAGTTATTACGAACTTGCTCTACTTGTCGTATATTGATCATTATGAACGAATTTGTAGATTTTGAAACGTTACACAATGATATGAATTGCAGATAGTAATAAATCATGCATTTTAAGTTAAATATGGTTATTTTTTCCTAAGAACTGCAATCATGTAAATGGAATGTTGATGATGTCTTCAAAGAAAACAACTGGGAAGAAGTGTGAGTAAGCGGGATTTACCATTTTCTCGACATTATTGCACACGGATGAATAAATACAATAAATCGATTGCAGCGTTATTGATCACAGCATTATGTATTGCAGCACTAGATGTTATGAATAACTGGACACTTACAAGATAGCAATCTTCGATATATTTGAAATTTAAGAAAGAGTTTGGTCACACTTCGTGTCGGAAATCTCAACTACCTTCATATTCTAAATTTGAGTGAGTTTTGTTACCAAATTTCCATCCAAATTAAGTAAGGGTGTGGATGCTTTACATCGTATTAGGACCTACAATTGATGATTGAGTTATTGCGCCGATGGTTCTCCTATAATTTACAGGAACCTTCAGGTGACCAAGCAGTTGACACTTCTACGAAGAACTTACGAACATCAATTGGAAACGCCCTGCTTATTTCTCTTATTTTCCCAATTCCTCCCTACATGTCTTTCGCTTCAAAATTCCTTTTCGAGTTTTCAAGCGTTTTTACTGTGTAGCAAACTTTTTTTCCTCTTCACATTCTATGTTCCGTCCTGGTCTGTTATAGAGAGATTACTATAAGAAGAGACTTTTTCGACAGTTACTTCTAGCAACATCGACGCGTCAACTGCGAAAGGCACCTTATGTCGATGTACTCAATTCGTGAATGGGCTCGTTTACAGTTAGCTCATTTGTAAATGGCTTCATCTCTATCTCTTGCAATGTCATCGTCCTACACGACGTGCGTACCGATGACGTGGCTCAGGGCATCAATCGATGTCACTGCAGTACCTCTGATCGGGAGGTCCTGGGGTTCGAGTCCCGACGGTGGCAGGTGTTTCGACACTAGCCAGATATCTAGGTCGAGTTCTGTCGCTGACAGAAGAAAACTTGTAGTGGCCGGTTGCTCTGATCGGTAGTTTTCCGTGGTTTCTCCGCGCAATACCAGGCAAATGCTGGAGCAGTACCCTACCAAAAGGGCCACGGACCGCGCACAATATTTCCTTCCTATTCCTTGTCCTTCCTACCCCTTACTGACACATTTATACTCATATACTTTTACTCCTACCCCTTACTTACTACTGGGACGGTGCCCCGCTGGTGGGAGATACCTGGTTGAGAAAAGCCCTGCTAGTAGCGGTAGGTCGGCGTCAGATCTTGCTATTCAGCGGGGGAAGATCAGCGCCCCCTCCCGAACAAAAACATTCACTACACTTTGGGGACTAATGACCTTAGTAGTTGACGCGCCCGGAATCACTAGTAATCAACCAATCATACGAGGCGTTCATTTGTTACTCGACCTGTCTAACTGGACCCTTCTCAGAGTAAATCCTCCGTATCTTCCTTTTCTCTCATTCCTACTTTCATCTATCCTACTTTCCTAGAGCTTTTATTTATTTATTTGTCAAAAAAACAGTAAAAACTATATATGACGTGTGAGGAAAGAGATTTATCTGCGCACATTTTCTTGAGGCCCAGAATTTAAAAAAAAGAAAAACTAGAAACAAGAATTTAGAAAATAATTACTAATTTAGAAAAATAAAAATATTTGAAAAATGTTTGTGCCCAAGTTATAGAAAATCAATTTCAATTGTAAATTAACTACAAGCAAAAGGAGTGCTCAACAAAACGTGCGCACAGTGAAGCTACATTTACGTCCAGAAGCAAAACAAGGGGCCATCTCAGCATTTGCTCAATGGATCAGGGAAACTGATCGAGATGGGGGTCGAGACCTGATCGAGCTTCCAAAGCGGTCGCCCGCCTTCTCGTCCTTGGCGGTTCCGCCTGACGTCTCGCGCTTATCCTTCGCCATCTCCTTTCTCTCTCAACGGGCGCCGGAGGTCGAGACGCAACTCCATGGGCTCTCCCTCTGCACGTGTGTCCTGCTATTGAAACATTTTTACCAAACAAACTGACATGAAAATTGAGCGCCAGGAAACAATTCCAAGTAATTAACGGAACCAATATCAATAAGCCCGTTACCGTGCTAGCTCAGCCTATTTGTGGGTTCCTGCTCAGTAACAATTCGCCTTCCTGCGATCAGCAAAATTGCCACTGGATCCGCCCTCCGTAAGGAGAAGCGCGAACTCTGACAGTACTTCTTTATCTATCTGCACAAATAACGTGCTAGATTGCACAATAATAATTCATTGGATTTCTATAAACAGAATAACAGATTTATTCGAGATCCCTTTGTACTTCCCTCGTTACTTTCTGACAACACTCCTTTTTAATAACTTTCTATTCAAAACGTAATATTCGGTCATGACCTATTACTCAGTTCATAGCTGCCATACCAGAGCTCTCTTGGTTGTAGTGGGATGGCACATCATACAACCAAACCCAGGCTTCTGTAACGTCTTCCGGGGTCATCTGTTTCGCTCTTCTTCAACAGTTCAAGTCTTTCCCATTAATACTTCTACGAGAATGAACTAATTAAAATTTCTCGCATAATGATTATCTAATATACCACAACTTAATAATCGCCCCACGATCAGGCATTTACGGCACCTAGTGTACGCTCAATTGTTATAAACAAGCCGAGCGCCCACCACAGCAATGCCCCAACAACCGCGTATGTTCAAGCTCCTCGTCCACTTCTTGACGTTCGCCGTCAACTATTCAACCCGCCATGTTCTGTATGTCCCACTATACTGCGATTTTTCATACTCTGCCTCTCAAGCCCCTATGGCCAAAATGGAATCTCACGGCATTTCGCGTCTTTCTCGGTCTTGCCGCCAGAAGTCGAACGATCGCACGTACTGCTTGGTACTGCCGCGATCATGCGATATCTAGCCGCAAGACTTAGAAAGACGCGAAATACACGATTCCATCGTGAAGACGTGTCTTGAGAGTCAGAGTTCGAAAAATCGCAGTATAGCTCCCCTTCTCCCCGCGCCCAGCTACGTCCCCGCCGTCACCCACATGAACTAAATGCCGACATCGTTAGCCGAATTGCTTCCGTGAAGTCACGAGATGTATAAGCAGCTTCACTAACTGTTTACGTTCACTTAAGCTTGCTGGAGAATCTATTTATTCAAATAACGTTTCGAGAAAGTCGATTCCTTCAGGAAGGACACGACAAGGGATAACAGCCTAAATCTGTTGCTGATTTGCTTTAGAAAATAGTTTTTATTACCCGGAAGCGAATATTTTCACATGAATCCTTGCCAAAAACGCTCGATATGTGAGTACATGAACTCATAATTCAACTTAAATGCACATGGGATAGGGCAGGGATATCAGAGTTTAAGAAAAAGTACACAGATTGCATTTCTCCCCGTACATAGACGTGACACAGTGTTTAACTGTTTTTTACGCTAAATAAATTTCAAAACTTCTCCGCCTTTGGCCCCCGCCTTTGAAACTGACACCGGCCCCAAACCACTCTTGCTTCCGTGACTGCGCGATAAGCGATCGGCGGTATGCTACCATGTGGGTGGGCTCCAAGCAGAGCATGTACTGTACTTTGCTTGGTCCGCGTTACGCTATTTCAGCTTAGACTCGGTTACATCCTCAGAGTTACCTCACCAGTTTCATTTCGGGTCAATGCGAGCGAAGATGTTCACATTGGGTGGTTGTTTCGACAGTGGCAGATGATGATTCAAGATCAAAAAGTTCTTTTTTGAAATAAAAATACTATAAAAGGATTAACAAAATTTTAAACTATACTTCCCCTTCCCCATTTATTTAAGTGTATTTGAAAGTGCGACAGCGTTGATAAAAAATTATTATTCTGAGTATATGTTCTATTCATTTACACTAGTTTTGCGATTAATTTTCTGTTACAAAAACTGTTAAAGGACTTGTCCCAAAGTAATTCCACATCCATTTCGAACACCTTCTACCAAGAAAATTGTACTTCCATATCGAGCTTGCAACAGAGTATATCCATGATGGGCTGAGTAAGGATTTTCTGTCTATTTGCATACGAATTCTTCCAAGAATCGTTGGAGTCAAATTTAATTCAAACTACGAATCAACAGCGGTTTTTTTTTCTGGAATAGCAGGGAGGTGTTTACGCCGGGAGTCATAGTATTTTCCTGATTGTCCTGGTAGTTCTTTAAAATTAACCTTACTGAAAAATACCGTAACTTGAAATTTGGTCTTTAAAGCAAGACGAGGTCGTTCAAATGAAAAATTACGAAACGTCGTAAAAACCAAACCGGTTCAAATTTGAACACGCCGCTTTGGGGAACAAGTGCTACATCTATATTCCAACTTAAACAGAGTAGCACTTCAAAGTCACGAGCAGGAAGGAGAGGGGGATACTGTCATCCAAACGGGAACTTCATTACAACTTCAGTTTTTGGTATTGGAGCTCCCGATTGGATGACAATGTTTCCTTCTCCTTCCAGTTCGTGACCGTGAAGTGTCACAATGTTTAAATCGGGAGTATAGGGAAGCGAATTTAGTGTGCAGCGTGGTTGTGCATGTGTTCGGCCGCCCGCACATGACGCAGGAGTGAAGCAGGCAGCTGTTGTTCGTCCAATTGACGAAGCAGTGCGTGTGAAGACACCATGGCTTTCAGATTGCAAACTTGGACGATTGAGGAGAAGCAAGGTGTTATAAGATTTCTGACTGCAGAAGAGGTTAAACTGACTGAGAGATTCAACGGCGGATCGTTGCTGTACACAGAGACGACTGTATGTAAGACACGTCAGTAAGAAGGTGGAGTGCCCGTTTTCATGAATCCCGGGGGTGTTTGAGGGACGACCGGAGACCAGGCCAGGCAAACACGGTAATTACGGACGAACTCATCGACAAGGTGAACGACCTGGTGAGAAGTGATCGGAGTGTCACAACGCGAATGTTGGCAGTGATGGAGCGGCCAACGTGGGAAGAGAGTGGATCCGATAGGTTGGGTTACCGGAAGGGGTGCGGGCAGTGGGTTCCGAAGATGCTCAGCGAACAGTAAGAGGAACTGTGCATAGGGCAAGCTCTGCAACACCTGATCCGGTGTCATGACAGTTTTCCTGGAGGGGATCACTGGCAAAGGTGGTTCAGGGCGTCAACTGATGACACTGCAGTGCCTCTGACCGGGAGGTCCTAGGGTTCCACTCCCCACCCCGACCCCGCCAAGCAGATCGGCCACGCCCACACACACACAGCGCTTGCTCTAGGCAGCGGAGACGCACCGGCTGAGGTGGCTCAGGGCATCAACTGATGTCGCTTTAGTGCCTCTGACCGGGAGGTCCTAGGGTTCGAATACCGACGGTGACAGGAATTTCGACATTAGCTAGACAGCTGGGTCGAATTCAGTCGCTCTCTGGACGACAATTCTAGTTCTCATCGCTGCTCTGATCGGTAGTTTTCCGCGGTTTCTCCGATCAACACCAGGAAATCCGGAGCCTAAAAACGGGTCACGGACCCCCCTCACGATCTTTCTTTCCTCTACCTTGTCCTATCCTCAGCCTTTGCTTACACACTTACACTCACATGCACTACACTATCATACTTGTCGGGAGAACGGTCGGGACCTTCGAGCTTGTGACGGCTGAGGGGGAGTTCCGGTGGTGAATTGGAGAAAATCCCCGCAAGCCGATGTACGTCGGCGCCGTATCTCACCAGCCAGTTGGGAGATCACCGCCATCATTATCATCATCATCATCATCATCATCATGAAAACATGCACTACACTTACGGGACCGATGGCCTTAGTAGTTGACGCGCCAGGAATCACTAGTCAATCAATCCTGGAACGGATCGTAGCGTGTGACCAGAGCTGGTGTCACCACTACGAGCCAGAAACAAAGAGGAACAGCTAGCAATCGAAGCATGCGCCTTCATCTCCCTCTGAAAAAAAATCAAAGATGTGCCCTCAGCAGACAGGGTGCTACTCACGGAATGTCTTTTTCGACTTCCCAGGTCCGATACGCATCGAATTCCTCGAGCAAGTAAAAACCATTAAGAGTGACGTGTACTGTGAAGTACTCCGTGGCTTACACTTGTCCATCAAGAGCAAACGGCCCGGGCGCTGCTCACGGAAGGAATGATTACACTGTATGTTCACGCTCGACCACACGTGTCCAAGGCCACACAAAGAGCCCTGGCCATGTTCGGGTGGGAGCAGCTTGACTATCAGTCCAGACATGACGCCCTGCGAGGTCCATCCGTTTGTGCAGCTAAAATATTGGTGATTTTTTTTCACCAGTTGGCATATGTTCTTTGATATCACTTTGAAAATAACACATCATATATATCAGTTTCTCTCTCAGTCACAAAATTGAAAAGAAACAAAGTTAGGAATCAAACACATCTTCCAAATGTCCACGACACAATGCTGTGGTGTATTAAAACATTTAACAGTTTTACTCTTTCATCTCTCATACCATAACTACTCTCTAAGCGGATTATTTTAATACGAACACTAGAATGCTCGACTTTCAGACTCAAGGGCAGCCTCTGAAATTATTATTAGCCTGCTCATATCCCTTAGGGCAAAGGCCTCTTACATTGTAAGGTTCTAAATACGATATCAATTCACTTATCAGTTATCATCACTTCACTTATTGTTGTGCTCTTTATTTTTGTGTCACTGTTTCTTTTTATTTGTTTAATCTTTTTTCTCTATCGACTTCGTCGTGTGTGTTGAATAACTTTTCTCCATTTTGTGCGGTTTCCTGCTGTTCTGGCCCATAGTTCTCCCAATCTTTTTACTTTGTCGTCTGACTACAATGTCCTCTGACTTCCGATATTTCTCTTGCCAGTCCTTGAGTCCCATATTGTAATTTTGTAGGTCCATTTGTTTGTGTTCATCCACATTTCAAGTTTTGTCCATTTCCATCTTAGAAGACGTGTGAATTGACCTACGTCGTTTTGACATGTTCTTTGTCTTATGTCAGTATTTCTTACTTTGTCCTTCAGACTTATACCCAACATTTTTCCTTTCCATCTTCCTTTGACGTATTTTTATCATATTTTTCTCCCTTTCCGTTAGTAACCATATATGTGAACCGTATAATAATAATGGTAGGTCACATGTGTTAATAAAATATGTGCCTCTATAATACCAGTAGGGTCAATACCAATAGGGCCTCTATAATACCAGTGCTTAAATGTTTCAATGGATTATAACTGTTGTGATGAATTAATTATATCAGAATGGCTTTAATGAATTCATCATTTTTGTTGAGTGTTCGTGGTTTAAATAATGGTATGGATATATATGGTAGTTATAAAGATAAAATGTGTTTATTGAAAGTGTGTGAAGTGAAGCGAGTATGTGAGCGTGAAATCCGTATGAGACCGTGTACGTATACACGCAACATCATCAGATACGTGGGTGCTAGTTAGTGACAATGTGAGGAGGTTATGACTGGGCGTGACTTGTTGACATATGTGGGCACACGCAAGGCACTGGGGAAATGAATTTGTACGTGTTTGTGTGTAAGTAGCAGTGTGGAGTGCGTTTAAAAAAGCATATATGTACTATGTGTAGAGCGAAATATTTTGCCATTGCAAAAATGTATTGTGTTAGTGTGAGAGAGTTCTACCTAACAATTCTTCATGACGCTAATATCACGTAATTAACAACTAGAATGAGAAGGGCACCAATCATAAATACACGATAAAATAAGGATTAGTCTGATATTTTTCGTAAGTCGTCTTATAAACGAAGACAAAACTGCTAGAGCTCCAAAATGTAGGTACTTGACATTTCTAAAGGAAAAAGGACTGCTTTCGCTTGGGCATTTTTAGTTCATCACAGCGTCTTTCTTTAATCAATCGCCGAAAAATGTAGAAATTCAAACAGACCTCTAGTGCAGACGATCCCACTTCACATTTCTTTCGAAAAATATTTAGATCTTTTAAAAACAATGAGTACAGTAAATTTCCTTTTGTCCTCTAATTATTTTGTATTCATTGTCAGATCATTTCGTTTATTTTATCTGTTAGTTTATTCACTAACTCTGTCTAGAATTAAACTCATGCAATTGAACGTCAATGTGTCAGAATTTGAGGAAACGTTGTCATAGATTAATAAACAGCTCGATGGCAGTTGAACAAGTCGAAATAAACTGATTTTCGCTTGTAGCTCGAGTCATCTATCAACTCTAAGATTTCGTTTATTGAGACCCTCTTCATAAGCGTATAAACGTTTTGGCATGTGAGAGAACGGCATGTCCAATGACTGTAAGCTTTTCACGTCAACGGAATTACCGGCCGATTATTTGAATTGCAGGCTTCAGTCGCAATTCATCATTTCACAGACACCTCGCTTACCTCTTTCTAAGGGTCAATCTCCTTCAAAGCAAGTCAGGTCAAGGAAGAGATCGCGATTTGTATATTTGATCCTTGCGAAACCTGCTACGAAAATTATTTAGTGAATTACAATGCTGATAAAGTTAGGCTCGTCATTTAAACTGACCTTCTTCCCAGAATAATACCTCTGAATGACCTACAATACTTTTACGCCTTGTTCTCTCTTACGTCTGACTGCGTTTTCCATCTTCGAAACCGTGGTCCATTTACATGGAATTTGATGAATGTTTCTGGCCATATCAACATCAGGTCTGGAGGCTTTTAGAAACCAATTCAAATTATTGTAAGCAAACGGTATGATAGAGGAGTAAAGGAGACTTCAACTACCATCTCCCATTTATGTATTCGTGTTGTTAAAATACCAGTATTCCTGCGTATTCTAATAGAAGTCTACATCAGCACGTTTTATATAAGTAGAGCTTCGTTTTATTGTACAGATTGAACAAGTAATACTTTAAAAAACTATACTGCTTTTGTACATATTTTGCCTCTCGTTTTCACCCGTGCAATCAAGCTCATTGTTTGGAATAACAAAACAAACTAGTGATCGAGAATAGCACAGATTTTCTCGAATTAGTTTTTGTATATATTTGCTTTTGTATATACCTGCGCTCTCGTTTTCACTCTTTACTCTAACTTACTTTTTGGAATAATAAATCAAAAATTGCTATTTGTTATCCCTCACAATATTGATGTCACAACACAGCACATCATCGACGAGGAATACGAACAAAATTCCAAGGAGAACTCAACACCTAGTGTTTATATTTTGAACAGTAATTTCTATTTATTCTCTGAACTTCAAAGAAGTTGTTTTAAGGAACAATAGATTCTCAATTATTTAATTTTTACATAATGGTTCGGATTGCTAAATAGAAATATCAATATTGTAACATTCTGATGCGAGTATTTCGTTTTTCAGGTACAATTCAATAAGAATGTTCGAATATAACCCAATACGAATTATCAAGTATAATTTAATAAGACTTTTCCAGTATATTTCAATAAAAATTTTTAAGTATAATTAGCGGAAGTGAGACACTTCAAATGTTGGATACGAAGTACATGAAAATTAGGTACACATTTTTCGTAACTGTAACACGAAAGTGACTACACTATGATGAATTAAATTAGATCCTCTGCAGCTGGAAACATTTCTTGAAACCTTTAGAATGCATTATTGGCTGTTATTTTTTATATGAGCGAGTAATGAATTCTCTAACGGATTTTTGTCCAAACGTTTCTTAATGGACACGCAAATTTAGATTGTTTTCTTATGTACCGAAGGTTACTTTTCGCAAACCTCTATAGTGCCAGGAACTTTTGCCAAGATTAGTAAAATATTCAACTGTAAAATGTTATTTTTATGAGTTAATTAATCGTGAGTTAAACGTTCTGTGGATTCAAAATAACTTCATCCTATTTTCCAATTCCGCGAAGTCCACGTGCTTCAATTTATGGCATTTTTCAAATATCTTCAAGCAACATCTTTCCATCATAATCATATTTTCTGCCGAGAGTACACACATAGCACCAACTGAATTGGAAAATGAACAGTTAAAAGTTTTGTTTTTAAATGTATCTCAATCGGAACTTTTTTTAAAATTATCAATTTGATAAGAGAAATCATATTTTTTAATAATTTAAAAAAAACGGACGAGTATTGTAGCTAGCACTGAAGAAACTCGAAGAAACATTTAATCAACGCACTTCACTTTGTTCTAATCAAGAGTGAGTATTATCCGATGGGTTCAAATGTTCGAGAGTCCTTATGGTTAAAATGGGAAAAAGAAGTTAACGCTACGTTGTCAAGTGAATGTTCCTAAATACCTATGGTGGCATACTTTCGATACCGACTAAAAAAACAAAATCGGAGGCGGAAATTTTAAAGACAGAGCCGCCGATTGCGAGTTAGTGGATTCTTTCTCGGCCAGGAGTGAAAAAATTGCTTCACATGTAATACATCGATGCGGTGCAGCGCACGCTGGAACGTAATTCGTATTCCGACTGATCTGATCAGTGGTTTCTGTGTTTTTTCTAGACGTGTCTAGGCGTATGCCTAAGGATCATAAGCAGAGGTGTATGGTAGGTATGGTAGACACGGCACGTGCCATGGGCGCCACTCACAAGAGGCACTATTTAGAGAATACCCACCAAAATAACAACAAACCTGATTTGAAGTATCCTGAAGGGGCGCAAATTCTATGCTTCCCATGGGCGCCTGAATACCTAGATACGCATGAGGGATGCGAAGGCTTTGTGGGAGCATTGCGGTTGCCTCATCAGTATCGCTTTTCGGGAGATCCCAGAGGTCGAGTTTCGCCTGGGATGTATTTTCGGCACTAGCTACTATGTACCCAGGCGAATTCAGGAGCCTAGAGGAGAATTGTAGTCGCCATTCGGTCTGATTTGTAGTTTTCCTTGGCTTCTCTGGTCAATATCAGGCAAATGCTGGAACAATACCCTACCAAAAGGTCCGCGGATCGCGCGCGATCTTTCCTTCCTCATCCTTTTCCCATCCTCTCCCTTACATTCATTATCTCACTCTTTATCTCTCTGTCTCTCTTTCTTTGTCTCTCTCTGTCTCTCTTTCGCTCTCCCTCTCTCCTTTCTGTATCTTCCTCTCTCTCCCTCTCCCACTCTCCTCTCTCTCTCTTACACACACACATACACACACGTACATGCACTACACTACAACATGAGGATATCAGCCGTCAGTGTAGAAATTGTTCCGCGTAGGGCAGTGCCCACTGGGGAGATACCTGGAGAGAAAAATCCGCAAGCCGACGTGTACGTCCGTACCGAATTTCCCTTTCAGGTTGGGGAGAACCCCGCCACCTCCCGGGCAATAAAATCCACTGCACAACAAATTAATGATGCAAGAAACCGATGCGCCCAGAATGAATTCTTAATTATTACTCACGCGAAAGTCATCAGCAGTTGTGCGAGAAAACGGATGTTAGGCCAATCTCTAAATTGGGCTGTAGGAAAAAGATCTTTCAATGACAAGTCCCTTTCCGACTGCACCGACAGAGTGCAACAATGGTTCATTTTTCGCGCACTCTCTCTCAACTTCCTGAGCGCCCACGCTCTCTTCGTTAGGTCTTTGTCACCGGAGGCGCGCCAGTCGCTTGTTTGGAGGTCGACCGGCAGTCGGTTGCAGCACGTTTGTTTGGCGAGAACACGATGCATGGAGCAGGACGGGACGTTGCTCACATTCCAGCAGAGCAGCCAAGAAGAACTCGCGGACTCCAGGATGAGTAGGGGCCCTGTGCGAGGAGGAATTGGGGAAATGTCGAATTCGATCACATTCAGATCTGGTTTAATAACACAGATGCACAAAATTTAAAAAAGTTTTCAGACCTAAAGTCTTGACACATTTTTATCTACGCATATCGGTGCGCTGAAACCCAATGTGAAGCCAAAAGTGCGCCACCAACCTCCAGTATTTTTCTAAATCGCAAAAAACATTCGTGAAACTGTAAATTGTAAATTTCGCGGTGGGTTTTCGCGATTTAAAAAAAAATGGAAGGTGGTGGCGTAATTCGGGTTTTGCATTGGGTTTCAGCGCGTCGACATACATAGAGTAACATGTGTCAAGTCTTGGATCTGACAACTTTTGGATTCTGTAGAATACAATGCTATAAGATACCAAAACCTAGTATTCGCGTATGTTTTTCGCGATTTAAAAAGACTGGAAGGTGGTGGCGCAATTCTGCCTTCAGATTCGGATTAAAGAGCTTTGTGTGTCAAGTGTCAAGTCTTTGGGTCTCACAACAACCCCTAAACAAAAAAAAAAATACAATGTCGCAGTGGTTTTTCGCGATTAAAAAAAAATAGAGGGTAGTGGCGCAATTCTGACTTCAGATTGGGATTCAGCGCGTTGACATACACAGAGAAACATGTGTCAAGTCTTGGATCTGACAACTTTTGGATTCTGTAAAATACAATGCTACAAGACACCAAAACCTGGTATTCGCGTATTTTTTCGCGATTTAAAAAGACTGTAGGGTGTTGGCACAAGTTGGCTTCAGATTCTAATTCAGCGCGTCGATATACATAGAGAAATATGTGCCAAGTCTTTGGGTCGTACAACAACCCCTTAAACAAAAAATACAATATCACGGTGGTTTTTCGCGATTTAAAAAAATAGAGGGTGGTGGCGCAATTCTGACTTCAGATTCGGATTCAGCGCGTCGACACGCGCATCGTATGTGTATTTGGTGCAAAGTGTGTGGGAGAGGGTTGACAATGTGCGTGCAGAGCGAGTCATATTGACTGCACCAAACTGGCAATTTTCTTCTGAAGCTGAATTAACTCAATTACCTTAGTCTGAATCACCAACTTCATTGTGTCAAGAAGAGAAACGTCGGGACGTCCTCCTCATAAAAGAGGAGATGGCGGTTAAAAAGCGGATTCTCTCTCCACACACACATACACGCACACGCACACCCACACGCACACGCGCACGCACACACACACACACACACACACACACACACTCTGGAAGTCTTGCAATAGGTAAGGTTCAGCAGTAAGAGGAAAGCCCCAAGTGACAAAAGCAGATTGAGGATATAGCTTACTATTATTTGAATCACGCATGTTTTATGTAAAGGTAGGAGAAATCAAGAAAGTATGCCTCTGTCAAGCGACCTGACGAATTAAGGCCGAACGCCCTGGAATCCTACCTATACTGCGATTTTCGTAACTTTGTCCCTAACAGAAGTCAGCTGTTCATGGTTTCATCCAATCGGGAGCTTGAACGTCACCATAGTAACGTCATTGTCGCGAAATATAAGCTCCCGATTGGATGGCAGCGAAACAGCTGATTCCTGTCAGGGGCAAAGTTACAAAAATCGCAGTACAGTTGCAGCTCAGCCGGCGCCCCGGCACTTTGTAAGATTGTGAGAATATAAATAAACACACACGTACCGTCAGCCATTATACCACATCACAAAATTCCACAAGGATCAACAGACCGGTTTGGGTGTCTCAGAGCATCAACTGATGTCACTGCAATGCCTCTGGCCGAGAGGTTCTAGTGTTCGAGTTCAGACGGTGGCAGAATTTTGCTAGCTAGATAGCCAGATCGAAATCAGCTGCTGTCTGGAGAAGAATTTTACTGGCCGGCTGCTCTGATCGGTAATTTATGTGGTTTCTCCGCTCAACGCCAGGCAAATTGCAGAGCAGTAACCCTTACAAGCGGGCCACGGACCGCGCGCGATCTTTCCTTCCCCTTCCTTATCCTATCCTCACCATTTACTTTCACATACCTACACTTACACGCGCTATGTACACTACCATACGAGCCGGAAGACCAGTCGGGAGCTTAGAACGTGTCCAGTCTGGAGCGTTGCCCCGCTGGTGGGAGATACCTGGTGGGGAGGAAATCCGCAAGTTGACGGGTAGGTCGGCTCCGGATCCCACCATCAATCTTTCACAATAAAAACGTGCACTAAACTTACGGGACTAATGACCTTAGCTGTTCATGCGCCCGGAATCATTAATCAATTAAATTACATGGAGCGACGTGGTTCCTTTTGTATTTGCATCATTAGCTGATAAGTTTTTATCATTTGTAAAGCAATCGATGTATATGGTTGTTTGTGTCCTACGGAAAATTCAATATTAGAATACCTTTGAATCACACCGAACCACCCCACACCAACCTCTTTCGCGAAGTCTTTGTCACCGGAGTACCACTCTCCAGTCAGTGAAAACGGCCTGTTGCAATGCGTTTATTCAACGATCTCGCGACCGACTTTTATCCTGCTTAGCTCGAATTCACCGACGCATCCAGCGTTGGGCTGACGCCAACAGTGTCTCTTCGCTCTTAATTCAACACGAGTCCGCTGTGAAACGGGCGTAGGCGACGGCCGGACCTTGTCGTGATTGCCGTGTAATTGGAGGACTAATTTTAAATTACTTGAAAAGTGTTTATGCGAGTGTGTTCGCTGAAAACTGAGGCTTCGTGTGATGAGTAAATTTGTTCGTAAGAAAAAGAGCTGAGAGTAGTTTAATGAAAACTATTCGTTTCAGACAAAATTGGAACGTGTGAATTATCGTTGAATGCAGTTGCGTTATTGAAGTACGATTAACTAGTATCTGCAAAGAAAATATTATAAACCTATTAATGTTGAATATCGAAGAGAGTCGAAAATTACCACTTCATCAATCAATTTTAAATTACTTAAAAAGTTTTGAGTGTGATTCTTTTGAACTTAGCTCGGTAAGATGAGCAGCTCATCGTAAAAGACAAGAGTTAACGAGTAATTGTAATGAATCCTACTTGTTTAGGGAAAATGGAATGTATGAATTTTTGTCGTATGCAGAGGTACCGTTTTCAGTAATAAATATAGTATACATAGAGAAAAGAGGTCCAAACACAGTGAAAGACGAAATAAGGAAGAAGAAAAGCAAAAGAATACAAAAGAGGAGAAAAATAATAAATGTAACGTTTTTGAAAATGGGAAAGACCGGAACAATATTGGTACTATGGCTATGTCGGATGATCTAATACTTGACTACAGTAACATATTCATGTCGTGGATTAAGATACTCAAGATTTTTAGAGCTTTTTAGAGTTTTGATATTTGTAAATAATTCTTAAACTTTGGAAGTAAGATTTATGTTAATTTGATTGTTGATCAATGACTTGGTTAGCCAATCAGTCTTTTCCAGTCAAATTAGAAATGGCATGTGCTATTCAAAATGAATTCTACCCTTCATTTATACAATTGATCACCGCAACATCAACGACTTAATATCGCCTAAACATCAGTTTATTCTCAAAAATTTAAAATAAGTTAATTGAAATATATTAGAGAATCATTTAAAGTACAAAATTATAAATATATGCTTGAAATAAAAGTGTATACTACTGAATAAATTCAACAGTTTCCCGGTGATAAACTCTTTATTTTATTTTTAATGCTTTGTTATATAACTAACTAAAAGATGAAACTACAATAATTTCGATAATAAAAGCATTTATATCGTTTTTTGATTTTTTATTATTATTGTTATTTAGATTATTCATATTAAAAAAGTGAATTCAGATTAATACAGAAATAAGAAAAAGTTTTCTTATCGCGAAGTCGAGTGTATAATTTCAGACTGACATGAGAATGTGAACGTGTACGTGTAAAATCACGTACTTTCCCGAAAATGTGTACTTTCAAGAATATTTCCAAATCTTAAAAGTATACTGCAGAGCTGATGACCTGAAGCTCATTACTTAAACTGAAAACAGTTTCATTTCTCTTTAACCCGACGCGTGGCGGTCTCCAACCAGCATCTTATTCGGTGCCTCGCAGCTGCACCTGGACTGGCTGGGGCAACGAAATTCAATAAATCGGCGATCGAAAGGCCAGGGCGAGCGGGCCTCTTCGACCCGCCAAGTGGGCCAGCGCTGCTATTGCATACTGGAGGTCGCCGCTAGGTACTAGACACACAGTGGGCAAAAACCCGCCACAGAAAGCATCTCAAACTGTTCAGTAACAGTTTGCGATGCTTTTGAAGCATCTGCGTACTTTAACTCAGTGGTTAAAGTACAAACGCTTCAAAAGATAACAGATGCTTCGAAAGATAACAGCAAATTCACAGCCTTACACGAACTGAACACTAGAGAGTTTTTGTCACCTGGAACGTTAAGTACTATCGATCTTCTGCGCATGCACAGATGCACTAAAATGATGCTAAACTTGAACTGCGCATGAACAGAAGATTGATAGTGCTTAACGTTCCAGGTGACAAAAACTCTCTATTACTGGCATTTGAAATTCCCACGAAGGAAAGATACATGCTTTGAGCATGTGTTGACATATGCCAACAAATGATATGACCTATGCAAGTCAAAGGGCAGTTGAAACATAATGGCGATGTCTTTAGCTACGTGTTCCGTCGAAGATCAACGAGCAGTAATTTGATTTGTGTGGTCAGAAGGCGCGACAAATCCATAAAAAGGTTATGAAACGGTACAAGGATAGCTGCTTTAGTGAAAGAAGACTTTAAGAGTGGGTAGATGCCTTTAAAAAGGGACGACGTCAGCTACTGACGAGCCACGCTCTGGTCATCCTAGCCACCTCCTCTCAACCCTCCGCCGGGAAGATAGTTTCCTCTATCTTCAGGGATATTAATGAGCCTATTTTGGAGCACTATCAGGAAAGGTGTGAAAGAATGGAACGACCCCTGCTTAGCGCAGTGTTGGAAAGTACTAAAGCCAGGAATAATAGGCCAGAAATGAAGAGCTACGGCCAAGAAATAAGCCTTCGCAGAGGATTTTTGTCAAGAATCGTTCTTTTCCTTCACGAAAACTGTTGTCTCCATACCTTAGCGCCAACTGTGGAAATCATTCAAAAACTGATATGTCAGATTATGAAACATTATAAATATCCAGAATCCAGAAAATATAAATCCAGAATCTTGCTTTTCATTGCATGCGTTTGGATCTACCACGGTCGCTTTGAAAAGATTGCACGATGATGACGTGAAGAAAGCAGTACTACCCTAATAAAAGGTCCACGGACCGCGCGCGATGTTTCCTTCCTCAACCTTGTCTCCATCTCTCTCCTCGCATGCACACACACATGCACTACATACACACATAGGTCTGGAAAGCAGACGAAAACTTACAGGCTTGCGAGATGCGCCGTTAGGGGAGATGCAAGCCTGCAGGTTCATCATGTAGGTCGGTACCGGATCTCAGCTTTCAGCTGGGAAGACCATTGCAACCTCCCTGAATATAACATGCACTACACTAATGGGGATAATGATCAACGCCGCGTGCAGAAACACTTTGTACGTAACCAAATGAATGTTTTGTTAAAATTTCTCAATTCACGCGCCTTTTGTCAATAGAGAAATAAAGCTGTCCGTCCCATGCCGTGCATTTGTATGCACCTGTATACACTGCACTCGTATACTGTTACGGTGTAGTTTTGTCTCACCTTGTGACTACTAGATATTTTTATGTGTAGGTCTGCAAGGGCGCAATTTGCAGACAGAAATAAGGTCTGGGTCGCGATTGATGGATATTTCTACAGGCAGTTCCGGATAGTCTTCATGAAGGTTATTTGCAACTTGGATCGCCGGGTCGCTTGCATTCACCTTCAGTGCAAATAATGTATGCGTTCCTTGTGTATTTTAGGTCTATTTTCCGTAAACATTCGTAATAATATCGTCTAAGTGTAAACGAGGCATTTGGCTAGAAACCGAGATCTACAACGGGCGCCCAATATTTTAGGTTGTAAAAAATTCATTTTAGTTTTTCTGAGTAGACAAAGTAGGTTTTAAAGTTTTTTTATTATAACATATTAATTAAAAATTATAAAATGTCAGATAAATTGTCAAATGTTTTTGAGTTTCGATGGTATCATTGCAATTCATATTATAATATACATATTACAATAGTGTTGGAGAAGAATCAGATAAATCTATGCTATTAAAAGGGAACTCGTCATGTAACCGATATCGACACCACGAAAACGGGTGGTTGAATAGATACGAAATTTTTACAGGCTTTTCTTCAGGATTGCCGCAGTGCCCTTGCAAAGTTTGGTGAAGATTAATAGAACACAAACGCGGAAAATAAATAATTTAAATAATATGATGGGAGAAGCACCATGATCATTGTTTTTCGCCTGTCACTAAGAATAGATATATTTCGCCAGAGGCCAGTAGCGGTGCCGACGAATTGATATCTAAGAGATTGTTTCCTTATAAATTCCTCCAGAGGTCAGTAGCACTGCCGCAGAACTGGTGCCTAACAGATTTGCTAAAGGCCAGTAGCAGTGCGAAAGATGAATTTTTTAAATCTAATAGCAATATATTTTAAAATAAAATTAAAGAAAATTATAGTATTTTCTTAAAATTTGAACTTATAACATTAAAAATAATAATTTTAAAGATCGTGGCTTATAAAAAAATTGATATCTTTCCACTTTGGATATAATGAAGTCTAAACATCGCGGGGTAATTTGCTAGCATGACATAAAGAGTATTGTTCTATCTATACAAAAAATACATACACAAGTTAGAAGAAAAAAGAAAATACAAAATCACAAAACAACAGAAAATTCCACAAAAGGAGAAGAAGAAGGAAGGCAAATCAATGGGAGGATATTCTAGGCAATCCTAATTACAACCCTTCCAAATTCGTGAAGTTCCCAAGAACGTGTGTGTTTGTGTGCTCAGAAGTGTTTTTCATTCGCGAATCGTCTTAACTGAATCAGGTTTTGAAGTTAGAAGGCTGATTTTGAAGAGGGTTAATGCCCAGAATAAATCTTAATTCTCGTGGTAATGTCAATGGAAGAAATCAATAAAAAAGCGCATCACATTTTTTTGTCAAGTTCTTTACGCTTTTTATGTCACGTCCACCTCGAAATGATGAAAAATCGTGAAATTTCACCTATTTCAATTTTTAATGAGTTGTTTTATTCTCGTTTAAATGCTTCAAATCATTTCTTTGTACCTTTCGTAGTTTTTGAGCAAATATTTTTTTCGAAGTGAACACGTGACTCGTGCCTCGTTCCCCCGTATTGTCAGCTGCCAAGCCCTTAGCTAGTGAACTTCAGATGCATTTTTCCTGTAATGGTAATTTTCAACACATTCATGCATATCAAAGATCATAAATCATAAAAGGTAATTACATAATTCTCTTTGCAACTTGCAACCTTTGATTTGTTTTAGAGAATGAACTAGAATAGTTAATGTGTCTCTTAAAGTTTCAGATAAATAAACTGAAATGTCCAGAATATACTTTTAAACTACTTATCTTTCTGAAATAATGAAATACTGATTCTTTAGTTTTAACAGCAAGCTTACCATTCTAATTCATTTTGATTAATTTACAAAAATTATTACCAATATACATCGATTTGTTGTGGAGATAGGATGTCTGAAGTAAAAACTTGCATTTCGGCCAATTAATTATAAACAAAAGATATTTTAAAAAATGTTTGATCTGAAAGAGAGAATAGAAATGAAATGTACGAAGGAAAAGAAAATAGAAACAATATACTTGATGTGTGATACAACATGACTCCTACAAATGCAGACTCCGGCCAACTTGACTCCTACAAATGCACTATAAATTTTGGCTATGAAGGCAAGAAACAAAACTGGTGAAAGCCGGCCTGGATAGTTGAAGTCACTAAGGCTTAAGGGCCGTAGCTGCCTCGTGCCTGAAGTCGCGGGTTCGAATCGCGCCCGGGGCATGGATGTTTCTGTGTGTCTGTATACCGTTGTCGTTACCCCCAATGTTACTTACAGTGGTCCCTATATGACCTTGGTAGTTGAAAAGCGACCTTACATAAGTAAAATAAAATTGACGAAAACCTCAAAACCCCGTTATTAAATCCGTTCCTCTGCTGTTCGTGAAACGTGCGTGGTTGGGCCCACCGTGGCCGGCACCGCCTTGAGCCACTTGCAGCCTCCCGCCCCCGCCCCCGCGCGTAAACACAGGCGTCCGCTTGTTTGGCCAGCCGCCCCCGCCCCGCCCATCGCCCGGCCGCCCGCTGCGTCGCCCCGGGCGATGGCGCGATCCGCCCCGCCCCGCCCCGCCCCGCCCCGCCCCTCCCCACCCCGCCTTGCCCCGCACCGCCTCGCCTCGCCCTGCCTCGCCCCGCCCGCCCCGTCTCGCCCTGCCCCGCCCCGCCCAGCCCCGCCCAGCCCCGCCCCTCCTCGCCCCGCCCCGCCCCGCCCCTCCTCGCCCCACTCGTCCAGCCCTGCCCCGCCCCGCCTCGCCCTGCCCCGCCCCACCCAGCCCCGCCCCTCCTCGCCTCGCCCAGCCCTGCCCCGCTTCGCCTCGCCTCGCTCCGTCCCGCCCCGCCCCCACCCGCCCCACCCCCACCCCGCCCCACCCCGCCCCGCCCCGCCCCGCCCCGCCCCACCCCACCCCACCCCACCCCGCCCCGCACCGCCCCGCACCGCCCCGCACCGCCCCGCACCGCCCCGCACCGCCCCGCACCGCCCCGCACCGCCCCGCACCGCCCCGCACCGCCCCGCACCGCCCCGCACCGCCCCGCACCGCCCCGCACCGCCCCGCACCGCCCCGCACCGCCCCGCACCGCCCCGCACCGCCCCGCACCGCCCCGCACCGCCCCGCACCGCCCCGCACCGCCCCGCCCCGCACCGCCCCGCACCGCCCCGCACCGCCCCGCACCGCCCCGCACCGCCCCGCACCGCCCCGCACCGCCCCGCACCGCCCCGCACCGCCCCGCACCGCCCCGCACCGCCCCGCACCGCCCCGCACCGCCCCGCACCGCCCCGCACCGCCCCGCACCGCCCCGCACCGCCCCGCACCGCCCCGCACCGCCCCGCACCGCCCCGCACCGCCCCGCACCGCCCCGCACCGCCCCGCACCGCCCCGCACCGCCCCGCACCGCCCCGCACCGCCCCGCACCGCCCCGCACCGCCCCGCACCGCCCCGCACCGCCCCGCACCGCCCCGCACCGCCCCGCACCGCCCCGCACCGCCCCGCACCGCCCCGCACCGCCCCGCACCGCCCCGCACCGCCCCGCACCGCCCCGCACCGCCCCGCACCGCCCCGCACCGCCCCGCACCGCCCCGCACCGCCCCGCACCGCCCCGCACCGCCCCGCACCGCCCCGCACCGCCCCGCACCGCCCCGCACCGCCCCGCACCGCCCCGCACCGCCCCGCACCGCCCCGCACCGCCCCGCACCGCCCCGCACCGCCCCGCACCGCCCCGCACCGCCCCGCACCGCCCCGCACCGCCCCGCACCGCCCCGCACCGCCCCGCACCGCCCCGCACCGCCCCGCACCGTCCCGCCCACTCAACGGAGAGCAGCTCTTCATCGGCTCCGGAGAAAGTGCTGGCCGGTCGGCGCAGGTGAAAGCTGCTTTTGCTTGCGCTAAGGAGGGGAACGGATGGGCCTGGATTTTACGTCTTTGGTAAAATGAGTTGGAATAATGTTCTTTTCTTTGCGCAGGATAATTTCAAATGAAATTATTTGCAGATTGCTCTTTTTTTATACGATTTTTAATTTCTTGGAAGGTCCATTGATTTTTCAAGAAGACACACAAAATAACAAGATTTATTTAACAATCTTTATAACATTTTACATTCTTTGACCAAAAGATGTAAAATTGGTCAAAGAATGTAAAATATTATCAAGATTTTTAAATATATTTTGTTATTTTGTGTGCCTGCCTGAAAATCAATGGACCTTCCAAGAAATTAAAAATGGGATAATATCATTTTCGTTATTATAAACTGTTGTAATACTGACATACCGCAACAAACAGAAAAACGAAAAGCTGCTTTTAACTGCCGGCGTATGTTACCGCTTCTCACCGCCACATAACACGAATTGTTACAACAATAAGTCGTGTGCGTAAGGAAAGAAGAGGGGACAAGCATGTGAGATGTCTGTGGTCCTTTTGTTCCGACAAAGAGTATTGCTCGGGCATTCGCCTAGTACAGATTGAAGAATTCATGGAAAACTATCGATCAGAGCAGTCGACTACCAGAATTCTCCCTCAGACAGTGGCTGAATTCGACCTGGTGTCGGAAATCTACCCTTGTAGGACATGTGCCCTATGAAATATCGGTCTGGCTAACTTGAGCAAAAGACGATCGTAACCATAATTGTTGTGGCGTCTGAACTACCGAATTAACCGCAGGAATTGCCCGGAGAGAGGCAAGATCTTGGAAAGGGGAGAGAGATGATACGTACTACGCCTCAATGAAATGTAGTATAAAATGAAACAACGGAAATTGAAAATCAATCTGTTTTATTTTGAAAGGATTTTAAAGAATCATGAAAAGTGTGTATCTGTAATTATTATGCATTAAAATTACCAGACAATGCGCAATTACATAGAAAATACTGCGTTACTGCTCATTTCTTTACAAGACAAACAAGACAAAGATAGGAGGTACAAACATCAGTTTCTTATTCTTTAACTATTCATCACCCTTTCCTCATTCAATATGTTCATTAGACCATCCATTCTTCTGTTATTTATTAGTTTCTTAACCGGACATGTGACTATAAATGTCCTTCCTTCTGCTTGAAAGATGGATCATTCACTTTCCTTCTTGGCCTTTCTACGTGTATTTATTGATCTTCATCTCCCTTTGAAACGATTTTTTTGCACCAGCTCGAACATCTTCAATAAGTACATTTTATCATTAAAATGAACCAGTAATAAGTTACAACAAAATTTCGTAGAAACTTTTGCCGAAAACTTCAAATGGTACATCAGTAAAAATAATAAATATCCTAAGTGAATGATGTTTTCTTTAAAAATGTTTCTGTTTTGAAAACTGTTTGCGGGGAGCACAAAAGAATCCGGCTTTGTAGACTTTGATGTTCTGCTCGGAGACTTTGTCCTTCTTTTAATGAAGCCGTAAATAAACTTCACCTATCATAAAATGCTAACAGATCGTTACCGTAGGAACAAAAATATTTATTTTTCTTTATAAACTACTCAGTGTTTAATGTGATCGGCTTAACCGTGTGTTTAAACATTTTTTCGGATGGGGAGGTCTGAAAAAACACAACAGAAGAACAAAAAGTGTTTGTATTCCAATATTTAATATTGGAAGCCATTGTTCTTATGTATTCATTCTGCTTATGTATTTTGTATCCAAGTTAAAAATGTAGTAAAAATAAGCTGTGGGCGTGTCGTAAAAGAGCTCTTAAATATGATTTAGGTCATAAAATTTGAAATGATGTCATTGAAACATTATCATTCATACAACCATTCAAAATAAACATACACTAGATTTTTCACTTGCAAAAGTCACTAATATTACCATTGTTCATCTAAAAAATATTATTTATCGTGTTTAAGATTGCAAAATGATTATCTGGACCAGTTTTCCATAACTAATAATTCTCTACAAATCACCAATATGTTTGATGCTTATCACAGCAAATATATCAGAATACACATATTTTAAAAATACATGCAATTAGTATTATAATCCCTCTCCATCCAAAAATGAAAATCGTCTTTTCTTTTAAGAAATATACATTTTAATATGCATTTTTTGCAAACATGCATTAGATATTAAAAATAAGTTTATACTCAAACGATTGTTAAATTATTATATTTGGCTGTCTCATAACGCAGTAAACCCGTTAGCACATCATTGTTTAACTCGATTTTCGCCATTACACGTACAAAAGTTTGGATTGGATCAAAGGACCAAAGGACTGTATACGAATACTGCTTGTAAGAGAAGACAAGGGGAAAACTGAATATTCACAATCATTCTAAAATTATATCAGAATCAAAGTCCCAATGAAGAAGATGAAAACAGATCAAGAAGAAAAGAAGAGGAAGAAGGAAGAGGAGGAAGGGGAATGGAAGTAGGAGGAGGGGGAGAAGAAGGGGAGGACGAGCATATGAAAAAAACAGCAGAATGAGAAGAAGAGAAAATTGAAATTACAGAAAATAAGAGAAAATGAGTTGATATGCGAATGTTCCAACTTAAAAGCACATCGTTTTCTGTGAAATGAACGGCTCACACCTTGTGACAGAGTTTTATGGTCTTTGCTGTGTTCTGTCAACTGCTTAAAGCTATGCATGTCATTAGAATTCTTGTGTAAATGTCACATTGTTTGACAGCTTGGAAAACGTGGATGAGACGTACGTGTTTGGAGGAGAAAGAGGTTTCGGTCGTTTTGTCCCGTGAGATGTTTGTTCAGAATGACCAACATAACTTGGAGTCAGACGAGGGCGATCTTTAGCCGAAATGTTAGTAGGAACATGAACATTTCACGTGACTAAATTGTTTGGAGATACCGAGTACTTTTAATAAGATACATCCTCCTATCGTAGCTGTTTCAATTACAAAATAAAATACTGAAATTGGTAATGGAATAGTCAGTGGCAGATCCAGGGGAGCCATGCCCCCACCTAAAAGACATAGAGTTTTCGTTTGTTACCTTCTGCATTTCACAAAATTGATTTACATATTTATTTATGTTAAAAGTATGTAATTATGTAAAACATATTGCATAATAGAATATATACATTACAAAAATAATACACAATATAATGACAAATATGTTTATTACTTAATAAAAATCTACGATACCCCCTCGGATTCTTGACACCAGAAGAGTGTTTTACATGGAGATGTAATTACGAAGTATTTACGAAAAAATGCTAATTTATTAGAATTAAGACACAGATGTTGATTATTTTTTCTAGTATGATTGTCTTTTATCCAGGGGCACCAACCTGGCAAACTCTCTCCTTCTGTCATTACGGTTCCCCCATATTTTCAAGGTGATTGGTTCAGGTGTCTCAGACATAGAACGGACCCGCTTTCATTCCTAAAATTATTTCCTCTGCAGTGTGCCATCCATGTCATTTGATGCCCTGGTGGTACCGGCTCGTGGATATTTCGCGGGAGGAGGAAAGAAGTCAATTGCGTAAAGTACTTTAAAGAAAGTACTTTCAAGAAAGATGTCTTTCGGTTCACGAAGACTTCAGTCCCACGGGGCATCACGATGTAAGATTCCACCGGACGCCAAACTTCACCCACGTCCTGGCTCTTGCCGGAACGTGAAATTAGACTTTTACGTTGATAAAGAAGGTAGAATTAGGTTTTAGAAAATCATCAATATTAGCAGCAAACAATACAGTAATTTACGAAATGAAATGAAAGGGTAGATGAAATTAGCTTAGTTAACAGTCCCCGAAACTCGCTAGCAGCATGTGACCCCCACCCAACGTACACTACCCCAACCCTTTCACATGTGTTCATTGACTTAGCATGCAATGGTTGGGAGGACAAAGCGAGAATCCGCTAAGCTACTCATTCTAAAAACATTGATCATTCTCGTGCGTGTGCATGACAATACACGTTCATCCTCACAGCGACATTCTTGGTATGCCCAAAATAAAAGGGTCGATTTAGTGTAGGACTAATACGTTCTGCAACGTTTAGCATTATAGATTTTTTGGAAGCGAGCGACAGCGCATAGACCTCAAGGTCTGGTAAGAATCTTGCCACCAATGGATGTCTCGCAACCCATACGCCGATGATACGAAGATGTCTCGCAACCCAATTTCCGTCTCCATAACGATCGAATGTTGTACACCGGTCGAAGTGACTGTCTTGCATGATACGCCGTTAGTGGAAATTACATTTCTTTGAATCAGAGGCGAAAGTTTTGGCAGTCACGGCACATTACCTCTCGACTTCTAAACAGCGGGTCGTGCAATCTGCAACTTCACACGAAACAGTCACGAAGCGAATTGACAGGGGACAGGTGCCGGGAATCGCGCCCCCTTCATTTGTTCCTGCCAGAGGCCCAATCAATTCGTAGGTAGCCTCATTTGTGTTATTCACACGTTGAAACAGTGGCGTTGCTGGGGGGGGGGGGGCAAGGGGGCGGCGCGCCCCGGGTGACACCATTCTAGGGGTGAGACCAATTAAAATATTTTATAGTTGGGATTATTCAATTTAAACCATTAACTTAAAAATTTTATATATTAATCAAGACTATCTGATTTGGCTCTATTGTCAATAGAAAATGAGATTGCAATAAGTATAGATTTTAATGAAATTATAAATATGTTTGCTGCCTAAAAACTCGTAAAGAAGTTTTACAAATAATTTACATTTGTTGATAAGTTATGTTTAACTTTAAAATATTTATTTAAAAATTATATTGCAATTATTCTTAATTACATAGAATTTTTTAATACACTATATATAACTATTATGTGCAAATATGTTTGTATTTTTTATAAAATAATGTACAATCAATGCAGCAATAGATATTTTTATACTTAATTTATGGGGGGTGACACTATTAGCTTTGCCCCAGGTGACACCAGCTGAAGCTACGCCGCTGTGAATAAATGCGGAAATCAAAAAATCGAAATCGAAGGATGTGGAGAAAATAACGTTTCCAAGAGCGATCGTAGAAGTGTATTCATACTGTGCTGCGTAGGCGCTAACAGTCTTCATTTCACTCGTCAATACGCCGATCGGTACTTTCTTCCCCTTTTAAACTCACTGCGTTGCCCCTTGTCCATTGATCTTTGTTAGGGCACTGATCCGACATGCACCTGTCATTGTTCGGAGAAACCTCGGGAAATACCGATCAGAGCATCCGGCCGCTACAGTGCTCCTCCAGCAGCTGAATTCGATCCAGCTGCTGTGGAAAATCCGCTGTCGGGAGTCGAACCCCAGAATTTCGTGGCCAGAGTCGCTGCAGAGACAACGGTAATGAGATTTGAGCTTACCGATCCGGTGAATAAGTACAGGATTATTGCAAATTCGTGGCATGAAGGTCGCGGTTTCTTCCCTTTTAGACTCTGATATCAAGTATCTCATCAGCCGCAGACGTAAAAAATAACCGATATCGCAGAAAAATATTTCAAGCTTTGGAAAGTATTGATGCAAAGTATTGGATTATTGATTGATTGTTTAATGATTCCTGACGTTTCAAAGAATAAAGTAATTGGTTTCGTGAGTGTACTGCATGTTTTCTCCACGTGTGGTGGCGTTGATCTTCCTCCGCTGGACGGTAAGATCTGGCGCCGACCTACTGTCGGCTGGCGGCGTTTCCAACAACCAGGTATCTCTCACCAGCTAGGCACCGCCCCAGACGGGACAAGCCCTAAGCTTCCGAACGGTCTCCCGGTACGTGGGGTAGCTCATGTTAGTGTGTGTGTGTGTGTGTGTGTGTGTGTGTGTAAGAGGAGAGGATAGGACAAGGAAGAGGAAGGAAGGATCGCATGAGATCCATGGCCCGTTTGTTAAGATACTGCTCCGGCATTCGCTTGGTAATGATCGGGTCGTCTTTGATGGGAGAAACCACGGAAAACGACAGATCAGAGGAGACGGCCGCTACAACTCTGAACTCAACCTAGCTATCTAGTTAATCCGAGTTCAGCCGAGGCTACAATTGTCGACTACATATTTAGAATTTCAGAGTATTTGCTTTGATTATGTTGGAGCCTACATGTTTGGACAAAAATCTCAATAAGCAGTCGAAACGGCGATGCTGCAGCGGCAACAGTTGTTACACTGAGCCTGCTCAGCCGGTCGCGCCTTGGTTTATCACTGCCCATGAGTCTCCGGGTCCTAATGACCGCTGCTGTGCGCGACGCCATCGGCCGGGGGCGGGCGGGGGCTCCGATTGAGAGACGAGGCAAAGGCGCCCGCGGAAGGGGACGAGGCGTGGCGAGGAAGGGCGGGGCGGGGCAAGACGGGGCGGGGCGGAACGGGGCGGGGCGGAGCGGGGCGGAGCGTGGCGCGGTGGGACCTGCGATTGAGAGACGAGGAAAAGGCGCCCGGGGGGCGGGGCAGGACGAGGCGGGGCGGAGAGGGGCGGCGGTGGGCGCTGAGTAAACGACGGCGGCCGCTGCGCCCACGGCTCCAGCGCGGCTATTTCGGGCGCCTCGCCCGCGTCGCCCGCGCCGCCCCCGCCGCCCGCGCCGCCTCCGCCGCCCGCGCCGCCTCCGCCGCGACACGCCCACCCGCCCGGCCGCATTTCCCGGGCGAGGGACCCGCCGTGCACTCCTCTCAATGTCAGGCGCACCCGCCATACCCGCCCTACACTGTCCGCTCACGTTCAGCACCGACTAGACGTGCACCGCCCTTCCCCGCTCGCCCTCGCTTGGTCCCCGCCCCTTGCCGTTATTCTCCGTCTTCTCTTCACCTTCGATTTGTGTTGGCTTTGTCTTCGCCATGTCTCCGAAACTTGCCATTTTCGCTCTTCCCACCCGGTCAGCTAGGGCTAGGCCCTCCCCGCCTCCAAGTCCCCTCCCCCATTTCCCCGCCCCAACGCCCCGCCCCCAACGCCCTGCCCCCAATGCCTCGCCCCAACGCTCTGCCCCAACGCTCTGCCCTCAACGCCCCACCCCCCAAAGCCCCGTCCGCCAACGCCCTGCCCACAACGCCCCGCTCCCAAAGCCCCGCCCCCAACATCCCGCCCACAACGCCCCGCCCACAATGCCCCGCCCACAACGCCCCGCCCACAACGCCCCGCCCACAATGCTCCGCCCACAACGCCCCGTCCCCCAACCCCCTGCCCACAACGCCCCGTCCCCCACCCCCTGCCCACAACGCCCCGCCCGCCCTTCTCCACCTACCCATCTCTTGGCCCTATCTGCTTACCCCGACCGGGCCAGCTCCGTCCAGCTCCCCGCCACGTTCTTCGCCCGCCCTCGCCTCATCTGCTGTCGCAACACTCGGTCTCCTCTCCATTATCGCTTGGGGATAGAACTGTCTTCGCCAAGTCCGCGATCGTGACGGTTTCGCTCCTCCCGCCTCCCCCACCCAGCCCCACGCAGTCCCGCTCAGCTCCATTGTACCCTGTTCCGACCTACCTCACCCTGCCATTTCCCGTCCTGGCTCCAACCCGTTCTTTCCCGTCCCGGTCTCAGTCGCGGCCCAGTCCCGCCCAATCCACTTCCGCTCCGCCTCGCCATTCGCCTCCCACTGCTTCGCCCCACATCGTCCATCCCGTCTCGTCCCTTCGTTTTCCGTCCTGCCTCCCCTTTTCCGTTCAGCCTCTCCTTCCGTTCCGTCTCGCCCGTTCCAATTAACAAATAATGACGCCCCACCCAATTCCGAATAACGGTGACGACGGTAATGGGATAAGAATTTGTCAAACATTAGTGAGACGAAAAACAAGGAAAATCTTGGCACTAAAAATAAACCTTTGAAACCTCCGATGTGAATTCCACATGGAGTCACCAGGAATGCAACATCAGTTCTCAAAGATAGATCTCTTCCTTCCAGACTCTCCAAAAACTGCCTGGCATGTTATCACTGGACGATGGCTTTCATTGATCGTTGCCGGACACAACAACTGCTATGGTCTTTGTCATTTTTCGTGTTGTGAATTCTCGTGTACAGCAAACATACGGCAATAATGCTCCCCCCCTCGATGGTGAGATCGGTGGCAACCTACATGTCGACTGGCGGAGGATTTCACCCCCTAATTATCTCCCCAAGTATGACACTATCACAAGCGAGACAAGCTCCAAGCTCCTGACTGGTCTTTCGATATGTGTACTAGTGCAGTGCATGTAAGTGTAGGAATGCGAGTACATGGAGAGAGAGTAGGACGAGAAAGAGGAAGGAAATATCGCCCGCAGGCCATGAATCGTTTACTTCTCTTCCGGCATTCGACTGGTATTGATCAGAGAAACTATGAGGAATTACCGAACAGTCGGCCGCTAGCGTTTTCCTCCTGACGGTGGTTGAATTCGACCTAACTTTATAGCTAGTGTCAAAAGTCCGCGGAGCTCAAACCCTAGGAATGTCGATCAGATTCACTCCAGGGTCAACGGTAATTCGGACTCTGAAATAACTCTGCCCGTTTGAACAGTGGCAAGAGATTTTGAATTTCGTCCCTGTATATTAACGCATCGTGTGCACTGTTGGGCTGGTGCGCTCCGCGATCTCCAGCTGTTGTGGCCTCCAGAGAAGCCACGCTGCGTCGCATTCCCCACGTGCCGGAAGAGTTTCTCTTTCTTCTTTTCTCGTTTGTTCTCTGCTCCTTTCGACGTCTCTCCCTTCGTTACTCAGAATGGGCCTACGGTAATCACGGAGAAAACCAAATATTTTGAAAAGAAACAACGAGCGTTCCGAGACCAAAGAGCAAAGATATATCTTTAACATATTTCAAAGTTTGGATTTATTCTATTTGTATTATCGTCCCATTATTTTCTTTTTCCAGTTTTTTTCCTGCTTCAGGGGATACCGATTTCGGCTATCCACCATGGGTACCAACTATATCCCTCATGGGGACACATATAACTAGACACCGGATAAATATGTAGTATAAAACATCAAAATATGTACAAAAATATGTAATGAAAATAGTAAGAATATGTAAGAAATATGTAAAATCGTATATAATATGTAATATTAAAATTCTCTAATTAAAAACCATTTACATAGCTAGAAATTACATTTAGGAAAACTGCTTACTTTACATCATACAACTTTCTCGTCAGTAGTAAAAGCTTCATCCATTGTAATCCAGGAACGTATTTAGCAGCCAGACTAATCGCAATAGAAACCATCGCACAAACTGGCGAGATCTACGACCAGCAAACATACACTGCAACATCTTCATCGAAATGTTACACGTCAGTGATCGCAAATTTTTCTCCAAAATTAAGGTTACAGATCACAAAACGCGGTGTCAATGTTGCTTTGGACACCTAGATGTCCCCAATAATATAGGAAAAATGCTAAATAAAAAAATACATCTTTTCATAAATCATTATGAAATTAAATTGAGGAAAAATGAGGAAATATGTAAAATATGTAATATAGTACTAAATATGTAAAAATATGTAACAAAAAAATTCGATATTGTGTTAAGAGGGCTATGATTCGCCAAGATTATAATTTTGAGAACGGTAATTAGAAAGACAAAAAATATGTAATTACATAAAAATCCGGTCACTACATATAACCATTACACTAGACAATGTCACACATGTGGTCTCCTGGGTCTATGTTCAACAGACTCACAATACTTGCTGTGACAACACTCAAACACGAAAGGCAAGGGACAAACAACCATGCCCACGGCGTGACTAGAAACCCGCGGCTCTTCAAATCGAGGCGCTGAGTCAGCACCCGCTCGGCCATCCAGGTCAGTCTGTAGTCCCACTGTAATATTCGAATACATTCTTGATGAATACTATATGCCTACATTAATATATAAATATCTCTTTAAAACGAACAAAATTTCTGTTGTAGGTTGATCGACTAAATTCGGATTCGATGGTATAACGGTGAGCGTATCGGGTTGTTGTACCCAAGATTGCGGGTTCACACCCGATCGAAGCCGTAGATTTTTAAGGGTGAAAAAAATCCTTGGGAGGGGAAGTAAAGCTGGCTGTCCCGTGTAGTAGATTTACTGCATGTAAAAGATCAGCAAGCCTAAATGACGCCTCTGAGCTAAATTCAAATCGCCTGTTTCGTCGCCCGAGGTAATACCTTCTTTCTCCGCTAGGTGAGAGGAGTGTGGCGAAATTTGCGTGGTCAGACGGAAGAGCAGGTCTGATGGGCCGAGTGTCGCCACGTAAAATAAGGCATTAACTAACTATATTTCATTTGTGATCATTGATAAACGAATTCCCAAAATGTTGGGTGTTGTATTTCATGCTTCTCTTTCTATTATTGTTATTTCTTTCATTTCACAATGTTAAAGTTCCTTTAGAAATTGGCAACTAACGGCTGATTGAGCTCAGAGCTAACATTATCATTGAATCTGTAGTGACCCTTGAAGGGAGGTTCTAGGATTCGAGTCCCAAAGGGGGACATTCGACTCTATCCAGATGGAATTCTGCCCCTGTTTGGCCAGATACGATTCAGTCGCTACAGAGAATTCGGCCGAAATTTGGCAGCCAGTTACTCTGAGCACGAGCAAAAATATTAATTATGCTTATGGGATTAATTGACTCACTTGACGTGTCCGGATACATGAATCAATAAAATTGGCAACAGTTTAAGAAGTTTCAATGCGGGAATACTGTGGTCGTTCAAGCGTATAATTTCATTTGCCTGTATAGTAAAGAACTTAAGGAATCTAAATATTTATTTACTAGAATGTTTTTAATATATTCCTATTTATATTTCAAAAAAGGTTATAATTAAATATGTTTTACTATCATTAACTGATAAAATAAAAGTATAACTATAATTTTAAATTCTTTTATAAGGCTGTCACATAGATTTAATTTAAAAGTTCAAAAAGATCCAACAAAAAGATTTCGGACAGTCAAATTTATAAAAACAGTTTGCCACAAACATAAGTTTTTAATGTAAACTGTTTTTATAAATTTGATTGTCCGAAATATTTTTGTTAGATGTTTTTGAACTTTTAAATATAAATATATTTCTTATATTTAACAATTTTCTTCGTATTTGTCTTTTTACATTGTTTAGAAAATGTAAATTTTCTGTCCTTAGATAGTGTCCAGTATCGAAATGTTTGTGAAGATTTATAGTATATTTAAGTGAATTGTAGGAAAAACATTCATAGTATTTATATTTTTTGACATTCACAATACATACGAAGACCTCGGAGCAATAACATGCTATGCCACAATAAGTAAATTTTGAGGAAATGGAGAGTTAAGGGTTAGACATTGCATTCTACACGTTAGGATAAAGAACATTCATTTATGAATTACACTGCCATCTTGCGGCGTATCTTTAAAATAAAAATCCCAAAATCTAGATACACTTATGGGGCATAGAAAAACACTAATATCTCAATTTCATCAAAAATGTAACTTAGCATGTTATGGCTCTAATGTCTTCAGATGTTTTAAGGTAGAAACGCAACTTTTCTGAAATTCCAAAAGACGGTTCTTCGAGAGCAGTGCCAAAGAGTGAACGAGGCCCACGACGCTGCTGACAGCTCCCTCTGCAGGTTCGCGCCGTCCTTCCGCTGTTTGTTTATGTTCTTTGCCACAAAGACTCCTATAATAAGACACACTTGGGTTTGCCCTGAATCATCACAGATGGTTGTCTCCTTTCCCCGCCACATAGCATCGAGGCAGTTTCCATGGTAAACCAAAAACGGCTTGATGAGTCACATTAACATGAAACGTCCTCTTTTATACGAAGCAAAATATGTCCTTGCTGCGAAATTATATGCGGTCCTTATAAGGAACATATGCGGTCCTCATAAGGAAGATTAATAAGTTTTACATCTTATTTTATCAGTTAATTTGGATAGTCTTCCAAACGTATACAGGCAAGTGTTAGTATTTTTACATTGGCAAACATTCACAAGCTAAATTACTTGGGCACATCTTTTCAAGTTATTGCCCAAGAACTGTGGTGGTTGACTTTTATAAAACTCAATTAAATGAGCTGTGAAATTGGGGACATTCACTCTGCCTAAATATTACCTCACTTCTACTTCATCTATCCTGAAACTCTGAAAAAGTACACCTTTTGTGATAAAATTGAATGTATGTTCTAAAATACACCGTCATTTCTATAATTAATATAATTATTTACTTATCCTCATTTCGAGGCTTCCCTCCTAAAAAACTGTAGATTAATTACTGTTACTAATTGCTCAAAGTACTGAAGAAACCACGTAATGTTTCAAGAAAAAAATAAGATGGAAATAGAAGATGGGCGGATCGCACTTGTAACAGTCCGATCGATTGGAAACGAAACGACGAGTGTAATCAAGCGAAAGTTTAGGTACACCACACGAGTGTCGTTCCATCTCAATGGCCGCGTAAAAACGACTCGCCGACTCCCCCATCCAACATTCCCAAATAATTATTTGTGATCTTACTCAAGTTTTCAAGAAGTTTTTGATGCAAATCCATTATTTCTATTAGCCGCTTCTTCCAAAATTAGTATTTGAAAATAGCATACTTAGAAAATACTTACAAATAGTGTCATTTATTTTTTTAAATTACTTATTTTTATTTTAATTTTTTATTATATTTCGTATACTGTGTGAGTGCGCTGTCATAAATGTTATTATATTTTACAAGAAATCGTCGTCACAAAATCCTATAATTCTGCTACTGCTGGAAAGATAATTACTCCCCAGTCCTGCACCAAGATAATTGAAGGCGAAAAATTTCAATTTTGCAGAAAATGACGTAAAGCCAGATTATTGTAACACACATAATAATCGCGCATAACTCGGAAATGATACTTCCTAGGTTCTTAAGACAAGGAATAGTATTCCCAAAGGAATTGGTTTTGGGGGACATGTGCGAACAAGTGGGGACAGATGGCAGCAGATGAATCGTTGTACTACATTAGACCTTCATAACCCTCTCTTTACATTATTTTGCAGATTTATCTCTTCTGCAGACTTTTTAGTATGGGTGGCCAGGAATGAGCAGTTATTCTAAATCTAGGTAAAATTAAACTGAAGGAAAACGTATTTTTTCACAATAAAATGAAAGTGGATTTTTTGATTTCCTAAGCGTAACGTAATCTCAGTACTTAGTAATATGAGAATGTTTACTCATACACCATTCCGGGGGTATAATGCTGCAACATACAATGGTGCATATCAGACCCTTTAAAAGCAGCGGTCGTGGTGATGTTTGATTACCGAGGTAATGCCATTTCTAATATTTTGAGGTGATCCCCTTCACACTTCTACATCTTTCAAAGTATCCATCACTCTCCAGCATATTTATACATGGTATGCGGGATCTGTGCAGGTATAATTGCAGGATCTATCACCTTTAACTCTCAAGAAACTAGATCGTTTCTCAAAATCGACATTGTTTCTGGAGAACCGATTTTCAGAGCTTGGATCGCATTCAGGTCAGAAGAGTTGCAGACGCCCTCCGGAAACTCTCTGTGTGTTTACTGCAACGTTAATAGAATTAGAGACGGTTTCTTTGCAATCCATCTTGCGAAAGTAGATTGCAATTTATACTGCACTGGATTAAAAAAGACCAAGAAAAAGATAGGCATTAGGTTGCAGTTTGTACTACATGGTCTTTAAAAGAACCACTGAAAAAGGCGAAACTGGATTGCCTATCGCTTTTTATCCAACATGTAGGCGAAAGGCAACATGAAACAAACTCTTTGATGTACTGTACTTGTATTTTGTAATACTTTATACTTGATACGTGATTTTATTAGATATTTGATAAAATGTTCTTTGAAGCGTGAAATATGCTTTTCCAGTTGTTGTTTTTTTCAGAAATACTTGTAATAGTATAACTTTTACGTTCTAGGTTTTGCATTAATCCTTCAATAATTTAATCGCAAACAAAATTAAAACTCTGTTGATTGTGCAGAATGTTGTAGGCAAAATGTTTCGGTCGAGTCCGAAATGTTAGATCTCAAAGAAATTCTCCGATCAAACACAACTTGTAATGAAAAATTGTTTAGATCGCATACTTCCTATAACTCTTTACTAATTTTATCGCAAAGAAAATGACAATTACTTGAAATTCGGAAAAAACTTTCCACGTCAAAATTTTACTTTTTATCTTAAGTCTCGTCGAGAAGCAATTCCGTGATCAAATAGGATTAAAAATTCGATATCTATTGCACCTAGTGCAGTAATCATTTCCACTGCCACTCTCACAGTAGCAAGACAAAACCTCTGACGTCAACACGGGGTAAGATGGACGTCACAAACAGCGAAATGACACGATAAAGACTTATTTCCACCCCCCACAGGTTGCAATCGATAGCCTGGCAGGATAGGGCACAGTAAGGATCTTGAAGTGGAGAGGCTAATAGCCTCATGTAGAGTGCACGCGGTCGTATCGGAGTGCAGTTTCTTGGAACGTTCACGTCGAGAGCACGGGCTCTGTAAATGTCACAGCTCTCGAGGAATGAAGTCGACTGTAATCAACGGAAAAATGACCTGGACAATGTGGGAGTAAAAGGGTGCATTAGATAAATTGCACATTTGCTGTTATCGGCTGTTTGTTACACTTTCATTAAAATATTATGTTTACACATCGTAGATACTGAAAACCTAGTGGAGTGACGTGATTTGTTGATTTTCCCTTTGCATTTCACGAAGATCTGGTGACCATCTGATTCTGAAGTGCAATGTAAATACACAAAAAGGTTTGCTTGTTACAGTTTTACCCATTGGCTGTGGCCACAAATGTTCATGTTTGTGCGGACGGGTAAACGAAACGAGAAAAAGCCTAAGTTTAAGGTACCCTTCTCAGTTGTATTTTACTAGTATTTGGTAATTGCATTGCCTTTTGGGGTTGAACGCAAAATTCTCGTCCACCGAATTCAACATTAAATCTATTTACATTCAATTTTTAATCTGAACATGCTATACAAACTATTCTACTGTTATACGAGTATTAAATCGCGATTTTTTTATGTTTCTCAAATTTTGTAGGTAATTTATTGCAAAAAATATTAAATTGTATCATTCGTATACGAGTCATAATGACAAAGGTCCGAACAAATATCCGTTAACTCTCGGACTTTGCCGAATATCTTCAACTTCAAAAACCCGAATTTCTTCGTTAAGTGAGTTGAGGAAATTAAATATAAATAATTAAATTTTGTAGAAAATGAGGTTTTCAAAGGGCTATGAAATGGCAAAAGTCTCCATAACTCAATAGTAATTTTCCTCTTTTCACCGAGTTATTACAGTATTATTTATTATTTGAAAACATTACTGTGAGCCATTCACTACCTTTCGTTCTCTGTACATAGGCATCTATTTGGTGAACCCAAAACAACGGTTAACAACCTTTCAAATAGCACAGCTCTCTAAATTGATTATTTTAAACCTCACCGATCACGAAATTGAATTTAAAAAATATAAATACATTTGCATAATGGGAAAAAATCTATCTTATTAAAATAAATTTCATCTATTTAAGAAAAAAATTCTAAATTCTAATGTTTATAACCAAACTGTAAAAGCATATTTAACCATATTTAACTTTTAAATATTACTATTGTTTATTACAAATTTATTGTTGTTAGTTTTATTATTTTAAACAAATAGACGCTTATATTTGTATGCCGTATTTTACGTGTGATATTTGTTTCTGCTCGCCGGCGAAAGGTTAATGGGTTTATGGCTTGATCATTAATAAAACAAACTATCGTATTATAATGTTCAGATTCTTCTGTTGACCAAGTGTTGGCGACTTCTGATCCAGAAGGCTGCCTGCTGAACAGACAGCAGCTCCCCCATCGTAATCAGCGCCCGTGAAGCGAACGAGTAATGAGTCCTTTGTTGTGAACGGCGTCGTCCGCTCGCGGCGCGTCCATCTGCCCCTTGTGCAAATGCAATCTGGGCCCACTGTGTGTGTGATAGGGCGGGCGACATGACGTCGGTGCAGCTATATTGAGGGCGCCGTGGTTATCTCGCTGGGGTGGCTTTTACCGGCCCGAGCGCCCAGCCAGGGCCTGCCGCATGGTGGGCGAGCGAGCGCGGGTTCCGAGCCCGCAGGCACGAAAGGACAATAGCCGGTGAACGGGAACGTAAAAGAAAGTTGGAAGAAAGACTGATTGATTAGTGAATCTGCGTGCGTCAACGCTAAGGGCCAATAAGAGTATATTTTTATCACGGCAGTTGGCGTTGGACTGTACCCGCTGGCTGGTGAGATCCGACGCCGACATACCCGTCGGTTTGCGGGGTACCTTCACCCGCGGGGCGCCGTCCCAGCCGGGTTAAGCTCTAAGCTCACAACTTGTCTCCAGGCGTGTGTGTTGGTGAAATTCACATAAGTCTGTGTGGAAGTAAGAGATGGGGATATGACAAGGAAAGGAAAGGAAAGATCGCGCACGGTCCGTGGTCTGTTTGTTAGAGTACTGCTCCAGCATTTGCCTGGTGTTTTGACATAGCTACACAGCTGCATTGACCACTGTCTGGAGGTCTAGTGGCTGGTTAGTCTGATCTGTAATGTTCGTGGTTTCTCCAAACTACACCACGCGAATGTCGGAGCAGTACCCTAACAAACGGTCCATGGACCATGCGCTATCTTTCCTTCACCTTCCTCACACATTCACACTAACATGTATTGCACTCCCACACATGCCGGGAGACCGGTCGGGGGCTTACAGATCGTCCCGACGCGACGTCAGTCTCAAGCCGACGTGCGCTATCTTTCCTTCCTCTCCCTTGAGCTAGCTTCACCCCTTCCTTACAAACTTTTACATTTACAAGCACTACACTACCACATGTGCTGGGAAACCACTCGGGAAAGTAGTTTGTCCCGGTCGGAACGGTGGCAGAGATAGTATCTGGAGGAGGAAAACTCTGGTAGCTCTCGTGTAGATTGGCTGCGGATCTCACCTTCCAGTGAGAGAGGAACAACGCCACCTCCCCGATATAACTGTTATGTCGCGATAGTCACGGCGCGCATAAATTTGGAGGTGGCGCGCTAGCGTCAAGGCAGCGCGCCCTGACGGGAGCCGGCGGCGGCAGCAATCAGCTACAGCCACGGTTCGGCGGGCTCGCGCCATGAAGCGAGTCTCGCCGCCGGACGCCGGCCCTTTAAAGGGAGCCGGCCGACGTCCCGGAAGGCAGTTGGAATCTGCCCGGCATCGAGTGTACTTCGCAGCAGGATTGGAGACAGCACAGTCGACTACGCCACGCCCCCGGATCTCTCTCGCAGTATTACTTCGGACTTGGGCAACACCCTCGGCACGTCACCCGGACTTTGCAACGACCTACGCTCTTCTCGGTACATCTCCTGGACATTGAAGATTTGGCTACGACCTGGTTTACTCTACCGGTCGCTGGAACATTGTTTGTACCGAGAAAACGCTACTTTGTTAATAAAATTATTTTAACTGGATCTACTGGTTCTTTTTGGACACAACAATAACATTCACCACACTTACGGGAATAAACTAGTTGACGTGCCCGCAAACACTAGATATTTACTCATTGGGGAGTTAATCTACCTCATGGAAGTAATGAATCAATACTTTTCTGTACATCGTTAATAGCAAGAAGTGTGATTTTCCATTCTGGGTAATAAATACGACAAAATGCTGATCCAAGATCTAGATAACCGCTTAAGAGAATAGTATGATCAAGCGTGCGTTTAAAGCTAAGAATTCACTATTTCAGCTTTTCGGCTGTTATGTACCCAAGTGCTATGCATTTTCCCCGAATAGTCTAAAATACAGAAAATAGAACATTATTTTGGCATAATCGCGAAACCGATTTATTAAATAGTAAAAATTTCATTACAAAATTACTTTACAATTTTTGTTAAATTATCGTATTTTTTTAAAAATTCAGAAAAATTCTTACTAGAATAGTGTATTCCTCATACGAGTTCTCGTTTCTTAGTACAATTCGGATACGCACCACATGCCTTTATATGCGAAACCGTAGCAAAGAAATAGTATTCACGAGTATTTCCTCGGGAATCCCCATGTTTTTTCTTCATGATAATGATTACGTGTTCACAGAAAAACTCTTCAACAATGTTTACACTTACTCATTGCGTGCGGAACGTACAGCACATTCCATTGCAAGGAAAAGCAAGGTCGAGCGTCTGCATTCGCAATTTGTTCTGTCTCAAGCCTTCTTTACTCGCTCTGTGCCTTTGCGTTTTTTTGTTTCTCAATGTCTTTCGCGTCGGCGCTTTCCTCTGAGAACGTTAAAGCGTTCAACTCGAATAAACACATTTAGTTTCCTTGTGTGAATGAGTAACGATGGACCGAGGCATCCAGAAGTATTCTATCCATTTCCCCTAAGAGTAATCATGTAATATATTGATACAGTAACCATTGAACTGATACAGTTCTATTGCATTTTTATTGTGTTAACTACAAATATGAATGTTATTTAGTGCCGTGGTGACCGTTTATTCAGAGGTACGGTGTAGAGGTCCTTGTGGCTATCTCTTAGTGAGCGTGCTCGCTTTCCGCTACATAGACCCGGGTTCGATTCCTGGTCGACGCAAGACTGTAGTGTGCGTTTTTCTTGCAATATCCCAATATATGTTCCTGTGTGACGATGAGAAAATTCACTTCTCAGGTTGAGAAGACAGGAATACGGCGTGGGGATGTCTACGTACTAACCACACTACCCCCCTTAACCCACAGCCGCGAGGCAGGGACATCGCCGGTAGGCCTGAGCCCGTTCACGGGCTGTCGCGTCAAGTACATAAATACTGTGTAATGTACTGTGTGTTCACGCAAAATTAGGCGAAAAGTTCTCAAATTTTCAAAAAATTGTACATGACCATATTTCAAAATCTATCTTTAAGGAACACATTTCATTAAGGGAAGAATCTCTATCTTCCTAAATGTAGTGGTAGGAAGAGGAAAAAAATTTGAATTTTTGCAAATTTCGAAAAATTAAGAGTTTTCAACGGAACTGAGACCTGCACCATTCTCTTAAACGTCCTTTACACTAGCCCAACTACAAAATTTAATTAAATACGGTGGATCCTTTTTTTAAAAATGTCCCAAGGGCTTCATGTAAGTACCCTTCAAAATTAAAATATCGGTTTCAAATTGAAGGGGCCGCGACATCAGCCAGATCAATTGGGGAATATCAATTTTGGAAGAAATCGGCGGAACGGTTAAGCCGTTAGTGTTGTTCACAGACGGACAGACAGACGAACAGGCAGACGTTTTGCCGTCATCCGAGTTTTCAGTATCAAGGACCGACACAACATGGATTCTGGCTACACCACGTGTTAGAGGTTTTTTTCTCTAAATTTAGCACTGGATTTATCCACTTTTTCGTGACCAGAACCCTGTAATAAGAGTTTTTTCTGCCGAAACTTCGCGTTTTTTCTCGGAGCATTACATAACTTTTTCTCTACTCCTTGGCAAGAAAGTAAAAATGATTTAGTTGAACGTTGTTACGTCCATTGATTCTCTTGTTGCGACTGAAATTTACGAAAAGCGCTCCTCAATATCTCAAACAGTTTAAATGATACGGAGGGTGATCGCGATAAAAGATTCAACAGTCATAAAGATAAGGGTAAAAGGGTTGCTCTTCCCCACCGCATCGCCATTGGGTCACCAAAACCCTTGTTGGCACGTTGCGGCAGGCTCCTGGGCTGAGTCAGCATTTGGGACTGAGTGCTTTAGCGAACTATCCATAATGAAGATTACCTTAATTACGAACGTAATTTTCTAGCTACTGTTTCTCTTCACATTCTAGGACAATTAGTGGCCGGAAGCAGAAAAAATAGCTCATCTACTGAGCAGGATTTGAAACATTTAAATGAATTAGATTTAAAAAATTAATGAAAAATGTTGATCCCGGAGATTTCTGTGAATGCCTCTGCAATTGCTAGTGCACATTTTTTGGCAATATTAATAATATTGTTACCTTGCTTATTATTATATTGGAGGGTTCCATTTTCCAGTTCATGTAATCACTAAAAAATTCTCGTTTAGCGATATGCGGAAATTCATTTTTATTAAATAAATATTGTAAGGAAATTCCAAATATTATATTTTGAATGCTGGATACCGAGATATGTAATTTGCTTCCTCAGGTAAAAAGCTGTGTGAAATTTGCACAGGTTTGGAAAAAATCCTCACGAGCGGATGTAGATTGGCAGCCAAGAAGATAGGGTAGGACGGGCCGACATGGGAATCCAGCCAGCCAGCAGGGAAAGACGACCTTTCGCAAAAAAACGTGCACTATACTTACGGGAGCAATTCCCTTAGCAGCTGACGCGCCCGGAATCACTAATAAATCAATCAATCAATCAATTAAAAACGAATCAACGAGTATATTAATATATTAAAAAGATATTAATATACTTGAGAACCACCGTAATGCCTTCAGTTGATATAATTGACCCTCAACTCTTTCTTGCTCCCTGTCGGATGAAAGGATATTAAAGGGCGGGTGTCGTTGAGGCTCTGTGTGTGTAAGTGCCCTTTGCTCTGCAGGAGGCGCCGGGCCGCGGGCGGCGGAATCGCTGAGCTATACGTAAGCGGAGCCAACCGCCACTAAGGCAGGTACAAACATGCACTATACATACGGGACTAATGACTTAGCCGTTGTCGCGCTTGACTAATCGAACAATCATTAAGAAATTAGCAAATTTAAAGCAAAAAATTATCGTACTAGAAAACCAGCGTAATGCCTTCCAGTTGATATATTTTTTTATATATTATAATTATTTGTCACCTGATGATGGAAACCAAATGTATCCGAAACGTTGTGAAAAATTTGTATATAAAGCTGTTTTTTTAAAAGATTTCTGTCTTATCAATGATGGACCAACTTATGATATATTGATATAATTTCTCCTCAACTCTTGCTTGCTGCCTGGCGTTGCATTCGGATGCAAGGATATTAAACGGCGGCCATCGTTCAAGAGGCTCTTCTCTCCTGTGTGTGTGTGTGTGTGTGTGTGTGTGTGTGTGTGTGTGTGTGTAAGTGCTCTTTGCTCTGCGGGAGGCGGCGCCCGGGCCGGGTCGTGTCCGGAGGAGGAGGCGCTGAGCTGTGCGTGCGCGGAACCATCCGGCGCGGCGCCGGGGCGGGTCGGGTGGGCGTGGCCGGGAGCGACGGTGACGGTGGTGGCGGCTGAGGCCGAGGCGGAGGCGGTGGTGGTGGTGGTGGCGGCGGTGGTGGTGGTGGTGGTGGTGGTGGTGGTGGTAGTGGTAGTGGTAGTGGTGGTAGTGGTAGTGGTAGTGGTAGTGGTGGTGGTGGAGGTGGAGGTGGTTGTGGTGGTGGCGGTGGCGGCGGTGATGGCGGCGGTGGTGGTACAGGCGGCGGCGGGGCGGTGGGGGCGGCGGCGGGGCGGTGGGGGCGGCGGCGGCGGGGGCGGCGGCGGTGGGGGCGGGGGTGGCGTTGGGGGCGGCAGCGGGGGCGGCGGGGGCGGGGGCGGCGGGGGCGGCGGGGGTGGGGACGGCGGCGGGGGCGGCGGGGGTGGGGACGGCGGCGGCGGGGGCGGCGGCGGGGACGGCGGCGGCATAGGGCGGAGGTGAGGGACTCCCGGCGCGGCGCGTGCGAAACAGCCTTCGAGGTCAAGGCTGCTTACTAGCGGCGCGACGCGGCGAGATGAGGATTGGCCGACAAAGCGGAGCGGCAAGCAGCGGGCAGAGGAGGGCCGAGCAGGACGGCGGGATGGGACGGAACGGGGGAAAGGGGTCGGAGTCAGTAGGAATACGGGACGGTGTAAATCTGAGGTTCCGCGGCTCGAGTCCATATCTTCTTCGCTGACCGAGTGGCGCCGTATGGTAGGCTAAGAGGCCGAGGTTTCGCCTGTCTTCTTGCAAGCCTCCTCAGGGCAAGTAGGAGCCCTGAGGAAGACTGCAACATGGCAGTACAAAACGTAGGACCCTCAGCCTGCGACGCGTCGTCACACGGCAGCGAAGAAGATACGGTAGGACGGGTCGACATTGGATGGTTCGGGAAGAGGCATGGAAGGTAAAGACATGATAGGGCGGAGTTTTGAGGCGGGACAGCATGGCGAGGACATCGGAGTGGGAATTGTGTGACGGGGTGAAATGACGACAAGAGCTTGGCTCTGATGGCGTGAAGGATTTGATTTGATTCATTAGGGTTTTCGGGAGTGACAACTACTAAGGTTATTGTTCCCGTAAGTGTAGTGAACGTTTTCATCTCTTAAGGTGCCAGACATCTTCCCCCACTGGATGGCGAGATCCGAGACCGACCTGACGGTCGGTTTGCTGGGTTTTCAATATCTTCCACCATCTGGGTACCGCCCAGCTGGCACAAACTCTAAGCTTCCGATTAGTCTCTTGTTAGAGTACTGCTCCGGCATTCGCCAGGTGCTGATCGGAGAAACCACGGGAAATTACCGATCAGAGCAGCCGACCGCTAGAATTCTCCTCCAGACAGCATCTGAATAGCTACGTAGGGGTGAGTTGCAGGAATAACGAGACGCGGTGGAGAAGGGTGGTCAGGACGCATGGCGACGAGAGGCGAGGTTTAATGGGGAAGGGGGGGGCGGATCCAGCCCATGATTTGGGGGGAGGCGTATCATATATTTTTGTTAAACAATAAACATATTTATCATATTGTATATTATTTTCATAGTATATATGATAATATACAATGTTATTGTTTACATAATTATAACAAATATTTAAATCAATTGTGCCAAATAAAGGAAAATAGCAAACGAAAACCCTAGGTCTTTTGGAGGGACATGGCCTCCACGCCCTTCCCCTGGATCCGCCTCTGCGGGTGTGGCGGGTCTGTCGGAACAGAACCGGTCCGAGACAGTGCAAGGTGAATGTTGTATTGTCAGGCGGGGCAGAGTCGGAGGGGGCGAGGAGGGGCGGAGCGGAGGAGGGGTGGGGCAAGGCGGTAGTATGTACGACCGCGCCGCCGAGTAGTGCAGGGCGTGGCGGCAGGCGACTCGCGCAAACGAAGACGTACGCGTCCTCGCCCCCGCCCCCGCCACGCCTTGCCCCGCCCCGGCCCGCCCCGCCCCGCCCCACCCGCCCCCGCCGCACACGCCACACCCGCCCTGCCCCTCCCCTCCCCACGACTCTCCACGCCCCCGCCCCGCCTCACTACGCCCCGGCCCGTCCCGCCTCTCCCCGCCTCGTGCCACCTCTCCCCGCCCCCGTCCCGCCCCGCTCCACCCCTCCCCGCCCCACCCCGCCTCTCCACGCCTCGCCTCGCCCCTCCCCGCCCCGCCCTCTCCACCCCCCCACCTCTCCACGCCCCACCCCGTCCTGCGTCTCCCCGCCCCGCCCCGCCCCGTCCTGCGTCTCCCCGCTCCGCCCTGCCTCTCCCCGCCCCGCCCCGTCCTGCCTCTCCCCGCCCCGCCCCGTCCTGCGTCTCCCCGCCCCGCCCCGCCCTGCCCTGCCACTCCCGCCTCGCCCCGTCCGGCCTCACCCCGCCCCGCCCCGCCCCGCGTCCGCCGTTCCGGAGCGTGAGCAGCCTCGCCGCGCCCGACTCGTTGCCGCCTGCCGTCTCAGCGTCCGTCGCATTCCACACATCACCCCGACGATGCCCCTCGCTCTTGGAGGTCCCGACTTGTTGACACGCCTCCCTCTCGGGCACCGTGTGCTCCCGACGTAACTAGGCGGATCTCCACATTGTAACAACCCGATCCCGGCCCTGAATTCTACGATAATATACGCTCTGCCAATGATGACCAAGATGTTCCTCTCTACTTGGCCCTTGACTCGTGACTCTGCCTTGTCTCTGCTTTACTGTACAGCTTGTTTACGTTTTCACACGTCTCTCTCCTTCTGTTCAAAGTAAGGGCTCTTCTAGTTTCCTACACCACGAGTAATGTAGTTACGTTTAGTATAAATTATAATGTAAGTAATCACAACACATGAAAGAGTACTTCGTTACTCAACTGTATACTTTTCAAACATTCAACAAATAAATTTATAATAAAAAATAAATAATAACTTCTCTCTCATTTAGATGGCTGATTCTATCCCATCGTGAGTTTAACTCAAGAGCCAATATTGTCCTGTCTCTGCAGTGACTCTGAAGCCCCAAGGTTCGAGCCTTAACGATGGACAGTTTTTGTCACTAGGTAGATAGTAGCTGAAATTCAGCCGCTGTCGGGAGGGCAGTTACAGGGGACCGGATACTCTGATCGGTAGTTTTCCGTGGTTTCTCCGATCAACACCAGGCGAATGACGCCGCAGTACCCTAACATACAGGCCACGGACCGCGCGCGATCTTTCATTTCTCAACTTTGACCCCCTCCTCCTTTAACACACACTCTTATATGTAGTACCACATAGCCACACATATTGAGATCTTAGAACTTGTGCCGGTTGGGCGACGCCACGCTTTGGGGTGATACCTGGAGAGAAATTTCCGTGAAGCTGTGGTGCAGTTCGACGCCGGATCTCAGCATCCAGCGGGGGAGAACACTGCCACCCTCCAGGCGTTTAAAACATTAAACTAACGGGACTAATGACCATATAATTTGTCGTTCCTGGAAGCATCAGTCGAACTGCTCCTGGTTTCGCCGTGTTCCAAACTCTGCCACGTCTCTCCCGTTTCATTACGTTACTTCGTGAATGGTGGTGTAACAGAATCAGAATAAAGTACTTTTGATTTTACTCTCGTATGATTCGTTTTAGCTAATTTAAACATTAATTTTCTTGTAATATTTAATAGTGCCTTTTTTTGAGTATTCATGTGATTGTAATTGCAATCGAACTTTTCGACACTACCTACTACACTATATATAGCTACCATATCAGTTAGATCGACTTCAACCACTCCATGGAAGAGAATTATTCTGTATGTCTTAATTAAGATGAAAATCGATTACTTGAGAAGAGTTCTTGTATATAATGCACAAGGAAAGACAATAACGTAAATGGCGAAATATTACTATTTTCTATGTATGACCTTGCAGGTTTACTTAGATATTATCTGTGCAGGTTTACTTAGAATTTGAATTCGTGTAGAGTGCGGCGAGCCGGGAAGGAAGGGGGCGGACAGACCAGCTCAGTTTCCTCAAGCCATCAACTCTAGCAAGTGCAGTGTCTCTGATCGGGTGGTCCTGGGCTTCTAATACCGATGGCGGCGGGTTTTCGAGAACTATAGCCGCCGGCTTCAGTAATCGGTAGTTTTCCATGGTTTCTCCGATCAATACCCGGCAAATGCCGGAGCAGTACCTGACAAATGGGTCACGTTTAGAGTGTGATCTTTCCTTCCCAGTCCCTCTCATAACCTTAATATCAATCATCATCATCATCATGATGCCATCATCTCTTCCAATCCGGACTGAGGTAGCGTAGCATGTCCCGCCCTGTTCTGCTTAGGATCGCGGTGGGGAAGAGACCGTAAAAGCCCTGAACTGTGCGGGTCTAACGCCAAGAAATAGACTTTAGTTTTATTTGTGGGCGTTGCTGGTGTGTTGTTTATTAGAACATTTATGTTGGGGAGTTCGTTCTTCATTTTATGGCATGTAAGCATTTCACTACAACAGGCAACACAAATAAAATTATGAGTCACGACACAAAACTAGAAGACCCTCTCTAATGAATCGTCAGTCAGATAATTTTTATAGATTAATATTTATTCCTAAGTTGTCTGAAATGTCTAATAAGTATGGGGAATCTACGTGACTACTCGTCAACTTGCATTAACCCCTTCGCTAATTCACCGCGTATGTAAAAAACCGTGACGTATTTTATTTTCTGTATCCTGACACCGGTCCTAAACGTTATCAAGAGATAACACGATAAACTCTGCACTCGCATGAAATGAGTGAAAGGGAGGCGTGTCTTTGACATGTCCCCTGCGTGTGGGCAGGCGCGTATTCACTCCATCGCAGCACTCAAGTAATGAATGAGCCCCGATGCACCGAGATGCACCGATGTACACTTTGCACCGACGTACCGAGAACGAGTGAGTTCTGCCACGTTACCCGGCACGTGGATGAAGTATTAATCCGACTAAATAACCTCCCGCGAAGTACAGTGGTGTGGTGCAATTCTCGCGAATTAGATGTTGCAATCATCTATTTAGAATATGGGCTACCATGGCAGATCACAAGCTATTTTTTTACATTTTTTTAGTGTGTTTTTTATCGGGCATCTACGGATCCCGTTCTTGCTGTAACTGGTGTCAAATGAGTATATGACTTTACGAGGTGGAATTAACTCATCCCGCATGCAGAGGGCGGGGTATCTTTCAAGAGAACAATGACGTGTAAATGTATTTTTGAGATTATTTCGACCGACTGACATCGTGAAAAGGGCGTGGCCGGAAACGGGTATGTAATGGAAGCACACATGTAGACCAGGAAGCAAACATGTAGAGCAGACCAGATCTGGCTCGGCGGCGGGTTTTAATCTTTTCATTGATTCATATTTCATTCCCGGGCTATTTTATTGATTGATTTGTGATTGAAGGCCCGTCAACTGCTAAGGTGATTAAGATGACCGACGTTTCGACCATCTTATCGTGTCATACCAGCCCTGAGGAAGACCACGACAAGATGGTCGAAACGTCAGCAACACAGCCTTCGACGCGGCGTCACCCGGACAGCCAAGATCATCCACATGACTCCGGCCGCGGAAGCCTACGACTTCATGCTAAGGTGATTAGTCCCGTTAGTGTAGTGCGTGTTTTTTTAACGCGGGAGGTGAAGGTGATCTTCCCCTGCTGGATGGCGTGATCCGGCGCGGACCTAAACGTCGGCTCGCTGGTGTTTCTCCATCCAGGTATCTCCCACAAGCGGGGCACTGCCCTTGTGGAGAAGCTCTAAGCTTCCGACACGTGCGGTACTGTGGTACATGTCTGTGTAAGTGATGAGGATAGGATCAGGAAGAGAAAGAGAAGATCGCGCGCGGTCCGTGGCCCGTTTGTCAGGTTTCTACTCCAGCATTCGCCTGCTGTTGATAGGAGAAACCATGGAAAAATTCCGATGCCGAGAGGAGCCGGCCGCTAGAATTCTCATCGAGACGGAAGTCAGTACATGCACATTGCATATGAAGTAGAGAACCATGTAGTACAATGCATTTATTGTCACTGGCACTGCCTTCTTTGTCACTGGCATCCTGTAGTCAAGATGCATTTCGTAGCTGCATTAATCCACGCGCCCGTGTGTACGTGTGCGACAGTACGGCGCCGAAGTAAGAGCGTGATCATCCTGTAAAATGATTCCCGGAAGATAATATAGGTGTCGTATTTACTTACTGCTACCGTAAACGCTGCATTGTAAACACTTAATTGTTGCTTAACGAGATTCGTAATGTGAAGTGCATGGCTGTTCCTGGGAAGTTGGCGTCAGTGTCGGATCCAAGACAGACTCTCCACCCGATTTTACACAAACCTATCATCCTGCCCTGCAACCCAAAAATTTAATTTAGGTACAACTTCAAAATCATATCCAAGAATCAAAAGTCGGCATTCGAAAGACCTACATCGACCTCCGTAAAATAGCAGAAAAGAAAACAGTTAATTAACAACAACTTAGAAATAAATTCGAGTAGTTAGAGGACTCTTCCTGGACACTCCTCGGTAATTAGTTAATATTTAATTGTAAGTTAAAAAATATATAAAATAAGCCGAATGTTATTGAATTTGTATAAAAATTGTATGTATATTCAAAACCTAGAAAGGCCTAACAGGCCGAACAAGGATTAATAAATTATTTAAAAAAAAGTTGTCGGATCCAAGGGAGGGGGAATGGGGGCCACGCCCCCCCCCCAAAGGCCTAGACTTTTCGTATTCCTTAGCTAAGGATAAAGGAATACATATATTTAGCTAATATCCTTAGCTAAATGTATGTAAATACATATTTATGTTAGAATTGTTTAATTAAGTAATATTGTATAGAACCACATATACGCTACAGAAACAATATACTATATAATAACAAATATGCTTATTATGTAACAAAAACCTATAATGTCCCCTCCCTTTAAATGATTGGCTGGATCCGCCCCCTGGTTGGCGTGTATGTTTTGGAATGATGAATTTGAGAGTCCGAGCTGGTCCCGACTTCTCCCAAAAACGTTTGAACACGTTTCTTCAAATTGTGTCCTGCAATCATTTACCAACCAGTACTCCGATTTTCAAAAAACAAAATTGTGTACTGGTGCATCTTAAAGTGGGGTAAACTCATAAGTTTCCAAGAATTCGTACTAAAAAAAGTAAAGCACGTAAAACTTACTTTGTGTCTTGATGTACTCAGTTCAAAATGCTCCATGTACTAGATAATAAGCAATGATGCAAACACTGATGTATAACATTTTTTTTCTTCTAGTACTACATCCTGCTTGATATGTTGGAAATCGCGCATAAGAGAACTGGTAAATGAGATTGTTGGACGATTACGAGAAAAAAACACAAGATCAGTGCATCGCCAGCATCAGTTGCAACCAACGCAAACCATTCACACTGTTGGGATGGACGATTACTCGGTATGTATTGCTTTAAATACTCTTGAATAACGATGCAGGTCCAGTGTTTATGACTATTAGATTATGGACGCCATCTGTTTAAATCTTGATATGTGAAATCTCTTTTGTAATAATCATGATCACGTGAAACGTGGAAAGTTCAGGGATATTCACAACGAAAACTGTGTGTAAATATGTTAGATAAAGGGTTAAAATTCAAATTTCTCAGAATAATGAAAATGTTCATTTATCGTTACTCCTTCCAAGTACCACACTTGTTTTTTTGTCTATAATTACAACAAGAGTTGATTTAAGTTAACAAAAACATAAATACCGTAAGTTCAACTAAATTATTAGAATTAAGCATACTTGCAGGAGAGGTATGGACTCATAGGCTTCGGAAATTAATCCACATTATTTGATCTCCATACTTTAAAACTAAAAAAATATATATTAATGATCGAGAGTGCATTAAATAATACGTTTCTGAAAACCATCCTCACCTTATTAGCTGCATCCGAACTGTAGGACAGTTAACAGAGATTTTTCGTTAATCAATTAACTATCGTCTTGTCCGATTTTAAATATAATGCGAATTGAGCTTTGATCAGCTGGTTTGCACTTATCCCAATAGGGTGCTTCAATTTCAATAATTAAGTCGTCACGAAGCTCCTGGTTGGATAACCTCTTCCCACGTGATCAAATGTCAGTTCGCTATGTGTTTAAATTGGATTCAAACTGAACGAGTTTAAGATTGAAAGGACCAATACTGAGCGAACAGGAACTCAGCAGGACGAATTAAATTTGTTAGACATCAATAAGACGACTTAAATATTCCAAAGTTATACTTCACGGTGATAATAATATCCTGGTTGAAGCCTTATAAAAGTATCAGTTACATAACTCGGTCTTGCTTCACAAAAGAAGTTGAAGCATAAAACTGCACAGAAGCGCAGTGTCGGATCTTAGCGAAAGGAAATGCGCCTGGGCGAAATGGTCGTGGCCTACCCGAGGGTTGAGTTAATAAGCCATACGCTCATAAGTAGGCTTAAGGTTCTGCCTTCTTGTGTCAAATTTGTGCGATATGCGCGGGAAGTTCCCTTACAGAAGAATAAGTTTCGAATTACAGATCGGATCAGGTCTACCCTGAGGTCCCTCACCTGGTTTTTGGTCTCCGAATTAGATGTGTGTGTATGCTGAAGTCTATTGGTTCCTTGAATCTTTCTTCAATACGTGGGTAGCATCATCACGACTTCTCTCAAGATATACCACATTGCACAAGTCACGATTTTGATTAGCGTACTCCTTCTTAATATTCGCCAAATATAAACGAATAATATTTCGAAAATTATGTAAGTTATGATTCTCACGTAGATACGGAGTTGCCGATTGTCTGAAGACAGAAGGTAAAAAAAAATCCTTTACGCTTTAAATTTAGACCATTAGAACTACAAATTTGTGAAAATCATGAAGACAGACAAATCAATGTCTCACTCCTAACACTCCACTGAAACTCTTCCACAGGATATCACAGTAGTTGTTATTGATTTGATTGAGTTGTATGCTGATATTTTCGCCTCACGGTGATGAAAACCTTGCCACAAGAGTTGTATAATACTCTGGAACTGGCTCATAAGATACGGGGATTAGGTGAACCAATTGTTGTTATGTTTAGTAACATGTTCATTTTTATACTCTTTTTCCGCAAGATTAAAATTATTCAGTCCTTTGAATAAAACATTGCTGCAGGTTTTGACAGCGCCATCGCTGAAGGGAAACTGAGAATGCGTACTGCTGATCGTTTCCTTTCACGTCAATAGGTGCGCTGATATTCTAGCGGCTTGCCACGGTAACGCGAGTCGTACTACTGTCACCAGTAAGCAACATTAACACAACTTCGCTAGCAAAATGTGTAATACAGTACTAATTCCATCCTTCGTTATATTCGGCCCATTGGTTGAAGCTAATACTATGCAGACTCTATTCCGTGTCGGTCGAGCTGACGAACATTTCGAGTACTGGGGATGTCTTCGGTTGACAGAAACCGGGTAGATTTGACGTGCGAACGTAGTCAAATGATGGCACTCTTCAAAGTTTAGAGAAGGACGTAGACAGACGAGCGACAATACTATCTCCTCCATCCTTTAAGTGGTTTCGCTCCTGATTGCTGTGTTTGAATGAAAGAGATATAATAGCGGTGCACTTTATCCACATATCCGCTGAATGAGGGGTGTGTTACTCACCTGGATTAATAGAGCCCTTGACCCAAAGGAATCTCATTAATCTATCCCTTGAGGAAGCACTGTAATTTATAAAGTTTCTTTATTTTACGAATTTAATTCGTTGCCGAAATTATGAACATTTTTATGAATTTTTTGAACAAATTTATGAATGTATTAATCAGGTAAAGTTTCTTTAAGATATTAAACGAACTGTAGAACAAACACGAAAAATACGAAATGCATATTATCACTGATGGATGAAACATTCAAGCCAGACATGTTTAACGAGACAAGCGCATGATAAAGAGATGAGATCGCCTGTTAATTGGATGGAGGTGACCTTGAAAATATCACGGAGCGGAAACGGACTAATTATTATAACTCTGACACGAACGAAAACATTAGGGTGCACTTCCTGTTCTGACATCACGATGCAAACTTTACTAATACTCCATCATAGTACAATCTGTACTAATTTTCAGGACCTTCATTTCACTAGATGCGAGAGAAGAGGTGGTTTATAAACTTCTCTCGTCAGAATTATCACACCAAATCCGTGGCTTGTTTGCCAAGTTCGCTGAAGCTTGTACTACATGTGATCGAAATGTCTTTCTATTAAATAGTAATAGTTCAAAGCTGTGCCAATCGACATCCGGGTATGCGCCTTGTATCGTTCGTTCGGCGGTAACCACGTCAATGATCGATTATTGTAGTTGGCCTCTACATTGTCATTTAGGCCTTCGGACCAAAACACTTAGCGTGTTGTGATATAAAAAATTGTCCTCCATCAGGACTCGTAGATGGGACCCCTCTTTTCACTTAGCTTCGGTTGTAGACTATAGAAGTTGTCTATAAAATGCTTTAGGATTAGACCCTGATGGACAAAGCCTCATGAGAGTTTCGTGCAGAACAGAAAGTACTTGATAGTGTTTGTTACTTCAGGGATATGACCTGTCTATATATTTTGCCCCTGGGGATACGGTAATTTCGAAAGGTTTCCATTTTCTAAATACTGTTTTCAGTAATAAGTGCCTAGAGACGGCGCTCATATCAGTACAAGACAGAAAATCAACCACCCTTCTGATGCAACGCCTGGGGATCATATCGGTGGTGAAGAATGAAAACAAATAGTGGATTATCCTATATTTTTTCAACTAATGATATCAAACTTCCCAACACAAAAACTTGAAATAACATTTTTTCGAAGGCAATTATGTCTTGTTGAAAATGTGCTTCTACATTAGTTTATACGAAACTTTTCAAGTCAGTTTCGTTTTCGGCGAAACATCAGATTCGTTTTAATTTCTGGTTATTTCTGTGAAAAACTTATCACATTTGAATATGTTGACTACGTGAAACAAACTCATCAATTGCGACCATTTCTGAATCTAACTAGTACATCGATTCTAAGAAGTGAATTGTGATTATTGAGAGCGGTATATTGTGTTTTATTATAAGACAAATTATAATGAAGCAGAAACTATAATTTCGCCCCTAAGTTATTCGTAGAACACGAAGAATCATCAGAAAAGTAGGCCTGAATATGAAAAATATTTCAAGGAAAACGATTTTTTTTTTTTCATTAACACAACACTGTCGAAAATGTGCCTGTGCTTTTAAACCATACCAGCAACACATTCATAATACTTTCCACGAATGAATTTTTATGAATTCCTGTCTCTGCTAATTAACCCTCTGGTTGGACGACGGCAAGATATACTCCTTGCTTACCGTTAACTCCTGGGCATTTCCTTTAAAATTGACCTTCCCCATACTTGGGTTTTTATTTCTTGGCGCGTGGGCTGTTGTCTACAGGATGGAATATCTCACGGTATTTCTCATCGTTTTCGGTCGTGCCACTAAGAGTCGCATAATCGCTACTGTGTCGAGCGATGCTGGCGATCATGCGACTCCTAGCGGTACGACCGAAAACGACGCGAAATACCGTGAGATATTCCATCCTGAAGACAAGAACCCACGCGTCAAGAAACAAAACCCCAAGTATATTTGCATTAATCATACTTCTTAAAAATGTACACTCTTGCTAATCGATATAAATCACAAACCTTCGGCAAATGATAAAGGTTTTAAGGAAGAACATTGACTACATTAGCTTGGTCTGCCAAAGTATTCTTTCGTGCTACAAGGTCACTGCCCAGAAAAAAATAAAAGTATCAACAACGACTTTCGAAAGCTTTTATTGACACGCGAAGCGGAGAAGTACCAATCTTGTTTTCAGCAAGTAACTTCAGCCTGCAGGTTAAGGCTGCTTTCATCTATACCATCGACCGGTCTTATCTGTTTTAAAAAATTGCCGATTTTCGTTTCTCGTGAGTGGTCACGAACTCTGTAAATCTATGAAACTGAAACGAGATGAGATATTCGAAACTTCATAAGAAGGTGCGTTCAAACAAGAGCATATTTGCACAGGTATAAAATGTTAGGATGCTGAAATGCATATTATATCTGTGGTCACTCCTATTTTTCCTCACACTTATTATACCTACTCTGTATTCCGTTATTACTGTACTCTGTATTCCAGCATTTCTCAATTTGATCTGCAGAACATGTGAATTCTATGACGAAACTCAACTTTTGTAAGTCACCTGTATTAATTTTTATATTATTTCAAAAGGCATTGTCTTAATCAATTCCAACCTAACACAATTTCTTAGCAAGTTCAATAGTTTATTAATTCTTCAATAATGTTGTTCTATTTTATAGTTTTACACAATTCACAACGGGCGTTTTATGGTTGCTCCGAAATAGAAACTATGTTCGCTCTTAGTAGTAGAAAATATTTCCAATGGCAATGGATTTAGTTATCTTTTATAGTTCCCTACGTGTAGGAATCGACTCCTAGCTGCGAATTCGTTTAGATTTTAATGTTCACTTTGTAGCGTTCACCATTAGTGTCAACACGTTTCGGGTCATTGTGAAGGGAACGTTGCTGATATTGTTGAAATCACATGTCGTTTCCTTGTACAACGTCGTTTCCTTCGTGTCTTAATGCCGGTCAGTTTGGCGATTCGTGAGCGGAACAGATTCGCGGCGATTCGTGAACGGAACAGATTCGCGGCGATTCGTGAACGGAACAGATTCGCAGCGATTCGTGAACGGAACAGATTTGCGGCGATTCGTGAACGGAACAGATTCGCGGCGATTCGTGAACGGAACAGATTTGCGGCGATTCGTGAACGGAACAGATTCGCGGCGATTCGTGAACGGAACAGATTCGCGGCGATTCGTGAACGGAACAGATTCGCGGCGATTCGTGAACGGAACAGATTCGCGGCGATTCGTAAACGGAACAGATTCGCGGCGATTCGTGAACGGAACAGATTCGCAGCGATTCGTGAACGGCACAGATTCGCGGCGATTCGTGAACAGCACAAATTCGAGAAGCGCGCCAAGTCGGCAACGACATTCGCCAATCGCCTCAGCTGTGAAGGGGAGGAGGCGATAGGAGAGGAGAGGGGAGCGTAGTCCGTGCGCCCCACTCCGGATGTGACGTCATTGTTTTTCCGCGCCGAGGTCCACGCGCTGGCCTCCGGGCCCCGAGTAGACGCTTCGACAGAGGCTGCTTGTTGGCGCCACCTTGTTGCCGTGAGTGGAGACGAGGCGGAAGAAGGTGCATGCGGCGTCAGCAAGGTTTGCAAGATGCTGTCGCAGCTTCATTCAGACGTGTTCGCCACTCCTTTACGATGAATTTATCTCACTTTTCCCCTAAAGTTTCGGCTATTTTTATTCATTTATTTACCCCACGGGTAGTTCAGGGACATAGTGCTTTCTGTGAGGCGGTCCAAGGTTCGATTCCCGGCCGGGACAAAAATGAAGATGGAGTTTTCTAATACAAATCATTTCAGTTCTATAGCTAAGGTCCGATTAAATTAAGAAGGTGATTGACATTTGTGAGTGGAGGGGAGCGACGTTGCCAGGTCGCAAACCACTGAGCACGTGTTACCGGGACACGAAAACAAACACTTCAAAACATACGTGTAAAAGTGTAAAAAATACGACAAAAGCCTAACCTCAACGCAACTCATCACAACACAGTACACATTGCGCGCGCAGCACAGGCAGAAACGCGGCCGGCGCGGCGGCAGGGAAGTCGCTGTGCGATGCTCAAATGTTCCCCGTGTTCGGCAGAGGCAACTGAGCGACCTGACACGTCACGTTTTGTCTAGTTGGCAGCTGCCATGGAAACGGGAGAGGCGTCCTGACGTCACACAGAACTGTCAATCACCTTCTTAATTTAATCGGACCTTACGTGGTAACAGAGCTCAGAAAAGCCAAGTACGGTGATGAGAATAAGTCATATCTCCCTGACCCCATCATAAAGTTATGATGGCGTTACATAGCGTAGAAGGAAGGACACCGTCGCCCATAATTTGAATATGCTTCTCTTAGAACAGTACTTAGTAACATTTTTACTTTTTTATTTATTTGCGAAATACCGCTCAAGCCCATACTGTATGTCGTTGGAAAAGTTAATGAAAGGCTACATATACTGGCCACATCTAAATCAAGGTTTGTCGTCTCACACACGAAAAACCTCTAATCTGAAAGCGGATAGGGCCTACTTAGAGGGAAGCATATTTGCAAGGCGAGAGGAAATTTATTTATTTATTTATTTCTCGAAAACAGTAAAAACTGTATATGACGTGTGGGGAAAGAGATTACCTGCGCACATTTTCTTGAGGAGCAGAATTAAAAAAAAAAAGAAAAAAAAAAAGAGTGTCGCGTTCGTTGCGTAAGGTCACGTGCTTTCCTTTGGCGCGACGTGTCTCCTGACGAAGACGCCTGGCAGGGCCCCATGACACCCGCCGCATACGCGATCTTCTTCGTCGCCTCCTTTCCTCGTAGGTGTCTCGGCTTTTCACACGCTTACACCATCCACGAGTGACTCCGTCTGAACACCGAGAAGCTGGTGAGGGAGTGGCGTTGTCATTCAAATGGTATATTGGAAGAATCTCTCAGGCCTCTTTTCGTTGAACTTGTACTACCACCATTGCTTTGCATATATATTTTTGAATTGCTTTTCACGCATGCCACGATTGAGTGTGTCCATCTGAACACTGAAAAGCTAGTGAGGGAGTGGCGTTGTCATTCAAATGGTATATTGGAAGAATCTCTCAGGCCTCTTTTCGTTGAACTTGTACTACCACCATTGCTTTGCATATATATTTTTGAATTGCTTTTCACGCATGCCACGATTGAGGGTGTCCATCTGAACACTGTAAAGCTGGTGAGGGAGTGGCGTTGTCATTCAAATGGTATATTGGAAGAATCTCTCAGGCCTCTTTTCGTTGAACTTGTACTACCACCATTGCTTTGCATATATATTTTTGAATTGCTTTTCACGCATGCCACGATTGAGGGTGTCCATCTGAACACTGTAAAGCTGGTGAGGGAGTGGCGTTGTCATTCAAATGGTATATTGGAAGAATCTCTCAGGCCTCTTTTCGTTGAACTTGTACTACCACCATTGCTTTGCATATATATTTTTGAATTGCTTTTCACGCATGCCACGATTGAGTGTGTCCATCTGAACACTGAAAAGCTAGTGAGGGAGTGGCGTTGTCATGCAAATGGTATTGGAAGATTCCTTCAAGCCTCTTTTCGTTGAACTTGTACTACTACCATTGCTTCGCCTATATATTTTTGAATTGCTTTTCACGCATGCCACGATTGAGGGTGTCCATCTGAACACTGTAAAGCTGGTGAGGGAGTGGCGTTGTCATTCAAATGGTATATTGGAAGAATCTCTCAGGCCTCTTTTCGTTGAACTTGTACTGCTACCATTGCTTCGCCTATATATTTTTGAATTGCTTTTCACGCATGCCACGATTGAGTGTGTCCATCTGAACACTGTAAAGCTGGTGAGGGAGTGGCGTTGTCATTCAAATGGTGTATTGGAAGAATCTCTCAGGCCTCTTTTCGTTGAACTTGTACTACTACCATTGCTTCGCCTATATATTTTTGAATTGCTTTTCACGCATGCCACGATTGAGGGTGTCCATCTGAACACTGTAAAGCTGGTGAGGGAGTGGCGTTGTCATTCAAATGGTATATTGGAAGAATCTCTCAGGCCTCTTTTCGTTGAACTTGTACTGCTACCATTGCTTCGCCTATATATTTTTGAATTGCTTTTCACGCATGCCACGATTGAGTGTGTCCATCTGAACACTGTAAAGCTGGTGAGGGAGTGGCGTTGTCATTCAAATGGTGTATTGGAAGAATCTCTCAGGCCTCTTTTCGTTGAACTTGTACTACTACCATTGCTTCGCCTATATATTTTTGAATTGCTTTTCACGCATGCCACGATTGAGTGTATCCATCTGAACACTGAAAAGCTAGTGAGGGAGTGGTGTTGTCATTCAAATTGTATTGGAAGAATCCCTCAAGCCTCTTTTCGTTGAGTTTGGACTATTACCGTTGCATTGCCTGTACGTATTTGAATTTCCTTATAGGGGCCTCGGCATTCACATGCTCATGCCACGAATGAATGGGTTCTAGTCACACTGGCATCCGGATATGCCGTAACGCAATGCTTCTGTGAGTCGCCTACCCACTTGAGCAAGGCGGGACCGCCATGCCAACTTTCCGGGTGGGTACCGGAGTCGAACTGTACTGCGATTTTTCTAACTTTGCCCCTCAAGGCCCGTCTTCGCGATGGAATATGTCATGGTATTTCGAGTCTTTCTCAGCCGTGCCGCTAGACATCGCATGATCACGACCGTATCAAACAGTGCTTGCGATCAGGCGACTTCTAGCGGCACGACCGAGAAAGATGCGAAATGTTATGTGATATTCCATCGTGGCTATAGAGGCTTGAGAGGTAGAGTAAATAATATCGTACCATAAGCAACGCGGTTTCTGCTCAGGCCTTGTCCAGTAGAGTCCGCACGGAGATATCTGTTCACTCAACGACATGAAATCCGATCGAGACACACGAGAAAGAGAACACTGGGCAAGCGCAGTAAGCCATCTGAACACACTTTTGCTGTTCAGAAAATATCGCGTAGCCTAAAGAGCACTAGGAATTGAAATTGCCAAAATGACGACCTGAAATTTGTTGTGATTGCGTTAGTATTTTCGTTGTTTTTCTTGTGTGCTATCTTGCACGAAATGTGAATGGAATTTTCGGAAGCTACCTGTCAAAAAAACACAAAGACAAAGTTTTTTAGGCGACATTGCTTACAACTGTTTCCCTTCTATGTGACGTCTCAAAAACATTGTCTTTCTGGCTTGTTGTCAGGCAGCTTTCGAAACTTACATTGAGTGTAACCGTCTGCTTGCTTTGTGAGGTCTCAAAAACATTGGCTTCCAGGCATCTTTCAATCTGCCTGTTATAAAGACAGAAAGTCAATTTTTTGAGACGGCATTGAGCGTAACTGTCACCCTCCGACGTGACGTCTCAAAAACATTGACTTTCTGGCTTTTACATAGGCATCTTTCGAAAATTACATTGAATACAGCCGTTCTGCCTTTTCTGACAGCTTCGAAAACATACATTCACATTTCACAGCACAGTTTCCTCCCACGAACTGTAGTCGTGCAGTACACTGACCATTCGCAGTCTGTCGGGAAACGGGCGACGCGGCTCTCGATGACATTGCGTGTAACCGTCACCCTCCTATGTGACGTCTCAAAAACGTTGACTTTTTGACAGACAGCTTCGAAAAATAGCAAACACATTCCAGTGTACAGATTACGTGCAGTGTAGTCATCGGTCACAATCTGCGCGGAAGCGCACATCGCGCCACTGCGTGCGCCGACTACGTCTTAAAAGCATTGACTCTCTCATACGTGCCACTTCAAAAACATTGACTTTCTGGCCTTTAGACAGGTAGGTTTGGAAAATTACATCCACATTTCAGTGCCAGATTCCACGTGCGAACGTGTAGTGTACTCACCGGTCGCAAGTCTGCCCGGAAGCGCGCGGCGCGGCGCTCATCGACATTGAATGTAACCGTCATCCTGCTACATGACATCTCAAAAACATTGACTTTTTGACCGGCAGCTTCAGAAAACAGCAAACACATATCAGTGCACAGATGACGTGCAGTGCACTCACCGGTCGCAGTCTGCCCGGAAACGTGCGGTGCGACGACATTGAGTGTAACCGACTACATCTCAAAAACATTGACTTTCTCCTATGTGCCATCTCAAAAACATTGACTTTCTCCTGCGTGCCGTCTCAAAATCATTGACTTTCTCCTACATGCCGTAAACAAAACATTGATTTTCTTGCTTGTATAAAGGCAGCTTGGGGAAATTACATCCACATTGCAGTGCTAGTTTCCACGTGCAAATGTATAGTGCACTCACCGGTCGCAGTCTGCCCGGAAGCGCGCGGCGCGGCGCTGCGCGTGACGACATTGAGTGTAACCGACTACGTCTCAAAAACATTGACTTTCTCCTACGTGCCGTCTCAAAAACATTGACTTTCTCCTACGTGCCGTCTCAAAAACATTGACTTTCTGGTATTTCGACTGGCAGCTTTGGAATATTACGTCCACATTTCAGTGCCAGATCCCACGTGGGAACGTGCAGTGCACTCACCGGTCGCAGTCTGCCCGGAATCGCGCGGCGCGCCGCTACGCGTGACGACATTGAGTGTAATCGACTACGTCTCAAAAACATTGACTTTCTCCTATGTTCCGTCTCAAAAACATTGACTTTCAGGGTTTTAGACTGTCAGCTTTGGAAAATTATATCCACATTTTAGTACCCAGATTCCACAAGCGAACGTGCAATGTACTCACCGGTCGCAGTCCGCCCGGAAGCGCGCGGCGCGGCGCTGCGGGCCGGCGTCCCCGCTGCTGCTGCTGACGCCGTTGCCGTTGGCCGAGGCGCTGCTGTGTCGCGAGGAGCCGTGCGTGCTGCTATTGCAGTAGTAGGAGGGCGGCGCGCCCCCGCGCGACAGCCGCGCCATCTCGGCCTTGACGCGCGAGCAGCGGCGCGCCGTCAGCGCGAACAGCACCACGTTCACGCCCACCATTACCGCCCCGCTGCCCTGCAGGTACAGCGCGCGGCTCACCGTGCCCCCTGCAACGCAAGCAGTACTCGCTTTAGACACGAGCGCAGAGGACTCGAAAGAGGCAGGAAGAAAAGAGGAAATAAAATAGTAGAGAAAGGAAGCAAGAATACAGTAGAGAAAATTGTAAAGTAATCACCATCATCATCACCATTATTATTATTATTATTATTATTATTATTATTATTATTATTGTTGTTGTTGTTGTTGATGTTCCTCTATATCACGACTAAACATGTTATATGTCGTCTGAATAAATCTACTCCAGGTTGCAACCAGCTACCTAAGGAGCAGATCTAGGGACTGTCGGTGCGTCTACAATACTTTGCGCAAAATGTGGGCTGTTCGAAGTAAAGCAATTTCTTGCACTTCCCTGTTGTTTGAATTACCTGGAAGTTTAGACAAGTTCTTACTTAAATTTTGCGGAACAAATCCCAAAGCTCCGATAACTATCGGTACGACCTGTGCTTTTACGCCCCACGTTCGGCTGATCTCAATTTCCAAACTCTTGTATTTAAGACGTTTCTCTGCCTCCTTGGTTACCACATTTTTATCACAAGACACCACATCTACCGGTATTATTATTATTATTATTATTATTATTCGCGGATGGGACACAACTGACCACGCAGGACGTTTCTCTATTTCGAGTCCGTCGTATTCTGTCCTGGACAGATCAACGTGTGGAATTAAGGGGATCAGCCTCTCGGCTTTATCCCTTGGTTAAGACAAGGTTGTTAGCTTTGAATAATCAAGTATGAAGGGACAAGATAATGTTTTTACTATTGTTATTATTACTCCTTTATTTCTATTTATGTGCAGTATTGTGTTATGAAGTTCAGTAAATAGGAGCTTGGAAGAAAAACATCGCTGTTCAGTGTTGTGCAGTGCACTGATTTGGGATGAAGTGAAGTGGAGTGAAGGCTTGCGCAATGAAATTATGTATTATTTATTATTACTTATTATTTTTATTAAATATTTGTTTGTAGAGTATTGTTGGTCTATGGCACCTCAGACCTCAACGTCGGCACCTCGGCATTCGATGCGGCGGCGCCCGGACAGTCCAGACGAATTGAATTGAACTGAACTGAATTGACGTGAATTGAACTGAATTTAATTGAACTGAATAGAACTGAATTTAACTGAATCGAATTGGATTAAATTGAATGGAACTGAGTTGAACTGAATTCAATATAACTGAATTGAACTGGATTGAATTGAATTGAACTGAACTGAATTGATCTGGATTGAATTGAATTTAATTGGATTGAATTGACTGAATTGAATTGAACTGGGTTTAACCGAATTGGACTGGATTGAATTGAAGTAAACTAAATTGAACTGTACTGAATTGGAATGAAATGAATTGAATACTCACGCACGAGGAAGCACCTGACGGTGGCGATGTTGGGCCGGTATCGCGCGGGCACGCCCCAGCGCTCGCCGTTCTCGTTGACGACGATGGCGGCGGTGGCGAGCAGCGCGGGCACGCCCCACGCGTACAGCGAGTAGAGCGCGAAGCGGCGGCGGTGGCGCGCGCGCCCGCCCACCTCGCTGCGGCCCCGCGTCCGCGCCCTGCGCACACGCACCGGCCGGCTGCCCCTGCGCCTGCGACCACGCGCATCTCCGCGCTTAGACCACTCCGCGCTGCGCCCTGCCAGGCATACCCTTCACCGTGCAGGGGCCCAAGCCAAGAGGTCCTTCACCGTTCCGAAACCTTACCAGGAAATTCGTCGCCGTGCATGTGCCAAATATCCTTCACCGTTCGGAAACCAAATCAGGTGATTCTGCTACTCCGTGCTCAAACTCGACCTCCGCGCTGCGTCTAGCCAGACAGACCCTCCACCGTGCAAGGGCCCAAGCCAAGAGGTCCTTCACCGTTTGGAAACCTTACCAGAACATCCTTTGCTGTGCAGGTTATTCACCACCACGAAACAGGCTAAAAGTTCCTTCATCGTCCAGAAACCATAGCAGGAAATTCTTCGCTGTGCAGATACCAATGTAGGTGAGTCTTCCCCACCGAATAAGCCAAGAGTTTCTTTACCATCCAGAAACCACACCAGGAAATTTTTTGCCATGCCAAACCAGTAAACGTTTCACCAACGTGCAGATCGAGACAGTGTGCTCAGCTGCTTCTGCGACCACGCGTGCCTCCGCGCTTAGACGCCACCTCCACGCTTAGATACCTCCGCGGCAGGCAGACTCTTCACCGTGCCAAGCTAAGGGTCCAAGAGGTCCTTCACCGTTCGGAAACCTTACCATGAAATTCGTCGCCGTGCATGTGCTAAGTATCCAAGTATCCTTCACCGTTCGTAAACCAAATCAGGTGATTTGCCTCTGCAGGTAAACATGCCTCTGCGGCGGAGATAAGCACCGTCATGACGCGCTGTGCCTTTCACTGTGCAGGTGCCCAAGTCAAGGATCCAAGAGGTCCTTCACCGTTCAGAAACCACTGCAGGAAGTTCTTCGCCATGCAGGCACTAGAGCAGGGAACCCTTCACCAACGTGCAAATCGAGACAGCGTGCTCGGAGCAGCTGACTGCCATTGGGCCTGCGACCACGAGCGCCTTCGCGCTTAGGCAACTCCGCGCTTAGACAGCTTTGCTGCAGACACACCCTTCACCGTACCAATCTGAGGGTCCAAGAGGTCCTTCACCGATCAGAAATCATACCAGGAGATTCTTCGCCGTGCAGAGACAAAAGCAGGTGATTCTTCACCGCCATAAAATGATTCAAGATTCACCATCCAGATACCAAAGCAGGTCAGTCTTCACCACCGAATTAGCCAAGAGTTCCTTCATCATCCAGAACATACTACGCATTTCACACCCCTTCTTCCCCCTTGGATTACGCCTACGGTAACAAGTCGATCGCGACACACTTTCAAGATAAAAAGTAGATCTTATGTACAGAAAAGTTGGCCACCCCAGCTATATTGTATGTACTACGGGCGTTAACGGGTTCTAATGATCGATCATTAGAACCCATGTAACGCCCTTGATGCATAAATAACTTTTTTTCCGTCATGGGCCTCTTGAGGCTAAAAGGATTCAGAATAACGGCTCTAGAGCATTTCAAGACCGATATGTGTCGAAACTCCGTTATCACTGTGTGCCCGCGTCTTCCTGTCACTTTTGAGCTGTCACTTCGTCGCCTACACTCACAAACGTCGCCTATCTCCAAAACGTTTAAAACGTACGAGTAGGTAAAAATATAAAAATTTCATGTTTTGGGCTTTAATATTATTTAAATGCTATTAAGTGTGGAGACAGGGTACCAACCAGCAATATTCCGCGTGTTAATTCAGGGTTGGTAGCAGTTCCCTAAAAACATGGCCATTGCCACAATTGCCGCATAGTAATTCGGTTTCTTGAAAAACTATCAGTAAAGTAGTTTTAAGAAGCAGCATCCAATGTAAGAGAGATAAACCTCTTGGCACTAGTTTTTAAAATAAAAGAACAGATTAATAGGACTGTCATGACCAGTAATGAAAAATTTTCTTGTAATTGGTGACTGATATTAAAGGATTATTTACGAAACAGATACTTTAAATTATTTCTGAAGAAGTCAATACGTTATTCTAACCGGGTATAAATTACACACCAGAAATCGACTACTTGAAACTGAATGAAATTATCGTTCACAGATAGAATATATTTAGCGCCAGTTTTGGGGGAAATGTAAGATTTGTGGCTTAAAGCTTCGTTTAAAAAAATATTATTGAATAGATATAACATTAATCCAGTTATTATAAAGAGAAGTGATTTGCTGTTAGTCAACAAAACATCAAGGAATTCTTTTTGATAAATTCCATCATAGAAGTATTAAAGAAACGATACCACAGCTATCCCTGAGTATTTCACGGAGATTAACTTCTCAAGAAGCAGTACTCGAAATAATTTTGAATTTCTTTTTAAGGAAAAATCTCTGTTTGGGCAAGAGCTTAAGGCGAAATGCTGCCGGATGCGAGGCTTCGTCATCTGCGTGGAGCCGCATCGTTCTGGCGGAGAGTGGCTCGCTGCGGTCGCACAGCAGGTGCCTGCGTCAGTTTTCCTCGGAGGAAAGGCGATTCCCCACACAGTAGCTGCATCTCGATTCTAAATACGCAAAACGTGCTCTCGTTCGTGTCCAATCTCGTATTCGAAAATAAGATTTTTACAGTTCTTGAATTCACGACCACACTATTAATTCTAGGAATTGTGAATGTGTGTTGGTCACTTATTTAACTTCTATGCCACTCCTATGCCAAATCACTATGTCACTCCTATGCCAAAGTGACCAACACCAATGAACCACTCCTAGAGTAAAATATTTACGTTGGAATGTTGAATTTTCAGTTTAAATAAGAACTGTTAATTATTATTATAAACATGAATATTAAACATATCAATTACAAGTAAGTATACCTGCTTTTAAAGAAATAGTAGTTGATACACCCAGTGTTGAGTTTTGGGGGAAAGCTCAGGAACGCTTATTTCTTAACAATTTGAATGCTCAAAATTTTAAAAAAATAGAAATTTCAAAATGCAAAAAATTATGGTATCTATGACAATAACAAAAGAGGTAAATAATTTAGTTTATATTTAGGGTAGTTACCTGCAATATAATTTTTCGATATTAATTATAGATACGATATAGAGTCTTAATTACTTGTTAACTTCAAGGCACGTGATACTCGTAAAATAGGTTAGTCTTACGGTTAAGCTTTTTACTTGTTAGATATTAGCGACAGGTCAGTCAGAGAGTACGCTTAACTTTTTTTCTAGAAAATTAACACTGGGTATACCTACTTTTAAAGAAATATTATGATTTAGTCATTAGTTAGGTGGATGAATTTCGTCAAAATACTGATAGAAAGTAAAAAATACTGATAGGATCTCGTCAAAATACTGAACGAAATGGGCTTCTCAGGGGAAAAAACAGTAGAAATAGGCTACACAGTGGTCAAAAGTAAAGCGTTTACCGTAAGAAGATTTTGAAAACGTACATGCATAGTCAATGACCTTCGTAAATTGGCAAAAATTAATAGCGTACGAGAAAAATTGTATGTCCAATGTACTAGACCCGGATTGTCCAACTGGCGCCCCCAACGGACCGTGCGCGATCTTTCCTTCCTCTTCCTTGTCCTATCCTCTCCTCTTACACACACACTTACACTAACATACACTACACTACCACACATGCCGGGAGACCGGTCGGGAGCTTACAGCTTGTCCCGGCTGGGGCGGTGCCCCGCTGGTGGGAGATACCTGTTTGAGGGGAAAACCCCGCTAGTCGACGGCAGATCTCGTAGACGTAGGTCGACGCCAGATCTCCCCATCCAACGGGGAAAAGATCATCGCACTACACTTACGGGACTAATGACCAAAGTAGTTGACGCGCCCGGAAACACGAATCAATCAATCAAACCAACTGGCGCCCCAGGGGGCCATATGCGGCTACTGTCCGAATGCGGCCCGCGGGCCCATTTATTGTGGCCCGCGGAAAATTATGAGTCAAACCTCTCTCAATGGAATTCCCTGCCATCCATGTTGGGCGAGAACATTGTGGGCCTAACGCAGGCGCCCTGCCTAGGACAACATCCCCTTTAATTTAAAAATAGGTTAAATTTAGATTTAATGATTTTTTTCTAGTAAATTTAGAAATTCAAAATCATCACAATGTGTTTCACTACGTTATGCATGTAGTTTCGTGAGGAAAGAATGATCCCCATAGATACAACTGACTTCTCTGGAAACGATCACATGTAATTAACGCTCATTTCTATTCCGTTAAAGGAACAGGAAAATTGTTCTTAAATTTTCTTTTAAGTGCAAAGCCCTGATATCACGCATGGTTCCCCTCTCCCCGTTTCAGAGCAGCCGGGCAGTGCGAAGATAAAGAAGACGGGGTAGTCAGATGTGGATCTTCGAAGTAATGCATATTTGGCTCGCAAAGGTTTTAGTTGTGTCTCTTGAAGCCTTGCAGGTCGGACAACCTGTACTAGACACTTGTGTAAATACGTCGATCAACTGATTCCTCGCTCAACGCATCGCAAACGATTGCCCTAAGGATGGACAAGGCTTTAGCAGATAAGTGGTGAGATCACGGCTGGCGTGTGTCGTCTTTCCTGCACGTGTGCTGCTACCTAATTGGCTCAATTTCTCACGTACGGGGTCGCCCCCCGAAGCCGTGCCTAGAATTTTGTTGCTTGCGACGGGCGCAAACCGTCAGCACATGCAACCAGCGAAGGGCAGTCGCGTGCAATTTGTGCTTTGTTGTCTGTGCAGCCATCTTAATTGCAGGGCGTTTCTGGCGACGTTATCATGCGAGGCGGATTAAGGCCAATTAATGATCTTTCTTCCTTTTAATTTCGCTTTTTTTTTCATTAAGGATACCAAGCCGGATAGATGCCACTGCATTCATCTCCTCAACTGAACCGGGCTACAGCTGATGTGGACGAATGGAAAGAACAACGTGCCTATCATTTTTCAATCACATTTTGTAATGATAAGAAAGTTGGACGGCTTGTAATTGGGTGAAAATCTGCAGAAGAGCTTCTGTAAGGGCCAAGAAGGTGTTAATCTGCTTAATTCTTACAGAAACTCCGTTTACAAAAGTATTCTGACAGTTAATTATGTCTCCGGCTACATAGTGTTGGCGATGGACTAAAAAATACTAATTTAGTGATGAGGACTATTTTAGTAAAAATGAAATTTTAATACGTTAGTAATAGCTAAAATGTAATACAGTTGTGTGAGTTGAACCAGCAGTAAAATGGATCTATTGTCTTTTTCCCTCCTGAGTGTCTAGTTAGCTTGGCTTTGTCCATTTTCTCTGAATTTGTGGAGTGATTTTCGACGTGAATCATGGTTTCGTACCTCTCTCTCTCTCTCGCACATATTTGTAGTGCCCCTCCTTCACGTCAGCGTTTGTACACATTGCGTGCTATGGAATTATAGCTTGTTTTAAAAAGGCTTTAAATGTTCTTAACGTACGTAATGAATTACATTCGCTGCTTTCAACGTAAACTTCATACGCCATTCCAACTAGAAATATTAAAATTATTCCATTGTACATGGTCCTTATGACGAGCTGGAAAACCTTTTTGATGTCCATTGTTCCATTCTTATTACACGAATGTGCTTGCCCCGTTGCCATTTGCGTATTACTTAATTTTCTCAAAACAATAACTTCATACTTCCACATCTGATGAGGCACTGCACTTCCTTAAATTGGAATTAACTACTGTGGTTGATGAGGTTTGCCATATCGCGGATACCAACTACACTTAATAACACAAAGGATTCCCCGATTACTAGAACCTCTACATTAGTTTTGATAAATTAATTGCATTATTTAAACTAAACTATTTGAATTAGTGAACAATGAATTTTTGGTAAATCAAAAATTTTCTTTAAATAAGATTTTAGAGCGCTTATTGTTCCTAATTTTGTAGAATGTACTTATTTAAATACAAGACAGGAATAATAATAAATAACTTGTTTTAATTTTGTGCAATACCTCATTGTTTTTCTTTTTGTTTTGCACCGCAGTAGACTGTCACAAGGTCATTTTTATGTGTTTACAAGAAAACCTTTCTCTACAGTAAAACGATTAGGAGATGGAACAGGAAACTGAATATTTCAACGTCAGCAAATTTCCTTGGAAAAGTAGTTTCGTGAGGAAAGAATGATCCCCATAGATACAATTGACTTCTCTGAAAACGATCACCTGTAATAAACGCTCATTTCTATTCCGTTAAAGGAACAGGAAAATTACACTTAAAAGAAAATTTAAGAACAAAGACATGTTTTGATTTTGAGAACAAAATGATTGAGGTAGGAAAAAAATTGCTCACACATTCAACTAATATCCAGTAGAGAGAAAAAAACTCCGCGTAACATTTAATCAGACTCAGCAATAGACTAGAAACAATTTTAAATAAAAATAAACCCACAATCTGTTCATAAGTTGTTACGGATGGTTGGAAAAATGCACAGTAAAATAATGTAACCAAAATGTTAACAGCGAAGTTGTGTGGTATGATATTATTAATGTATACTTTTGAATGATTGATACTTAAGAAACGTGTAAAACAATAAAGAAATTGCATTTTCCAAAGACAGTTATCTGACTAGTCAGCCTACATAATAATTATGTTCTACATAACACAAATTATGAAATATGGAAAAACTATGATAAAATAATCTTTTGGTAACTGATCAAAAAAGTTAAGCAACGAGCACCACAATAACAGCCATTAAGTAAGGACAGGGGCCGAAAGATACATTTTTAACAAAAGTCTAACACAATGATTTGTAGAACTTCAAATGCAGTCCATTATTTTTTATTAGATTGTAGCCAAATTTACGCAAGCAATTTCGCATTCTTCGAACTGCTTAAATAGTGAGAAGAGTACCGTTTTTTAAGAATAAAAAATGGTTATGTTAAAATGACAACAAAATAAGAGATATTTATAATAAGCTTTATTTATCTGTAATTAATTCCTTAAAATGTGTTTCCTATGTAATAACGAAACAGCTTCAGATGACCGTCCCCAACGCAATCGCATTTGCGTAATTGTAAGGGGGATTTGGAGGTGTTGAACGTGATGACAGGGCGGCAGCGACAGCAGCAACAGGTGGCCGTGGACAAGAGGCAACGCCCCCTCGCGTGTTGCGTCAACGCCGCCCCCGCGCTGGCCCCGTCCCCTCCCACTCCCGCCTCCGCCGCCGCCACCACCACCCTCACTGACACTGACCCATCCGCGCCTGCCCCTCACAGAAGACCCAGGTCGGTAGCCTAACGTGTAGGCAGTGGGAAGGTGGGTTGGGGTCCCCAGGCCCCCCGGACCTCGGTCTGGGTGGTCCCCAGATGGGCACTTGTCTTCGTCGTGACGGTGGCCTGATAGTCTGGGCAAAGAGGAGGGACGCGGTGTCCTGGCGCATGTGAGTGGAGAGTTGTCCTATAGGTAATATTGACTCCGGATACTACTAGCCTGACTACTAGCCTGGATAGCTAGTAGCTCTAAGCTGGCAGGGCGGCCCCACCCAGGCACTGAATTGGGAGGTTGCCGTGAGGGCAAACTGGGTACTGGCCGGATCCGGTTACCTGCCCGGCGACGTCCTTGTACGTAGTTGGGGGTGAGGTTGTCCCCCAGGTAGAACAAGGCACAGAGGAGGCGGTATTTCTGCGAGACTCAATGCACCTCGCCACGTCCTCTAATATGTTCCTGCGTTCCTCCACCACGCCTCGCTCGACACGCCTACCTCCCCAAGCCTCCCTACTGGGTGAGAAGGCTCAGGGCGTCGACTGATGTCACTACAGTGCCTCTGACCGGGAGGTCCTAGGATTGGAGTCCCGAGAATAGCAGGATTTTCAACTCTAGCTACATAGCTACGTCGAATTCAGCCGCTATCTGGAGGAGAATTCTAGAGCCCGGTTGCTCTGATCGGTAGTTATACGAGGTTTCTCCGAATCAGTACACCAGGCGAATGCCGGCAACATACGGGCCACGGACCGCGCGCGATCTTTTCTTCCTCTTTCTCGTCCTATCCTCACCCCTTTCCACATCCTATCCACCTTCCTTGTTCATACACTTGCCCTCACATGCATTACACTACCACACATGTCGGAAGGCCAGTGGGGAGCTTAGAACTTGTCCTGGCTGGGGCGGTGCCTTGCTGGTGGGAGATACCTGTTTTGGGAAAACCTCGCTAGTCGACGGTACGTCGGCGCCGGATCTCGCCATCCACGAGAAGATTATCACCGCCACCTTCCGAGGAAAAAATATGCAATACACACGATTATATGACCTTGGCCGTTGACGCGCCCGGAGTCACAGTCAATCAATCAATCAATCAATCAATCAATCAACCAAGCCGCCCTCTCCACACCGCGTCAAGCCACACGTCACCACAGTTTCCCAATCTTCCTTTTCCCATCCACTCGATCCGTATCGACTCCTCGCTGACCCGCCTTCAGCCCCGCCCCATTGTTGCCCCAGTCCCCACGCACGCCCACCTCTCCCCGCCGCCCGCCGCTTATCGATGCTCCGCGCCTGTGATTAGGTCGAAACACGCGATGCTCGGGCGGTGCACGTTGTACCAGGAGCCTTTGCGAGCCCACATCGGAGCAGGCCCGGAGGATAATGTGGGTATGGTGAGTAGCTACACCCACACGAAAAATTCCGAGTGGGTAAAATACCCACTCGGAATTTCGGGTGAGAGAAATATTCCATAAACGTCAAATTCCAGTAATGATCGAAGTTACTCGAAATTGTATCGACTTACAGCTTACATGCGATCAACTATGTTGCAAGATCGGCTCATCAGTATTGACATTGTACACCAGTGTTGTCAAGGTCGATGCCACGAGCGCGAGTCCATGGGACGAGTGCCACGACGAAATCGCTCCTCCACGCAGTGCATCACCCCGCCACCAGAAACAACGCCATCCCTATTGTAAAACGGCGGGGTTACTAACAGTTCCTTTTCTCGACGCTAGTTGCGCCGAGAAGCTCGTGGCATGGCACGATGTCACAACGCATGTCACTGCTACTAGTAGCAGACCTTGACACCACTGTTTTACACGTTTATAGCGATATGATCGATAAAATCCATTTCAAAAGAAAATTGTTAAATGAGTTTGTACAAAAAATGCACAGCGCTGTTTCTGCATTTCAGAATTGAACTCTGCTGAAATTACATAAAATAAACGTGAAAACAATTTGCTGACATAATACTGATAAACATGGCAATTTGAAAAATTCTGTTTTATACTTTTCCCTTCTTGTACATTTTCGGTGGTAGATAAAAGGGAGGGGGGACCCCTACCCGGGTCAACTATCCACTCGGACTGAACTTATTTGATTTTGGTCAGTCATCTCAAACATTGATACAACCGTGAATAACCTGACAACTTCTTGTTTGGGTTTCTGATTTTAAGAAATTTACGTGATGTTCGTAAATACACATGTATATTACTCATCAACGAGAAGGAATTTAACTTTTCTGGTTATAGACAAATGTAGAGGATCTTTCAGAGAATTCAGAAGTATAATTCTCTCATTTTCCGCAAAATGTCGACTTATCAGCTTATTCACCGGGTCAATTACCCATTCGGACTTAATGTCATCCGCGGCGCTGCTTTGGAGCAGCGAACGGATACATTTACCTGAATTTCAAGACATCCTTCACGAAAATGAGCCTTCGAGGCTCTGTTCTCGTGCTATTCGAACGAGTAAAACAGATCACAGGTCGTTAAAAATACCACTGTAAAAATTGTGTTTTGATATTGTCTTTTCCTCCTAAAATACATGTTGGTTTTAAAAAATAACTGAAAAAATGTGGGTCATTTTAAATTTTCAAAATTAATTTTCAGTAGCTAACTTAAGTAAAGACAATGGGAGTTTTTTAAATTAACATTTGTTTATTTTCTCCCTGTGATTAAAGAATATTTTTGAGAACAATTTAATATAGATACATTGGATAGAATTAATCTTTATTAATCATTTAATCAAAGTTTTACAGATTGGGTGGTTTTCTTACACCATCGAAATGACAAAACAGTCATAGACAAATGTAAAAACAGGAAATAGGATAGACGTTTGACTATAGCCTTACTTGCACTGAAAGAAGGGGCTTTAAATCACACATCTGCCAACCAACCCGCAAATCACTAAAAACTGGCATTGGCTCTTCTTGGATCACGCGGCTTGGATACGTATCTCCAAAGAATTTCTTTTCTTCATAATGTTCTGTTATCTTCCCAGTTGTAACTATTTCCTGAGAACATTTAACCCTTTATTAACATCCAGTCCTCATTCTGTGATGATTCCAAAAATAAGCGACTTGAAATATCTCGTATTATGTTTGACAATCGTGATGGATGACTGATTGATTAAGCCACTTCTCGCGCGTCGTCATGGGAACTGTGACATCAGAGGAAGCTGAACGCAGGGGAGAAGGTTTAATAAAAGACTGGAAGAGAAAGAGGGAACGGTGTAGGGCAATATAGGCTGAGAGGTAAAAGATATAAGACAAAAAGTATTTTTCAGGACAACCAAAGTCCTGAAAAAGTGTTATTTTTCGTTGTTTTTGTGTTTATTTCCATCATTGCATGACAATATTGACTCGAAATAATTATATACTATAATTTATAATAGAGTTCTATTGTGATTCATATGATACACGAAATCACTTTGCTTCAAAATGTACTCGTGTACCTGGAAAACGCCAGTAAGCAATGAGTTGTATACCAATGAGGAAGAAATGTCACACAAGTAACATAGTTAAAAGAGATTTCTTCCCCACGTGTTCAGCGGCAAAAAGTTATCTTCTAACCCCCAAATGCTCTAGTAGTTTGTGACATTCATTCTTGTAAATAGTAGGTTCCCGTAGAAAACTTCCAAAATTTTATTATAACATTCAGAACGGTCTTCATTTGTAGCTTCCCGTGAAGGAATCCCGTGATTGCTTGACATCCACGAGATATGACCCTCACAGTTATAGCTCCAGAAAAAGGAGAAACGAACGAGTTTTTTGTTTTAAATTAATCGATTAATATGTATTTCCCGATGTGTCAAATACTATTATCGTTAGTCCCGTAAGTGTAGAGCATGTTTTTATCGCGGGAGAGTTGGTGGTGATCTTCCCCCGCTGAATGGCGAGATCTTTTATGCGTCCGCTTGCGGAGTTTTCCTCGTGCAAATATCTCCCAGCAGCACGAAATCGCCTCAGACGGGACAAATTCTTAAGCTCCCGACTGGTCCTCCCCACACATGTGGTAGTATACTGCATGTAAGAGTGTGAGTAATTAAGGAGTGAGGATAGGACAAGGAAGTGGAAGGAAAGATCGCGCGCGGTTCGCGACCCATTTTTTAAGGTACTGCTCCAGCATCATTCGCCTGGTGTAGATCAAAGGAACCAGAAGTAAAATTACCGATCAGAGCAGCCGACCGCTAGAATTCTCCTCCAGACAGCGGCTGAACCCGATCCAGGTACGTAGCCTCTGTCGAAAACCCTTCCGCCACCGGCGGGACTCGAGTGCTAGGACCGGGAGAGATGGCTCAGTGCATCACCCTGATGTCACTGCAGTCCCTCTGACCGGGAGGTCCTAGGTTCGAGTCCCGACGGTGGCAGGATTTTTTGGCACTGGCTTGTCAGCTAGGTCGAATTCAGTGGCTGTCTGGAGGAGAATTCCAGCGGCCGGCTGCTCTGATCACTAGTTTTCTTCTGGTTCCTTTGATCTACACCAGGCGAATGATGCTGGAGCAGTACCTTAACAAACGGGCCACGGACCGCGTGCGATCTTTCCTTCCTCTTCCTTGTCCTCTCCTCTCCTCTTACACACACACACACACTAACATGCACTAAATTACCAAAAATGCCGGGAGACCGGTCGGGAGCTTACAGCTTGTCCCGGCTGGGGCGGTGCCCTGCTGGTGGGAGATACCTGGTTGAGGGGAAAACTCCACTAGTCGACGGTAGGTCGGCGCCAGATCTCGCCATTCAGCGGGGAAAAGATCATCGCCACCTCTCGAGAAAAAACACGCGCTACACTTACGGGACTAATGACCTTAGTAGTTGACGCGCCCAGAAACACGAATCAATCAATCGAATACTAGGACCTCTCGATCAGAGGGTCTGTAGTGACACCAGTTGATGCCGTGAGCCATCTACATTGATGCTTGTTTTAAAGAAACTGAATATTTGGAAGTAAAGATTTTTTTTAAAGTTCAATACAAACATTAGTCTCCCTATTGTAGTATGTCGACTTTAAGCTCCGTTCATTGATACGAAATTTCCGAGAAATTTCCGAGGATCGTTTCCCTTACAACTGTGGGGGCTGTATCATTGATACTTTTATCTCATGAACGTGATTGGTATTCAGCCATAATTATCTTGTCACCTCTGTTGTTACGTCACTGATACTAATCATTTCAGAGACCGTATGTAGAACATCGTAATATGCAGAGGGACATATTGACAAAGAGATAACGTCGTTTCAGGGACCCTCTCAAAAACATTGTTCGGGAGCGGTAGAGCAAACGAGAAAGAAATTAAAAGTTGAAGAAATAGAATAAAGTACTCATAGAATTATTATATATTACATAAATTGATCTTATTACTGGTCCCCGGCCAGAATGCCATTTGTGATTCTAGATTGTCCTTGAAATCCTTTCATAAGGGTAACTAGAAATGAATTATGTTAAGTGGTCTAGCTTTCCGACTGGCATAGGAGTAGTGTGATTTATATATATGACATGTTATTGACACGGAAAAAGGTCTTCTGATAAAGGTCACTATACTAGCACCATATGCATTACTGTGGCACACCGTTAATTTTATATAAGGGAAGGACAAGAAGAGAATTAACTCAGATGACACAATCATTTAATTATATTGAATTCTGTACTCGACTCCTTACGACTTCATTTTATGAAAACTCTTCCCAGTATAACAAGTGTAAGTTTTCATTACTCGTTTTGCCAACTGGCCTGACACGTACCGACGGAGACGTTCATTGGCGATGGGGAGTAGATGCAATAAGCAAGGAATAAAATGACGATGCCTTGAATGAGCTTACCAAATGATGCAGGAAACCACCCCAGTACACAGTCGTATCGTGAACAAGGATTTGTTCTCAAATTTCAACGTCCATTTTGAAGAGATATATGTGAATTATTTGTCTTTTAATTTCAAATAGCGTAACATAAAAATGTGTTGAGTTAATATTTTGCCCAGACTTAAGGCTATTTTAGGTAAATTCCGAAAATCGGATCCTCATTGCCAACTTGAAAACGCACGAGCAAAAACAATTCGGCTCTAAAATTATATCATTGAGTTATAATGCTGGTTATACTTGCTTATGAAAATTCTTAAATTGCCTTATATTGACTATTCCAATCCATGATGTTAATATTGTGACAAATGAACAAAATCGGACGAAATATGAATCGAATCCTATTAAGTACAACAGTTCCCATGGGGTTAGCAGTAAACCTCGCATAGGACCGTCCGATGTAACAAGATGCCAGGAAAAAATGTCCTCGTGCAAAGCGATGACACAGTGACACATTGCCAAGCCAGACGGGCGGGGCTTTGGAGGGGGGGGAGGGGCCAACACACTTCCGACTCGTAATTACTCTGTGCATTTCCCTGCGCACGCTTTCCCTAATGAGCTCTCCGCAAGCTCCGGCGGATGCCCGCCAGACGAGTTGGCTTTCGGGCGCGGCCGTGGCCTTCCACGATATAATTGTGATTGTGGCTGAGCGTAAAGCCGAGGTACCGGTAGAGATGGCTCAGTGCATCAATCTGATGTCACTGCAGTCCCTCTGACCGGGAGGTCCTAGATTCGAGTTCCGACGGCGGTAGGATTTTCGACACTAGCTTGTCAGCTAGGTCGAATTCGGTCGCTGTCTGGAGGAGAATTCTAGCGGCCAGCTGCTCTGATGGATAGTTTTGCGGGGTTTCTCCGATCAACACCAGGCGAAAGCCGGAGTAGTGCCCTAACAAACGGGCCATGGACCGCGCGCGATCTTTCCTTCCTCTTCCTTGTCCTATCCTCTCCCCTTAAACACACACACTTACACTAACCTGCACTACACTACCACACACGCCGGGAGACCGGTGGAAGCTTACATCTTGTCCCGGCTGGGGCGGTGCCCCGCGGGTGGGAGATACCTGGTTGAGGGGAAAAAACCCGTAAGTCGACGGTAGGTCGACGCCATATCTCGCCATCCAGCGGGGAAAAGATCATCGACCACCTCCCGAGAAAAAAACACGCACTACAATTATGGGACTAATGACCTGAGTAGTTAATGCGCTAGGAAACACGAATCAATCAATCAGTTAAAGCCGAGGCTCCTCACAATGCTTCCTTGGTTGATTAGTGACTCTGAGTGGGGCTTCAACTGCTAAGGTCATTAGTACCGTAAATACCATGCATGTTTTACGGCGGGGGGTGTGATCATCCCCTGTTGGATGGTGGGATCCGGCGTCGACTTAAACGTCGGTTAGCGGGGTTTCCCCAACCAGGTATCTCCCACCAGCGGGGCACCGTCCCAGCCGGGACAAGCTCTAAGGTTTCAACTGGTGTCGCGGTAAGTGTAGTGCATGTGAGTGCAAGTGCATGTAAGGGATGAGGATAGGACAAGGAAGAGGAAGGAAAGATCTCTCGCGGTCCATGGCCCATTTGTTAGGGTACTGCTCCGGCATTCGGCTGGAATTGATCGGAGAAACCACGGAAAACTATCTATCAGAACAGTAGGATGCAAGAATCTCTTCCAAACAGCGACCGAAGTCGACCTCGCTATCGAACTAGTGTCCAGAATCCTGCTACCGTCGGGACGCGAACCCAGGACCTTTACGTGAGAGGCACTGCAGTGAAATCAACTGATGCCCTGAGCCACCTACGCCGTTCTAATTGTGATCGTGGCTGAGCTTAAAGCCGAGGCGTCCAACTAGGGAAAGGGGGCACACGTTTACAATGGAACAGTTTCGATATTTTCAATTCTAATAATTCAAAACTGAATAAATTGAATTTCCGATTCTGATAGAACAAAACTAACAATTCGATATCTACAATTTGGTTATCCTAAAATATTCGTAATTCGAACCTTAGTATCTTCAATTTTAGTAATTCGTACATCACTATTTTGAATAACCATTAATCCAATCTCAATAAATTGAACCTCCATATGTCGTATTGTAGAACTCGATCATTCAAATTTTGGTAAATTAATTAATAATACGAATCTCAGTATCTCGAATTTGTGACTCAAACATCATTATCACTTCAAACATATTACTATTTTAAATGTTCAAAATTCGAATCTCAATAACTCGAGTCTTAATAAATTGAATCTCGATATAGCGAATCTTTATATATCGAACTCGACCATTCGAATTTGGATATTTAAATCTTATTAACTTGGAAACTCGCTACTTCGAACATCGATAACCCAAATGTCAATTACCCGAACCCTACGTAGTTCGAATTTCTCAATATCACAAATATTTCATCCTTCTGCACTTCCTCTGTGCATCTCATGGTAAATCTCGCCGAGGTTCCATTATACTACAACAGACAAACTCAAATTTTACTGCTAGAACTGAAGTTATCGACTACGCGGCGAACTCGTCAATACGTAATGTTATTCTACTTTGAGCTTCGGAGAGATTAACAAATAAACAGCGAATATATAGTACAAAATTTTGATATGAAAATAACATTTAATACTAAAACTATCCTTTGGAGTCTCAATAAATCAAGTTTGAAACGTAAAAGGAAATGTTAAAGTTGTAAAAAAATTGACATCTCTAGATTCAAGATCTGAGAGAAAGCATATAATAACAGGACACAGATAAGTGGAAGTGCTCACCACCAAAGTATGTCCACCTTATAGAAATAAAATTAAAATATTACAAATTTACGCTAATCTCCTAATTCCCTTCAGCTAATCTCATGGGCTTTCCGTTTCAATTCTTCGGCTGGAAATTGCATTAAATAGTCCAATTTTGATGATTATGATATTAACACATTCTTATGTAATACATTTATACATTATTTTGCAGAAAATTTCATTATGATTTCATGTTTTCATTTTCCTCGGGATCTAAGGAATTCGTATTCTCAGTGAATGAATTTCCAATTAGTAGAAGCGAGAAAAAAACATTGCTAGACATCACTGCTTACGACATTCTGAAAAAATTCGGTGCTAAGGAATTTCATTTTTGTTTTTCAAGAATGTATATTGCTTTAATCTTGAAAATAGCGCGAATAATTAGATAAGTCATTGAACGAATGGTGACTGGACTGAGAGCAAAGAACACTCACACAACATAAATCAAATATTTCAGAGGAAGTAATATTTTCGCCAAAACTAGTGATGTGAAGAAACGAACAAACCATATATAGTTTGAAAATATTTTTTCTTCACATTTTCATGGTAGATGGCGTGATCAAATCAGAATTTTTTCACATCCGACTAAGGAAACTCTTCTGTAAATAAAGTCTGTCATTACTACATATTACATTTCGTGCAGATATTGTTTGTTAAGATCATATATTATCTGAAAAAATTTCAATTATAACTTTCTTGTACTTTCTTATTGCAATACCTAATATTGGATAAGACACAAATATGGACGGGAAATTCGTAGATAAATTGAAAGCATTCAGCAAAATTATATAATCAGTGTAATGTGGTATGCACTTCATAATTCGTTCTTGATATTTTGTGGATTCCTTATTGAGCTCTAGCACATTTATTTTGTTTTCATCACTGCCTCAATCACAAAAGGAAAGAAGAATAGTGTATGAACTGCCAATGAAAATATTACCCTAGGGCTGGTGTTTGATCTTCAAATACAATTTCGTGATAAATGGAATAACATTCAATATTTTCAGAGAAAGCTACTGTTTACTCCAAGTGAAAAATTTCAATGTTGACATTTAATCAAAGAAAGTGCTGAATATAGTGAGGTAAAAGATAATTTAAATTGGGTATTTCAAGATTTTAATTATATTTTAACATAAGTATTAAAAATATAATAATTTAGTTAAATATTTGGTTATGTTAAAAATAGAGAACGATGCAAGAAACAGAAAACATTCCATTTTATAATAATCTATTTAATATTTCAGAGGCATAGAGCTAATTGACATTTTTTTGAAATATTTGGTATGAAAAAAGTCCTGAAACGTTAGTCATTAAATTATATTTCAGGATACAAACTCATCTCTAGTATCTCAGGAACACAAAGTCATAAATTAACTAAAGAAACTTATAACAGAGGTTCTTTGTCAGAATGTAAAGTTTCACTAAGCACCACCACTTAACAAAACTGAGATTTAAAACGAAATACGAATTGCATACGAGTCGAGCTTTTGCTCTCACGACAACTGGAACGAATAACAGGTTGGCGTGGGTTCCATTTGCTCTAGACGCTGACTGCGTGGTGACATTTGTGAAGGAGTGGTTGCTGCAGGCGGATGTGGCGTAAGTTGAAGCTGAGAAGGTGATAACAGCTACCCTGCGAGTGTCGGGTACTCAGAGTCCGACTGGAATGGTTGGTTGAGGACCGACTGGTTGGTGGTGGGCATTGAGGAAGTAATGAGGACGTCTGCAGCAGTTTAAACCGTAAGGCCAGTTTGGAAGTACACAAAAAGGATATTATGAAAGAATAAAGCCTGTACGTCTTCGTTGTAGAATATTATTTTTCTCTCTTTTACTTGCTTGTGGTACACCATTAGATAATCACCGAAATAAATGAAAAGAATATCAGTTTCCCTGCGCTATCGTTAACGAAGAGAGAAAATTTTCTTAAGACAGAAGATTGATTGGCAAATGTGATTTGTGTTTAACTCGACAACTATATTCTTTTAGCATCAGTGAACAGACATAGTCCAATTTTCGAAAACTTGGGTATTTTGTAAATGCCATTAAAACATGACATTTTGATGGTGTGTCAGAGACGGTTGCCATTTTGATGGTGTGTCGGAGTAGCTGGAGGTTTGAGGATAAGCGTGACAAGATAAAAGGGGATGGTGGCGTAGACGAGGACGGCGGAGGCGGCAGTGTCATTGTCAGCAGAACATCAGAATCCCTCAAGTACTCAATTTATACAATAGAACGTTGTTGCATTCTATAAAAAGTTTTTGTAGTATTTGTAATAAAAAAGTGTAAGAAGAAATAAGATAGTTGTCTTAAGTACTGTCCAAAAGAGACACTTCAAAAAGGAAGTCAAGACAAATACGAGTGAAATGTGTACCATAGAAGTTTGCTTAGTAGAAATTTATCGAGGGGGGGAGTATCGCGAGGAGAATGAGCTGTGGGAAGTGCTGTGGAGAGGTGAGGCCCAGAGCATGCGGTGAGTGTGATAGCAGAGAGGATTGCATCGACGGGACGAGGGTATGTGGCGGGGAGTCAAATGTGGTGAGAACCCAAACGTGGTGGGGTGACGCGTGTGGCACGTATAAGTAGCCAAGTGTGGCGGGGAGCCGAGTAAGGCGAAGGCGGATGTCCGAGCGTGGCGGGGACTTGAGTATGGCGGGGTGTGAGCGTGGCGGGGAGCTGAGTGTGGTGAAGAGCCGAGTGCGGGGTGCCGAGCACGGCGGGGTTCCCAAGTGAGGCGGGGTGCCTGGCGTGGCGTAGAACCGAGTGTGGTGGGGAGCCGAGTGTGGCGGGGATCCGATCGTGACTGGAAGCTGGGTGTAACGGGGATCTGAGTGCGCCGGGGTGCCGAGCGTGGCGCGGTGCCGAGTATACCAGGATTCCCAGAGTGATGAGTACCCGAGGGTGGCGGGGAGTCAGGTGTAGCGTGAATCCGAATGTGGGATCCTAGTGCAGAAAGGAGCCGAGCGTGGAGGGGAGCAGGTGTAGCGGGTAGCCGAACATTGCTGGGAGCCGAGCATGGCGAGGAGCCGAGCATGGCGAGGAGCCGAGCGTGGCGAGGAGCCGAGCGTGGCGAGGAGCCGAGCGTGGCGAGGAGCCGAGCGTGGCGAGGAGCCGAGCGTGGCGAGGAGCCGAGCGTGGCGAGGAGCCGAGCGTGGCGAGGAGCCGAGCGTGGCGAGGAGCCGAGCGTGGCGAGGAGCCGAGCGTGGCGAGGAGCCGAGCGTGGCGAGGAGCCGAGCGTGGCGAGGAGCCGAGCGTGGCGAGGAGCCGAGCGTGGCGAGGAGCCGAGCGTGGCGAGGAGCCGAGCGTGGCGAGGAGCCGAGCGTGGCGAGGAGCCGAGCGTGGCGAGGAGCCGAGCGTGGCGAGGAGCCGAGCGTGGCGAGGAGCCGAGCGTGGCGAGGAGCCGAGCGTGGCGAGGAGCCGAGCGTGGCGAGGAGCCGAGCGTGGCGAGGAGCCGAGCGTGGCGAGGAGCCGAGCGTGGCGAGGAGCCGAGCGTGGCGAGGAGCCGAGCGTGGCGAGGAGCCGAGCGTGGCGAGGAGCCGAGCGTGGCGAGGAGCCGAGCGTGGCGAGGAGCCGAGCGTGGCGAGGAGCCGAGCGTGGCGAGGAGCCGAGCGTGGCGAGGAGCCGAGCGTGGCGAGGAGCCGAGCGTGGCGAGGAGCCGAGCGTGGCGAGGAGCCGAGCGTGGCGAGGAGCCGAGCGTGGCGAGGAGCCGAGCGTGGCGAGGAGCCGAGTGTGGCGGGGAAGCCGGATGAAGCGGGGTACAGAGCGTGGCGACGAGACTAGTGTAGCGGGCCGAGTGGGCTGGCATGTCGAGCGTAGCGGGGTAGAGCGGAAACAACGGCTGCAACGAGCGGGGGCGTGGTTGAACGTAGACATGCCGTTTATTCGCAGGCGGAAGTGCCCAAGGGGGCGGAGGCGGCGGAGCGGACGGGACAGCGGGGGCGGCGTGCGGCGGTGACGCGCGTCGCCCCGGGCGACGTGTCCGGGCGTCCCCGCCCCCGCCCCCGCCCGCTGTCAGCGTTGACACGCGACTAATGCGCGCGTCCACTTTAAAGGCGCCGCGCCGACGGACGGGCGGCAGCTGCTCGCCCGCGCCATCCACTCGCCGCTTTATTAACTGACGAAGCCTTTTTTGCGGCTTCTTGCGAACGCCCGATTCGGACTCGCTTTCATTTGATTTGGTTGATATTTTAGTAACTATTTATTATTCGAGACGAATAATGGCTACCAAATAGTAAGATAGTTTCAAATGTGTGTTTAATGGTCTGGTCAGAATTAGATGCAATAGATCGTAGAGTAGTTATAAACAATATCACGCAGCAATATGACATAACTGTCAGAAATAATTAAATTTATTTTCTATGCATTTCCTAAGCAAATATTATTTTATACATGCATTTGATTTCTATGCACCCATTGACTGACAAGCGTTTGCTCTGTTCGTACAATTAAAATATTTCGTACAAATAAAATATTGTTGATGAAGTCAAAGAACAGTAATAATTGTATGTGACGTATTAGGGAGAAGTACCATCGGCGCACGTTTTCTCCAGCTCCAGAAACTCATCCCAAAATTTAAACTATAAATATTTAATAAAAGTAATTAAATAATAACATAATACTAATAGTATATAAATAAATAAGACCCCAACCGATCTGGCTGATGTCGCGGCTCCTTAAATTTGAAACATATTTTAGGGGGGTACTTCACATGAAACCCCTGGCACATTTCAAAAAAAAAAAACTTCAAAACAATAGCTCCAACATTTTTGCTTGTTTTTTTGTTGATAGTGTGAAGGACGTATAAGAGAATGGTGCAGGTCTCAAGTTCATTGAAAACCCTGTTTTTTTGAAAATTTCTAAAGTTTGGGCATGTTGTGGAGCATGTTGGTTAATAGTGAAAAAAAATTGCATGAGAGATTAAGAAACTTTTTCGCCTGTGGAGAATTAATTTGCAGTTAATTACTAAATTACCATATTTATGAGAATTTTACATTCTAAAAGCTTTGATCCAAAATTTTCTAGATTGTAACGAGTAAGTGTCAAGTCGTGACAAGCAATTATTTTCTGCATCCAGCTATAATTGCAATTTCCCGTTAAAACTCAAAATATGCCGCTCGTACTAATCATCAGTAGTGGGTGTTAGAATATTTTTATCATGAGAATACTTCAACTACATTTTATGTGCACGAACTATTTTAATTGTACGAACAGATCAAATGCTTTTTAGTCAATGGGTGCAAAGAAATCAAATGCATGTATAAAATAATATTTGCTTAGGAAATGCATAGAAAAAAATTTAATTATTTCTGACAGTTATGTCATATCGCTGCGTGATATTGTTTATAACTACTCTACGATCTATTGTATTGAATTCTGACCAGACCATTAAACACACATTTGAAACTATCTTACTATTTGGTAGCCATTATTCGTCTCAAATAATAAATACTCACTAAAAAATCTAATGATTTTAAACGATATATTACGGAGTCAACTAAATTTTTATTTATTTCATTTTGTTCTTACGGTTTAACAGTACAGACACTAACTCGGTACTGTTGTAAGAGAACCTCATTAACGAATTGCATCTGTTTGGTACTAATTAAAACAATTCGAATTTTTTTACATTTTTTCTTTCAGAGTGCATTAAAATTATTCAAAAGTAGATATTTTTAGCAATTTGCCCCAAGATTATTGGATGAGAACCTGAAGCTCAGAGATTACTCGTAAACCCGGAGACATTAGGCCAAACACGAACCAAAATGCAACTATCGACTAATGAGCACATGATGCTAGTTAATTTGAGGAACTGTCGAGGAAAGAACGAAGAGAAGCTATTGCGTGTTCGCAAACGCGATAAGCGAGGGACGCTCGAACAGCTGCGAAATAAAATGACAGAAAAAGAACATTTACACGCACCGCATCTCTCGCATTTTATTTTCCTCTTTCAAGCACTTCGTCTAATCAGTTGCGAGCGTGTTTGAGTAGCGGTTTAGACTTTGCTCTCTGCCTCCACCACAACGGTTTAGCGCAGTCGTGTGTGAATCTGTGGCTGACTTTGGCTTTTCTTGGAGGTACGACAGTTTATCGTACGCCCAGCTGGGAGTTTTGGGCAGAATTTCAACCATTCTTAGTATTTGTAAAATTCATGGCTTGTTCAATGAGATTCAAAGCAGTTGCAAGCAGTTCAAAGCAGAGCTTTTATGTTGATCAATTGTCTTCAGTTTCATATTCACAGGTAATACCACGAGTGCTTTGGAAATTGTCGATAAATTCCCGACTCGCGAAGCGAGGAGGGGATTTATCTGACAATTTCCAAAGCTCGAGTGGTATTTAATAGGACTATTCCACGAATGAAATTACGTCCAACAGAGTTCCAAAATACGTCAAATATTGAAAATAATTGAAAGTTGTGATAAAATCGAAGAGGTTATGTTACGCGGCTTATTGGACATCGACATAGCGATCGATGTATACCACCTCCTAAGATAGATGAGCTAGAGTTTATGATTGGCCAGTTGGGAGAAGCGGTAAGAAAAATCGGATTCAAAAAGCGATAAACTGGCTGAAGACTAGTGTACGGTACCACTTAAGGAAGTCGTTCAAATCGGCATTTCACGCATCTTCATGTGTTTGCGCAGTTTAAATACTGGAGTGTTTCTTATAAAGTTCTTACTATGTAATTTCTTATAAAAGTGTATTGGTAATTATGTGGTGGATAGACTCAAGGTTTTTTATAGTGTACACGAGGGCCGAAGGCCCGAGCCTCGCCGTAATTTGGATCCGGGCGAGCGAAGCGAGAAGACTTGCCTTTGAAAGTAATTTGGCATTATAATGCGGCGGAGACCAAGCGTATGAGAGCGATTCAAAAGTTTATGAGCCATGAAAATCGCCTATCGGTAAGTTTTATTCATTTCGCATCTCTTCTCTAAGGGTGTACCGTACACCCTACTTTAATCGATAAACTTTTTTAGAAACACCGCCCTGATTGGGGCAGTCTGACAATTTTCTTAGTAGAAGACCTCACAATTTTAAAATAATGAGTTTCTATATTGTGACTCATTTTATATTAAAATAAACAATTCAGGTAATTTAAGAAAATTTGTTCAGTTAAAACTTGAAATTAAATTGCTTTTCACTGCAAATTTCAGTAATTTTTGCATTAAAACAGCTACTGCTTCCGAGTGCGTATATTTTAATAGTCTCATCTAAATAATTTTAATTACAGTTTTACAAATTTATGAGGAGTCCATAAAAATATTTAGGTGCAATATGATCGCTTTTCATTCGAATTTAATAAATAGCACAATGCAAAGTCTTCTTATTGAAAAATATCGAAATTTTGAAGAATTCCTATTAACATATTAAATTATACGAGTACATTGTAACATTCACATTAACATTATACATTATTATTTAAATAAAAATATTATAAATTGTCAAAAATTATACCCTTCCATTGCGCGTTCTTTGTTTTGTTCTCTTTAAAATATTAAATATATGGCCTTTAATTTAATGACAACTTATTATAAAATGACACAAAATATTTTTTTTCTATTTTCCCTGAATAATTGTTAAAGAAAGATGAAAAGGCACAATAGATTACTTCGTTAAGTGAGTCGGGATTCCTAATTACTTAGTTCTTAAGTCCAAAAAAACTATATCTTTGTTTTTCACTTTTCTCTCGGCCACAATTAAGTTAAATTATTACTTCGAAGAAATGTACTTCCAGATCTCTCCAGAATATTTATTACTTCATTATTTCTGAACAAACACTTCCCGCAGCTTTGGGCTTTTTCTTTCTCTTGCAGTGTAGGGCGCTGCGGAGAAGACAGCAAATTCCCAAGGTTTACTTCCTAATAGCAAAAGAGTGCTATCTATCTTCCTGTGAATCCCGTCTTGTCCCTCTACGCTTGGGTAGACTCCTTAGTAAGACATGATGGGAAAGAGCTCGCCAAAAAAGTTATTTTATAAGAGCTGTATGCTCTTCGTCTCATTTCAATGTTTGACGAAGACTTAAATGCATCCATGCACACTCACATCTTGATGATGCTTGACATTTTTATTTTTCGTTTAATAATGTAAATAGTATTCACAGTCATGTTTCCTGTGTATTTTCAAGTCAATCAAACAATAACTGTTTGATTGTTGTTATTGAAAACTTAATTCGTTGTTACTGGAATACATTGTAAATACATGGGAAACCTACTTCTGCATAAACGATAGTGACAACCAGTGAGGAGAAATAAAATTTAAATTCTAGCTGGTAGTAATTCTAAATATCTACGAATTCTGTGTATGTTGATTCGCATTTCATACGAAGGACTTGAGGAAATAGCAAGGTAAGCCACACCACTCCTTCAAGCCACACGCTATTAGTAAATGATTATATCTGCATTTTGGTTGAAGTGTGTTTCATCTTGATACTGCCCTAAGCCCTTCGTAAATGTGAACAAGACGTATATAGTAACAAAAGAAGCCAAACTTGTGCCAAAATTGTGATATTAACATTTAGTTATAGCGGGAATCTTCCTGTAGTTGGTGTGGTTTATCCTTTTACATATCCAGGCCTTCATATTGTTGAATTTTCTCTACTTTGATGTGCACCTTTTAACGCTTTTTATACATCATAAGTTTAGTAGGCTTAACATTAAACTTAAATTCTAATACTACAAGTACATCTAACTGCTCATGATTAGGAAATTCACAAAATACCTTCATGACTGATGTGATAATCTGCTTAAAATGAGCCTAATGGGCTTGTACATTTTATTGTAGCCGGTAGCTATGAGGTGGTGGATTACTCATAATGGGTTGGTTGAGTTACTGTGCTTATTTTAGAGTAGCAATTGTTAGATAAGAGCGTAATGTGATGAACCTTGAGGCAAATTAAATTCTTTATGGAGTTCGGCATTTGAGATGAACCAGAGTGCATGGGTGATAGTCAAATTACAGTCGAATGACGAGTAATTTGTCGATATTACGCCATGAGTGACTGACTCACGCTGCGAAATGGCGCAGTTTGGAACAGGGAACACACTGCATTTCTGCCGGCTGGCGAGGTCGCGCGCTATTCAGGTTGTCATAAATTGTATTACCATTTTATCAAATCACTTTTTTTCTTTTGTATAAAAAAATTTAATTGTTTTCTTCGGTGATAGCAGTATGCCTATTGATTCGGCTTACCATAAACACATGCTTTTGGACGATTTAGAACAAGAAAGATGGCATCAAAAATATGTTTTCATCTGTAATTCATATTCAAGTAGGCAAACACCGAAATATAAATTACCTAAAAAAATTTTAGGTCTCACGTAGCATTTAAATCCAGAACAGTAACGTCATGATGCGTGAGCTTGACAAGTAAAACAACTCAATTCTGAATATATAAAATAATTGGTCATCATTTCCGGCCGAGAACCTGAATGGCCATTGCAAGTAAATATTTAATAAAGTAAGCTATTTTCTTCTTATTAAATTGATCCCATTAAATTTAAAGACAGTTAATTTTCAATAACTCTTTATATTTTCATATGCTCCAATTTTACAACGTTTCGACGATGATATTTCTTGTATTTTTCAAGTACTAGAGCAAATTGATATTCTTCTTGATTCAGTAAAATATAAACACCATATTACATGTTGACGTACATTAATTCAGAAAACAATCTGTTATTTATTAAAAAGTTATTGACGATAGAGGTCATGTATTTCAGTTTTACTTGAAAGAAAAATTATTGTGAATTAGGCTAATTTCTAATTATATTTCATCAATTAACCAACAAATAACAAGTTTTGATTCATGTCACTTTTCTTGTGCACTGACGCGTTCATGGCGTCAACCCACTTGGGGCTCTAGATCAGGGGTCCTCAAACTACGGCCCGCGGGCCACATGCGGCCCGCCAAGGACATTTATACGGCCCGCCGGGTTTTCATGGTTTGAAGAATTTTTTTTCTTAAAACCCGCACATTTTTTTATTATGTGTTAGGGTGTGTAGGGATGGTAAAAAATCGATGGTTTTTAAACAACGATGTCTTCCACCAGAAACATCGGTGTTTTTTTATTAATTATTTTTTAACTATTGTATTTGTTCCCGTTTTGATTCTTTACTTCAAAATAAGATATACGCAGTGTGTATAAGAATTTGTTGATAGTTCTTGTTTTACTATAGTGCGATTTTTTTAAGTCTGCCTCTCAATGCATGTCTTCACGATGGAATATGTCACGGTACCTCGAGTCTTTCTCAGTCATGCCGCTAGATATCGCATTATTGCGACCGTATCAAGCAGTGCTTGCGACCATGCGACATCTAGCGGCAGGACCGAGAAAGACGCGAAATGCCGTGTGATCGGCCAAAGGGGGCTTGAGAGGCAGAGTTAGAAAAATCACACTATATAATACGGCCCTCCGACGGCCTGAGGGACAGTGAACTGGCCCCGCGTTTTAAAAAGCTTGAGGACCCCTGCTCTAGATGAATCCGTGCGGGTGCTGGGACGTGTTTTCTGCAGTCGTCGCCAGGCTGCGCACAGTCGTGTGTTTGCGGTCCGTCGGCGCTGAGTGACGGCGCTAGTAATGGCGAACGGCCTGCAGCTGCCGCCGCTCTTCTTGTTTTGACCTTGGCGTCGCGTCGCCCGCTACTCGGCGCAATCTCGCCTCTTCTCGTATATTAGCCCCGAGCTGTTGTCCCGAAGTCCGCGTGTGTGTTCAGGGGGCCTAGGGAATTGTCGAAGGAGGCAGGTCATTTCCGACCGCTTACGCGAAGTTTGTAGAGTGCGCCGTCTTTTGTAAAGTTCGGGAAAAGATGTGCTCCGATCTCCCTGAAATAATGCATTCTTGTATTTCCTTTCCTTATTTTATTTCTTACTAATCGTCGGCTCATATCCTTTCAGTTAATTCATCCAACAAAAAATTCATTTTTAAGTTCTAAATGTATCTAGTAGAAATAATTGTACAAAAAAGCCAGAGTCAATTAATATTGTGAATGAATGCCTAAATCCAAAAATGTCAGCAATGAAAACCATTTAAATATCTCAAGTCGAACGAGAAGAAATGTTTTAGGGAAGAGACCACATGTGCTGAAACTATTAGTAGAAACATAGGGAAAATCAAATTAGTTTCTGCTGATTTCTGTGATGAATGCTGTAGTCATGTGTATTTGGCTGCAGTGCAAGTACAAATAAAAAGAGAACAATTCAAATTATGTCTTATTGCAATATAAAATTGAAATTAAAATTCAGAAATTCTAGCAAATTTCAGACTTTTATGAGAAGCAAAATACAACAAATGTTTTATTGAGTAAATTCGTTAATTTAATTTTAAGATACTTTTAAAATTGAATTTGACCTGCGGAAATGCCGCTTACTTTCGTTCACAACTAAAACGCTTTGGCCTTCTCAGAGGTATTGTTAGCAATTCGGTTCAATATTTTGTGGGCTTAAAAATTCATTTAGTCCGCCGTTTATAGTGATGAGAAGGAATAAATACTCAAAAGCCATAGCTCAGACGGAAAATGTGATATCAACAGATTAAGCCAAAAAATAAAACTGACAAAAACTGAGAAACAATTACAATCGGTGCAGAAGGACAGAAAAGAAACGAACATGGAGAGCAGCGAAGAGATAGAGAAATATACACAGAAGTCACAAAAATAAATAGTAGTGAGAGTATGAGGAAAGGAATTCAATACTAGGTCCAAAAATAGACTGTATTCAAAAATTAAAAAATCTGAGGAAATAGAACGACAGAAAAGATGGAAGTCGTTCGACTGAGTTAAATAAAAAAAACAAGCGTAATTGAACCGAGTTTTCGAAATTAGCACTTTTGCCAAGGAAAATGACACAAAGTGATCGCTGATACTTTAGTGCTGATACGTTAACTATCGAAGAATATCACCGAAGGTGATCCCAGGTAGCGAAAATATCGCAATATACAGATCGTTCAGTTTTCACCACCAAGTGAAAGTGATGTAAACAAAACCTCATCAAACAGCAAGGACGCTTGCGTGATCTGGAGAGATCTGCAAGGACGATGTTTCCTTCGCTTCCTTGATCAGCGAGAGGAGAATGGCGGTGTTTAAAAGCTTTTAATCATAATGGCAACGACTTAATAGTAGATTACACATACAACGAGTGCTATGACAACGCCGCTGGTAACATACATGCCAAGTATTTCGCTATTGCCGATATGCACTAATGTATTTTGAAACTCTTGAATCATTCTGAAATAAAAATTAAATCTACTCTAAAAACTAAAATTATTCTTTCGCTAAATCCAGTTAATAGTTTGTACATATTATTTATTATCAAAAATAACGTTTTAAATACTTAATCACAGGTAATACCACGAGTGCTTTGGAAATTGTAGATAAATCCCCGACTCGCGAAACGAGAGGGGGATTTATCTGAGAATTTCCAAAGCACGAGTGGTATTTAACAGAACTATTCCATGAGTGAAATTTCGTCCAACAGAGTTGAAAATGCGCCAAATATTGAAAATAAATGAAGTGAATTCCCTGATAGACAAATTAAAAGTTAGATCATATACATCGTTTTCACGCTTTCAACTAAGCTCTCAATTTACAAACTTTCAAGCACATAATATATTATGTAAATATGAAGTATTTCTTTGAATAGAAGTTTTGACGTGCGCTTTTCGTGAGCAACATACATTTTTTCTCGTAATCATTTTCCAGTTCAGAAAACGACAAAAATATCTGAGTACCACAGACTCGGCATAGTATGTTGGTCAACGCACGTAAAATGAAAGCTAATAATTTCCACCGAAACTCCCCAATCACGTCTCCCAATTAATCGTGACAAAATAATCGCTCACATGACTAAAACAATTACATTTTTTTGTTTTCTTAAGACATTTTTTGTGGGCCCCCTTACAGTCTCCGTCGTCTGCAACATGGCGTACTGAGGACCCATTAGAACAGCCCCTCCCTAAATACAAGTTTTGACGTGTGCTTTTCTTGAGTAACATACATTTTTTGTCGTTATCATTTTCCAGTTCAGAAAACGACAAAAATACCTGAGTACCACAGACTCAGCATAGTATGTTGGTCAACACACGTAAAATGAAAGCTAATAATTTCCACCGAAACTCCCCAATTACGTCTCCCAATTAATCGTGACAAAATAATCGCTCACATGACTAAAACAATTACATTTTTTTGTTTTCTTAAGACATTTTTTGGGCTCCCTTACAGTCTCCGTCGTCTGCGACATGGCGTACTGAGGACCCGTTAGAACAGCCCCTCCCTGCACCAATGTTCCTTGCTTTAGATGGATTGCTCCATCGCCGAGGCATTCCTGGCCCCGGATGTTAGGCTCCGGCTGATAGAAGAGCTCGTAGCAGCGCATGCCTGTCAGAGCGAGTGACGAGATGGGCGGTCGCGTTCTTTCGGAAACTCGCAAGGAATGCTGGGAAGGGGATGAGGGATAGAGATTCTTTTCTACGTCAGCGAGTAACTGCTGAGAAGGGACAGGGTTGGTTGCTGACACAAACAGAATTGAGACATTTCTTTGATTGGTTGATTGGTGACCCTTGGCATGACAATTGTTAGGGTCATTAGCCCCGTAAGTATAGTGCATGTTTTATATGGCGGTGGGATTTCCTCGCTGATTGGCGAGATCCGGAGCTGACCTTCATGTCGTAGGATTTTCCCCAACCACGCAACTCCCACCAGTGAGCACAAGCTCAAAGCCCTCGACCGGTCCCCCGGTATGTGTGGTAGTGTAGTGCATGTTAGTGTAAGTGTGTGTGTGTGTGTAAGAGGAGAGGATGGAACAAGGAAGAGAAGGAAAGATCGCGCACGGTCCGTGCCCGTTTGTTAGGGTACTACTCCGGCATTCGCCTGGTGTTGATCGGAGAAACCACAGAAAACTACCGATTAGAGCAGCAGGCCGCTAGAATTCTCCTCCAGACAGCGACAGAACTACACCTAGATATCTAGCCAGCGTCGAAAATCCTACTACCGTCTGGACTCGAACCTAGGACTCGGGTCACTGCGCCATCACAACTAGTTTGAGCATTCCCAAGTGAAAAGCCAATGCACCGGGTGTCGACCAGAATCGTCGTGGAGATTGTCCGGCCGCCGCCACGGCCCCGCCGCCGCAAGCAGCTGCGCCGCGTCGCTCCGTACGTGGGAGGGGAGGGGAGGGGGCTGGGGAGGGGGAAGGAGGGAGGGAAGGCGGCGTAGGAAAGCAAACGGAGCCGCAGGGGGCCGCGCGTGTGTTGTCGCCGCCTGCGGTTTTCGTCGCACCGAGCGTCCACGCCGCGGTGCAGCTACAGCCCCCAGATATCTGCATCTAGGAACTCTAAGCCAGCGAGTGGAGCGACAATTGAAGAGCTGCGCGGAAAAAGGGCGTAACCAACGAATTGATTGGTTGATTAGTGATTCCGGCGGGTCAGAGGCTAAGGGCATAAGTCCCGTAACTGCATTTCTCCTTGGGAAGTGGCGATGATATTCCCCTGCTGGATGGTGAGATCCGGAGACGAATTGCCCGTCGACTAGCGGGCATTTTCCCCAACCAGGTATCTCCCACCAGCGGGGCACCGACCCAATCGGGACAAACTTTAAGCTCCCGACCGGTCTCCCACCATATGTGATAGTGTAGAGCCTGTATATTTAAATAAGGTATGAGAATATGACAAGGAAGAGGAAGAAATGATCGTGTGCGGTCCGTGGCATATTTGTTAGCGTACTGCTCTGGCAGTCACCTGATGCTGATCGGAGAAATCAGAAAAAACTACAGATCAGAGCAGCCGGCCGGTAGAATTCTCCTCCAGAAAGCGATTGAATTCAACCCATACAGCCGGTGTCGGAAGTCTTGCCACCGTGGGGATTCGAACCCTAAGACCATTCGTTGGTGCCCTGAATCATCTCCCGGTCGTAACCAACGAAATTGACGAAAAGGGGATGAAATGCCAAGAAGACATTTGATTTATTTTCGTCGAAGAACTGTAAAATCTCTATATGGGGGAGAAGTACAATCTGCTCATGTTTTCTTGAGCTCTGGAATCTTTCCGGCCTTTTAATCATAGGTAGTAGAACCGCCAGAGGGGGATCAGGGCAGCAACGGATGTCACTGTAGTGCCTCTGGTCGGGAGGTCCTAGGGTTTTACTCCCGACGGTGGCACGATATTCGACTCAAGCCAGATAGCTAGGTCGAATTCAGTCCCAATCTAGAGGAGAATTCTGTACCAAGAACTCTGATCGGTTTTCCGTGGTTTCTCCGATCAATACCAGGCGAATGCCGTAGCAGTACCCTAACAAACGGGCCACAGACCGCGCGCGATCTTTCTTTCCTTTTCCTTGTCCTATCCTCATCCCTTACTTACATTAACATGCACTACACTACCACACATGCCGGGAGACCAGTTGAGAACATAGAGCTTGTCCCGGCTGGGGCGGTGCCCCACTCGTGGGAAATACCTGGTTGGGGAAAATCTCGCTTTCCTACGGTAGGTCGGCGCCGGATCTCACCATTCAGTGGGAGGAGATCTCCCGAGCACAAACATGCACTACACTTGACTAATGTCTAACCCGTTGACGCGCCCGGAATCACTCAAATCAATCAAACGAGTATGCAATATCCTGAAAGGTTGGCGGGTGAGTAGTTCATCTCATTCCACTGGCAAAAGGATTTCAATCTACAAGACACTTTGTATATACCAGTTGTTTTATTTAGGGCTAACGGAGTGTTTTATTGGGGATTTGGGGTCAGGGTTTGATTTGGGTGAATAGTTTGACAGGGAGACTGTCCTCACAAGCAGCCGCGAACAGCTGCTCTGTTCCATTTTCGAGTCCTGTGCGGGTGCTCTGTATTCCGCACTGCGTCCATCCTCTTTCCACCTGCAGCTTCTGAATTGGGAGGCCACGTTCATAAACTACAGTGATCGGAACAACTGCGGAATCTATTTTAAAGGTAACTTGTTCACCGAAAAGAGATTGAAATTCAATGCGCGAAATGTCTGAAAATTGAATAGTCCTTTTTTTAATTTAAATTAATTTAAATTAAATAATTAATTAAATTAATTTAAACATTTGTTTATAATCGATTCATATGTCTGAACAATGTAGCTTTGTAGGCTTACGTGACTAACAATGACTCATCAGTAACTATCAATATATTTAATTCACATGTAACAATAGTAGCACTTCAAAATCTCTAAGCCAAATACAGAGGCTTGTATGTTTTAAGACGTCCTTTTCGTAAACTAATAGATTTATGTTTAAAATAATAAGATGAATGTCTAATTTTTGAAAAGACATATAAAATTATTCTTTTTATTTTATTAGATTTTGGCATTTTAAACTCAATGTGAATTACAACCCAATGCTTCCAACCTACCAAGCTGTATTGGCAATGTCTCTTAATATTTTAGATTGAAATATTCCGATGATTTGGATATTGGAAGAGCTGTGCGCTGGCATTCATAATGATTTATGAAAACAGAATAAAATCAAAACAAGTATTACACACGACGATAAAAATGCCTGATTTTCTGGAAAGATAACTCATAAGTGACGAAGGAGCGAGGAGATAATATATTTCTCTCGTAGATCAAGTTTATCTTTATTGTCTTTTTTAACAAATTATTATTTTTACTCCGATTGTATAATGCTCTTACTATATGGCTGCAACTCGCCTAATGATAGATGTTATGATACAGCGTCATTACTGAACAGATGTTGACCAATTACAGAGAAGTTTACGTTGAAAAGTAATCATTGGTCAACTTCTATTAAATTTTTCATTGGATTGTGAATTTAACTGTGCCAAAATGTCGCAATACCGACATAAATTGCACATGCCTTCCACTGTTTTCAAAACCCATAATAAAATCAGCATACTGAATCGCCCTAACGGGACTATTAGTTGTGATGCTGATAAGAAATAAGAGTATATTTTGACCGTATTGAGGGCATTTATTGAATAAATTGATTCCTAGCTACTGATAACTGTAAACTTCCTTATCGATTGATGTCGTATTGTGCTTAGGCTTGATCAATGCCAGCTGAGAAAGCTACGTGGCTTCAACTAAAAGATGCATGCAGTGTGTCGCGTAACCGTTCAATGTAAAAGTTTAACTTACATTAGTTATCTCGTAAGAGACTGAGAAAGTCCATGGACTATAGTCTGAGAAGGTCCATGGATAGCGGAATAGCTTCCCGTGGCGCTAACCCAGGTTCGATTCTCGGTCGAGGCAAAATTAGAGTTGTATCTTTCCTTTAAAATTCTCCCAGTTTCTGTAGCAGTGTGAGTATCAGGCAGGCGAAGTTTGCTAGTTGCGATGAAGGGAAAACATTACGTTCGCCACATGCCTCTCTTATCCCCGAAGCGTGAGAATTAAAGGGGGACACACTAGCCGACAAAGTCGGAAAATGGACCCAAAATGATAAATACATACATACATACATTATTCGAAGAAAACTACTGTATGAAAATCGATGTTATGAGTATTAATGCACTAGTCTGAAGTGATATTACAATACGAACGTGGAACGAGCAAGTATCATAAACTTTCGTAAGAGTGTTTTAATTAAATCATTGCATCATCATTTCAAAGTATACTATTTATTTTTACTTTGGTTTTAATTTTTTCAAACGGTAATCAATTACTATTTAAATCATTAAAAGAGGCCAAGACACAAACATGAAATATAAGTACATTCTATTTTCCTCATTCTTCACATTGACCACATCGCAGAGTGGATTGCAAGCGGCGAATTGCGAAAAATATCTCGAGAAAGGTGCGGTCGAGGATTATCTGATAGATCTCCGTATCTGGTTTCATAGATGACGCGCCAGGAATGAACTGATTCATTGGTGCTTTTCCCCCTTCCGTCTATCCGGACCAACATCTCCATCAACACCAGCCCTGGTCCGTGATCCATCTTACAGTGTTCTTGCTTTTAGTGAGGAAGCCAGGAGATAATGTCAAAAATAGGTGTACTGAACACGTAGCAGAGTCTCTAGTTTTAGACTGCCAAAGAACTGGAGATACAGCAAACACATCTACCTCTGATTAATCATTTGTGGCGTTTTCATCGAGAATACTTCTAACTTCGTTTTATCGCATTTTAAATATCTACCAGATCTCTATATCAACAGGGACTACTAAATAAATTATAATTCCGGAGAATAACGGATAAAAATAATAATCTATATTATATAAAATTTGGTCTCATTTTAATTTTTAAATAGAGAGAAAAGTTTGTACTTAGTTTCAAACTAATGCATTCAGTAATTTGAAAATTTCTATCATGTGTTCGAAGATGCATAAACATTCATTATTTGATTTTGTTTTGAGTGCTGTACCACGACAATTTTCATGTTAGTAAGTAATAATTGAATTTTTCGGAGAAAACAATTATACTTTAATGAGTATGAACGAAGTAAAAACAATTAGCCACTGGTAAAAATATATCAATAAAGCATATATTAGTGACATGGCTTTGCAGACCCCTAAAATTCATCAACACACGCTCGCGCACGCACTCACACATAATCCTTCTCACAATTCACAGTCTCTCACTGTCACTGTCACTATGTGACTTTTTCCCTACTCTCTCTCTGTGACTCTTTCTCTCCCCACTCTCTCCCCCACTCGCTCTCTCCCCGTTCTCTCCCTCATTCTATCTCCCCCACTCTCTCTCCTCCATTCTTTCCCCCACTCTCCCCACTCTCTCTCCCACTCTCTCTTCCACACTCTCCCCCACTTTCTCCCCCACTCTCTCCCCTACTCTCTCCCCCCACTCTCTCCCCCACTATCTCCCCTCCACTCTCTCTCCCCCACTCTCGCTCTTGATCTTTCTCTCTCTTGCTCTCTTTTTCTTGATCTCTCTCCAACGCACTCACACACTCCAATATTTTAACTGCTTGACGGAACCTGATATACGTAGGCTCTCTGCCTATCGCGTATCTTGATGAGAGCATCCGCTCTAAAATTCGCCACATTTGGACCTCGACCTAACACAAAGTGAACTCGACCCTTTTAAGCACAACAGATATATCTCGTTTCCAGGCAAATGTAATTCCATTTTTCCTCGCTTTATTTGCAATCATTCATCATATCCTTTATTTATGAACATCAAGTATTATATTTCTTTTCTCTGTGCAAAACCAGCTCTTAATGTTGATTAAAAGGTTGGTTTGATCTGTCATTAAATTTGATTTTCAACATTGTAACACATCAGGATGATGTTTTCTATCGTTCCCAGATCAATCGGTAAAATTGAAAGGAAATAAAACTATATAAGAATATATTTTTATATTTGTTCACAAAATGAATACTAAATAATATTAACCCATGGGACGTCGTTATCTCAACGCAGGTGAGTTTTATGCAGAAATTGTTTCGTGAAAATAGTACTGTCTATCATGATGCTTTAAGGGATATTCTTAAACAAAAAAACTTCTGTTTCCAAACTATGGTGTGCAATAAAGATCTTCATAATGATATATTGAATATAGATTAATGTATTGATTGCTGAGTGATAATGAAACATTTTAATCGAAGTAGAATGACAAACGTACATGTATCAGAAAACGAGTAACAAGTAAAAATCTCAAGAGTTTCTATTGTAGGTCGAGATCATGTGTTTGCGAAGTAGGGCGCGCTTTTAGCAAGTCTCATATGACCGGACGCGACATGCAACTTCATTACAGCAATTGTCGCAAATGCTTCTACATGAAACGGTGGCCTCTCATTTCTGCTCCCACGAACGTAAAAGCCGTGCTGTTGAAGGAAAAAGGACGTTTACTTACGAAATATTTTTAATGTGTTTAATACGTGTTTAATATGAATTGTCGTCCTAATATTTATTTTCTATAATCATTTGTGTATATATTTGTTTTCTTAAAAATAGTATTTTTATTTTTAAAACTTTCAGAAGGTTATTTGTTCTCCAAGTTTATAATGTTAAATAATAACTTATTATATCAAAAAATATTTTCGTATTGTTTTCTCGGTTATTGAAGATGTACAAAGATAAGTGCCGTTGCAATTCGTTTTCTAAAAGCTATGACGACATACCGTGTCCTACTTTATCTTATTCCGAAGTCCAATGTTTTATTTAACCTGAAACAGAAGACTACCTACATATCTTGTTACTCCTTGACGCGTCTAAATATTAACAAGAGAAAAAGTATTTATTTTGATTTTAAGATCAGTAAAGCTGACGATTAAAAAGGTAAAAAGACCTTTGCGCTTGTATTTAAAAATGCATAGAAAATGAAACATGGAAGTGTCTCGCGGAGTAAACAGTGTCTGCCGTGGCTTTGATGAAGGTGACGAATGTCTCGGAGGTCTCAAATGACTCATCCTTCCGGGCACACACTCTTCGACCTGTCTCAAGATAGCTCAGGGTCACAGAATTAATGGCCATGAAGGAAGACCGTTAAACCAAGCCACCCGGCTATAAATCCGCATTGGCGGTTAAGTAATGCCTCATCGCTACTCAATAATGTTAACAGACAATGCTAACAGACATTGCTCCAACAATGCTAACAGACATTGCAGCTGTAAAGAATTTCACTGATGTATCGCGCGAAAAAAGATAATTCTAATAAGTCAATGAACTTTTTAGTTATTTACTGAATGTTGGGGCCCCGTTGAACCTTGGCTTCATAAACAAGAAATAAGAATGTATCGAATACATGTAACAGAACACAGCAGTGTATTAAATCAAAACGTCTTTCTTCTTCGACCGGTATAGGTGACTCAGGACATCAATTGATGGCATTGCAGTGCATATGACCAGGAGGTCCTAGGGTTTGAGACCTGACGGTGGCAGTATTTTCAACACTAGCTATAGTAGATAACTAGGTCGAATTCAGTCGCTGCCTGAGAATTCAAACGGTCGGCTGCTCTGATCGGTAGTTTGCCGTGGTTTCGCCGATGAACGCCAGGAGAATGCCGGGGCAGTACCCTAACAAACGGGCCGTGGATCGCACCCAATCTTTCCTTCCCCTTCCTTGTCCTAACCTCCCCCCTTACTTACACACTAACATGCATTACCTTACTACACATGCGGGGAGACATGTCGGGAGCTTAGAGCTTGTCCCGGCTGGGGCGGTGCCCCTCTGGTGGGAGATACCTAGATGAGTGAAAACCTTGCTGGTCGACATGAAGGTCGTCGCTGTATCTCGCAAGACAAGCGAGGAATATCAGTGCCACCACTCGCGAAATGAAAAACTGAACTAAACTTACGGGAATATTGACCTTAGATGTTGATGCGCCCGGAATCATTAACCAAGCAATCAATCAATCAATTTTTCTTCTTTCATAATATCTTCATCATCCTCCTCTTTCATCTACTCCTGCGTTTCTTACTTATTCTCTTCCATCCATGTGAAATGGCCATTGCAGGAGACGCTGCACTACGAAAACGTGCAACACATAAACGTTACGCGGGTTGCCTAGTAAAATAATTGACACACGACGATTCGCAGCGCTGAACTAATAATAATATTATACAATCAAATTATTTTGGATATAGTATTGTTTTTAGTATTGGTTAAATTTGCTCAACTGCCGCGAATAGACATCAAGACGGAAATGCAAATGAATATTGTTAATTGGAAGTCAATTATTTACATTGTTGTGTTTTGTTATTAGATTTGGTGGAATGATCAAGTTGTATTTGTTTGATTACTGATATAATGAGTCTTCGAATTTATAACAGATGTATTAATTTAACCGAGTCCGTTAGCGCACGCAGTTACGGGACTATTACTGAAGCTATGTAGAACAGGTGGCCCTAGGTTCGAGTCACCACCGCCCTATTTTCGACCCCAGCTCAGTCACCGGGTCGAAGCTGGGCACTACCTGGACGAGAATTATTGTGTTGTGAACCCTGCGTGGGGTACTACCCCACACTTTATTTTCTACCGGGAGTGGACACCTAGGTATTTTGCCTTTATTCTCACTCCCCGCGGCCGACACGCACGCTTTGGCCTGTGGTATCCGGATCCCGCCGGAACGCAGTTATCCCTCTGGGAAATTTCCCCATTCAGTGTCTGGGTCGGGCCGCCCTGCCAGCTCAGAGCTACGAGCTTTGCAGGCCAGTGCCGGGGTCGTAACCATGCGCCACTTACTCTGGGATAAGTCCCTCTTCCAGTCGCGGGTCGTGGTTTTATAAATGGGGAAGGCTGCAAATGTATTGCATTACATTACATTGCATTGCATTGCATTTCATTGCATTGCATTGCCTGCATTGTATTTCTATTAATAATAAGTTTGATACACACGATTGAGAACGACGCGAAATACCGTAGATATTCCATCCTGGGGCCCGTTTCACAAAGGTTACAAGTTACAAGTGCTAGTAATCACAAGTACTCGTAAGTTCTGTTTCACAACGATTTTGCCGGGCCCCAGAAGACAAGACCTCTTGCGCCAAGAAAGAAAAACCCAAGTATAGCGCTCCTACCGCATATTGGGAAAACTAGTTGAAGCGGAATGCTACTCGCGGAGCTGCACAGAAATGCTATCTGGTGAGCCCGCCGTTCTTCAGACCCTAGGCTGCACCGAAGGCTGTCTCGCTGCAGCCTTGTTCCGCTGGTAAGCATCTGCAGTGAATGCATGACGTCACGCCTCCTCGTTTTGTACAGGTCTTATGGGAGAATAAAGTGGGAGCCTAACGCTTCTCTCTTCCTGGCAACAGCTTTAAATGCGTTAACGAACCGACAAAGAAAAATTTTGATATGATTGTAACATAATACAACTCAGAATTCCATTATTAATTAATAAATACATTTGTAAACATATTTTTAAATTCTTTTGGAGAGCGATTTCTCTAGGAGAGGCTCCGCCTTACAGCCTTTAATGACGAGCCGCGCCTGCTCTCTTCTATGCCTAGAGTATCGGACCACTGCCATGAAGACGCCAATTGGCCACCTAGGGTCCACCTGAGCTAAGGCCCAGGGTTCTCTGGGCCCCTAACCCGTGTCGTCATTGCCTTCTCCTTGAAGCTATTGACGCTATGGAGCTTTCTTTCGAGACTGACAATTCGACCGCATGCAAGGACGTTTATGAAATATTTACGAAATATTTCGACGATCGTAAAGGAGGTGCTTCTTGTACGTACGTACTTAATCCCTACATTCAATGGCTATAGAAAATGGCCATGCAAAAAAACCTTTTTTGCACTTAGACTTGAAGTTATCTTGCAAATTTTTAATTCGCAATTTGAAGCATTTAATGAAGAAACTTTTTTTTCTGGAAAACATGAAAGTGTGATAAGCGGACCACTTTATGTATATCATTCAGAACTCTTTATGAATACTTAACTTACATAACGCCCCAAAATCGAAGAAAAAATTACTGATGACAAATGGTGTGGCTGAAGAGTCTTTATATCTCTCATTATACAAGTAAACACATATCTTCATAAAATCTTCATAAAACTCTTTCTTCTCGAAAATAACGACGAGTGACAAAAGAATATTTCGAAACAACGCTTATAGAAAATACTTACTTATGTAATATTTTGCGAAAGGGTACTGTTTTGCGAATTTGATTTGTTGTGCCTACCAAGGCCATAACTCTGAGCATCCAAACTCTACATTTCCTTCGGTAAACACTCCCTATTCGCAACTTGTTACATAAAATTGTTCGTTCCATTACTTGCTGTAAATGAATGCTGTATTGATTTCGGTAACACCCTCTTCCACTTTTCATGCATTTTAGTGGATGCACAATGTTCTTGTGTTAGTAAATTCAAGAAATAAAAGCTTGTTTTGTTATGAAGAACTATCAAACTGAAATTATTTCATCTTTACAATAAATCACATGCTTGAAAATGTTTATACATGCAGCTTCGAAAAGTCGGTTATACAACTGCAAGTAATTGGCTTCACATAATTCAGTTCATAAAAAGAATTCTTGCATCAAATTTTGAAATTCTCGCTTCATAAGACACTTCAATTCAGTTGTAAAACTGACAGTTTCTTCGCACATTCTACCTTGACGTTCGCACATGCAAGCCATTTTGTAGCCAGCCAGCAGGCTGTATCACACTTACCCAAACGTCCACCAGATGTCGAAGCACAGCACATTGAGCCAAGAGAAATTCGTCAACAGCCAGAAGAGGAGGGTGTAACCTGCGAAGAAAGAAAGACTAGTGGTGCTAAAACAGCACGTAATTTCTCACCCTAACTTCCATGAAAATTCGAATGATTTTATTCATCGAGATGTCTAAAATATATGGATTAAATCAATTTTCGATTTTATGTAATTCTGTCGGTCACCAAAGATTTTATTTTGATTATGACCGCATTACCAAAATACTTTTACAGCATTTTTCGGAGCTTACGCTAACTGGACATAAATTAGGTATACTGCGCTACAAAACGAGGATTGCATCTGCAAGATATAAAACCGTTTATTTTCTTTCCGTGCTTGGTAGACACGTTCAAAAATATGTTACATCTTAAAAAGAATTCTATCTTTAAATTATATAATGTCAATGACTTCTATACTCTTTATGATTAACTTTTTAACAACAGCAAATTTCTAATTTGTGCTACAGAAACGTCTGCTATAATTGTACGAACGTTTATGAGCCCTGCAGTAGGTGTAATACTTTAATCCTAAATCTGATTCACCGTATACCGAAAAAAAATACCATAAACTCCTGGAATTAGTGTGTCGTATGCGAAGCGAATTGAAAGCTTTGGATAATTATTTGGATGCTTGTAACAAAACGGAAACAGTTGATGTGTACATACCTGTTAACACGCAGAAAACCTTGAGAAGTTAAATTTATGGACTTAAAATGTCATACTAATTTCATTTTTACAATTCAACACTCGAAGTAAAATATGAGAAATGTCTTCGTCACATTTAATACAAAATTGTTGCTTGCTTACGTGTTTTCTAAACATAGTGTTCCCACGAAAAAAAATATTGATAGTGTTGTCCTGATGCAAAGGAATATATTTTAAAAAATTGTAAAATTTAGAATATTTGGTAAAATTACATTACCAAATAATTTCCGAGACTCTTGTGTTTGTAACGTCTTCTGTGTATCCAGCTTTAATAGTGGATCTACTTTAAGAAATGTCAACAGTATGAATCCTAATGTACAACGGGGCTCTTTATGATTGTTTCCTTACAGTTACTCCTGTTATTCCTACCATTTCTCTTCGGTGGTAAACATTGAATTATCCGTTCGTACGTGTTGTGGCACAATGAACTTTATTACTAGATATAAACCAGTCTCGGTGAAGCATGGCCAAAGGTGCTATATAGCAATGTCACACGATTAGTTGGAAGTATGTGCTGGGAAAGGGGCAATTGATGTAATACGAAATCTGTTTTTGCATTTGACCTTTTACATTCATTACTACTGTGTTGGACGGGTGTTCGTTTTTTATCATTTCTATCTTCAATTACTTCCACAAATGACCAGATCTTCGTAAAATTGCTTGTTGCAATTATGACGCTTCATATTTTTGTACAAATTATATCGAGAGGGGTTTTCTGTACTGATGAAAAATATGAGAAAATTACTGTAAAAAGATCTTTATCCTATTATATTGCTCGTGAGCTGCATTAATGGCTCAACTCAAAAAATCAGGTGTTGAGATAAATGAGTTTAAAGTTTTGACCATGAATTGAAATGCATACTTCTTGCATTCACACATCATTTTTTGGGGGGTGGTCTTCCTACAACTATTACATTGAAGACAGAGATTTTGTCCTCAATAAAATCTGTTCGTTAAAGACGGATCTTTAAATAGGTTCAAGCTTGATCTTTCGAAAATATGAGTCTTTTTCGTGTAATTTTGCGCGAAATATAAGCAATTTTAAGAAAGATTTAACATTTTTTTCTCAAAAACCGCTCTGGATTTTTTCTTTAATTTTTCCCACGGATAGATGAAGCGAACCATAAAAGAAGAGTGAGGGTCCCTTTTCATTGAACTCTCTGAATTTTCGAAAATTGTAAATTTAGAAATAATGCGAGAAACTATGTGTTTTTGTTGCACCACAATACTCTGATTAATACAGTAAGTACCTTCAAGGCCACGAGCTGGTCGATCAGGGGGACACAGCCATCCAATCAGGAGCTTCGTCACAATTCTACGTTCTTATTAGTACGTAGACTCAAAAATTTATACTGGAATTGTATTGACAAAAGCTTCGTTACGACTTAAAGTTTTGGTTTTGGAACTCCCGATTGGATGACAGTATCCCCCTCTCTTTTCAGCACAGTTAAATCGGAATACACAGGATGTCCGGGGAGGAAACGTCGAAACTTCGAAAATAAGCTCTTAAGACAATTCTAAGCGTATTTTGTCTAATAAACTACGTGGATATTCCGAATGGTTGAGCCGCAATGAGCACTCAAAAGTTGGTTTGAAAAAATTATTTCTAGGCAAAAATTTGCATTATAGAAGCATAGAAACACTCCAGAAACATATAAGTTGTTTATTATTTACAAAAGAAATGAATATGTGTGTTCAGAAAGAAAAATTAAGCGAGAAATAAAAAAGCATCCAATTTACAAAGTTCGACTGCTTTTTTATTTCTCGCTTATTTTTTCTGTCTGAGCAAATATATTCATTTCTTTGCCTAGAAATCATTTTTTCAAACGAACTTTTGAATGCTAACTGCGGCTCAGCCATTTGGAATATCCACGTAGATTATTAGACAAAACACGCTTAGAATTGTCTTAAGAGCTTATTTTCGAAGTTTCGACGTTTCCTCCCCGGACATCCTGTGTATTCCGATTTAACTGTGCTGAAAAGAGAGGGGGATACTGTCATCCAATTAGGAGCTTATTATCGAAGTTTCGACGTTTCCTCCTCGGACAGCCTGTAGTTGTAGGAATACGCCCTCAAAAAACGTTTTTTGCAATTTTCAAAGATTCTGGGATTTTGGACATGAAACCTGCATCATTCGTAAGTGCCACTATATTTAAATCGGAGTGCAGTTGAGTTGTGCCACTATGTACCACCACGCGCGATACAAAGAGGGAAGGGAAGGGGCGGGAGGAGGGGAGGGACAAGAGTTGCCAGATGCCAAAAGGGGGAATGAGGAAAGAGAACAGCGAAAGTGCGAAATATTTCGCATGAGCGCCCCAGAGGGAACTAGTACTAGTGGCGCATTCGGAAACTAAGAATATTTCCTATTGAAAAAGAACGCACTTACGTAGACACTATTGTCTGTCCTTTTTCATTATAAAATATTCGTTTGGCGTGTTCGATTACTACGAGTATTTTCTATTGAAAAGGAACGCACTTATGTAAACGGAATTGTCGGTCTTTATTAATAAGTACCTTTGCCTCATTTATACTTATGATAAAAAAGAGAAAGATACCTCTCACAATTCTTATGTTTCTCAATTTTCGCAATTCTTACAACACGACATTACCTTTTTTGTTCTTAGTTATGTAGGCCTGATGTTCTTAGTTATGAATTTAAAGATAAAATGTGAACAATTTAAAAAATGTTATTGTATTATTATTAAATTGATATATTTTATTACTAGCGGAGCCGGGAAGACGTTGTTCTGACCTTTATCTCCCTTTTATTTATTCCCTCTCCCGTTTTTTCTCCGTCTCTTTCACCGCCTCTCCGCCACTTTCTCTCCGTCTCTCACCCCGCTTTTCTCCGCTTCCGTCTCTATCTTTTCGTCTCTTTCTCCGTCTCTATCAGCCCCTGCCTCAGTCTGTCTGATTCTCTCTACGTGCTTGTCTGTCTGTCTCTATGTGTGTCTCTCTCTGTCTCTGCCTCTTTCTGTCCCTTTTATTCACATTTAGTTGCATATTCTGCACGTCTTTGAGCAGAGACGATATCGAGAAGCGCCGGACCAGCAAAAATTTTAATAAAATGTTCAAGAAGATCTCATCCTATAGATTACGGTGTGATAAGCATTCCTTTGAGGCCTTCGGCCTCAACATGTTAGTTTTTTATGTCCTAGATCGCTTCGTTTAGGAGTTATTTAACTATATAGATTCAAAAATCCCAGCGAGTGCAGCGGGTTGCATTTGAATATTTAGTTTTTTATTCTACAGCGTCATCTAGCGCCATTTTCCCGATTTTTAATAGTTATTCTGCTATTCGGGATGGAAATGAATCGAACAAAACAGATATAACTAAAATCGGTCCAGCCGTTCTTGAGTTATAAATAGTGTAAATAACCCGACTTTGTTATGTGTATATATATATATATATAAAGTAACAGTGTAGTCTCAATATATATATATATATATATATATATATATATATATATAGAGAGAGAGAGAGAGAGAGAGAGAGAGAGAGAGAAAGAGAAAGAGAGGGGGAAATGCGAAATTTGTGGCCATCGGGGTAGAATGCAGTTTGGACCTCAAAAGGGAATCTGGCAACACTGGAAGAAAAAGTGGCAACGGTGGCGAGGACTCACCGATGGCCTTGCAGACGCTGCGCTCGATGCTGAGCGAGGTGAGCTGCGCGACGGCGAGCACGACGAAGGCGACGAGCTGCGAGCCCGCGTGCGCCATCACCGTCTTGCCGTGCAGGTTGCGCAGCGCCGGCAGCAGCGCGTACGTGGCCACCGTTAGCGCCAGCGCCGCGGCCGACAGCAGCAGCCCCGTCGTGCGCAGCGGGTACACCAGCTGCAGCTCCAGCTGCTCCTCCTGCGCACACGCACGCGCGCACACCGCGCACCGCTCACCACATGGCGCTCACGCTGGGAAGTGGAGGAGGAGCGAAAGAGCGCATCGAGAGATGTCGGCACTTGGCAAATCTTGTTGTGAGCTCGGTGGAAAAAACGGTTAGAGTAACGGATTGTTGTACCCAAGATTGCGGGTTCAATCCTGCTCGAAGCTGTGGATTTGTAAGGGCGTATAAATCCTTCGTACGCCTTCCTTCGAAGGGAAAGTAAAGCACGCTGTCTCATGTAGTCGATTTACTGCATGTAAAGTATCTCAATTTTTTGGCTTCGGTGGTGTAATGCTTAGCTTATAAGACGATCATACCCAAGCTCCAGGGTTTAAACCCGATCGAAGTCATAGATTTTTAAGGGCGACCCCTCCTTCGGAGAGGAAAGTAAAGCCAGCTGTCTCATGTTTTAGATTTACTGCATGTAAAAGATCCTCAAGCCGAAAAGAAGCCTCTGAGCTAAATTAAAATCGCCTGTTTCGTCGCCCAGGATAATACCTTCTTTCTCCTCTAGATGGTGAAAGGAGCGTAGCGAAATTTGCGTGGTCAGACGGAACAGCGGACCAGGTAGGCCGAATCTCGCCACGTAAAATAAGGCAGGTTAAAATAAGTCAATCAGAATTGGATGCAACACCAATCAATGTGCGCGGCGGAGATGTCGTCTGCTCCTCGTGCACACATGGGGCGGCGAACACCGCTCAGATGGTGGCGCAAAGCAGTGGATGAGGACGAAACCGAACGTCAAAAAATGGCAGCATAGCGCTCACATCGAGAAGTGGACGAGGGCGAAAGAGTACGCCAAGAAAAGGTCCCACTGGGAAGAAGGCTCAGTCGATCAGGAATCTAATATGAGGCAATGTGCGCAGTGCGGATGCCAAGTACTCCTCCTGCGCAAACTGCGCAGCGAACACCGCTCAGATGGTGGCGCAAAGGAGCAGACAGAGAGAACGTCAAGAAATGTCAGCACGGGTCAAGTGTCAGTGTGCGCAGTGGGGAACACCAGCTGCAGCTCCAGCTGTTCCCCCTGCGCACACGGCCGCGCGCACCGCGTACCGCTCACCACAAGGCGCTCACACCGTGCGCGAACGATGCGCCAAAAAATGGCACCACTGGACAAATCTATGGTCCGATTAAAATAAGTTGGTGATTGACAGTTGTGAATGGAGAGAAGCGACGTTGACAATGGCGTACCACCGAGACGCGTTTCCAGGACTCGAAAACAAACTACTGAAATAAATACTTATAAAAGTAACAAGATCATACACTAATATTGTGTGAAGAAATAGCTTCAGCACCCAGCTGTCAATCACCAACTTATTTTAATCGCACCATCGTTGTGAGTTCGGTGAAATAACGGTTAGAGTAACGGACTGTTGTACCTAAGTTTGGTGGATATGAAGGAGTGCACAAGGGCGAAACCGAACGTCAAGAAATGTCAGCACGGGTCAGATGACTTATATCAGTGCGCGCAGCGGGTACGCCAGCTGCAGCTCCAGCTGCTCCTCCTGCGCACACCGCACGCGCGCGCACCGCCCGCCGCTCACCACACGGCGCTCGCGCCGAGGAGTGGATGGGGGCAAAAGAGCGCGTCGAGAGATGTCGGCACTTGGCAAATCTTGTTGTGGGTTCGGCGGTATAACTGTTAGAATTACGGGCTGTTGTACCCAAGTTTATGGGTTCAAACCTGATCGAAGCCGTAGATTTTTAAGGGCGCAAAAATCCTTCGTACGCCTTCATTTGTAGGGGAAGTAAAACCGGTTGTGCCGTGTAGTAGATTTACTGGATGTAAAAAATCTCCGAGCTTAAATGAAGCCTCTGAAGTAAATTCCAATTGCCTCTTTCGTCGCCCGAGTGATGCCTCCTTTGGTTGGTGAGAGTGTAGCGAAATTTGGTGGTTAGACGGAAGAGGGGACACGGTGGGCCGAGACCGCTCACATGGCGTTCGCACCTACGAGTGGGCGAGGGCGAAAGAGCGCGTCAAGAAACGGCATCAAAATGGCCGGTAAAGCAAACTGAACGCTCAGGCGAAACGTGAGCAAAGTGCCAGCAAACTGAACGCTCACATTGTCGATTAACTCTTCCTGGGCGTTCTCAAGCGCAGAGATGATGGCGCAAAGTGTGCGCGCATGTGTGCGCTTCAGGTAAACTAGGTGGAAGCGAAGCCAAAAGATTTACTTCCTCCTTCGCACTCGGTACCAACGGAGGATGGAAATGGAGGAAGGCACAAGCCAAATAGAGCTCTATCATCTTCTCTTGCGCGTACGGAGGCGCGTAATTAGCACACCGCATTGATCGCTGTGAGGTTGGTGAAAATGAGCGGTAGTGAAATGAACGGTAACTTCTGCCGGTTCTTCTGCGCCGATAGAGACATCTCCGCCGATAGAGACATTGCGTTCAACACTACCACAGATGCGGCATCGCTTTCAGCGATGCAGAGACGCTATCAAATATATATTTTGTTCAGGCATGTGACGGGTTATTTTGACTCTCGTTCATATTAAACTAAATTGGCGGGCGTAGTTTGTGATTAATACGTAGAAATTATTCGCATTCATTTTCATAAACGTTGGCTAACATATGCTAGGTCTGTTGATGTTGTTGTTTTTTTTTGTCAATCCTCCAAACGGAGAATGTTCGCCTGAAATCAATATATTTGTTATGTAACGTAGCTAAAGTGTAAGAAAACTCCGCTTGAAGACTTTCTTTTTAAGGAAATATTTTCTTACTTACATTTACTTTAAATACAATTTCCTCCATTGGGAGTTGAATGAAAAGCTTGATGAAAGTAAACAACTCGTCAAATTCTTTCTGCAAGGCCTGTCCGTTTACATCCATTTCGTGACTATTCACACGCGTACATATTCTATCTGTTTTCTGCATGATTTGTATTCTTACTTATATTATTATTTTTAGTGACGATATCAGAAGGATTTTTTTCACTCATGAAAACGATCCTTAACCTTTGCTGGAAGCATTGATCTGATCGTTCGAGGCAGTATGTAAACATCTGACGATCGGCTCATCTGTCTGGTCTTCGGCGTTGATCTACGGCTTAGGACCTGTTCAGTGGCCTGAACAAAGTGACGACGAGTGAACGAAGGGACCTGAACGAAGCATACAACGTGCGTGTTTGATCCGGGCTCTCTCGACACACTACCATTTACTGTCAACTATTGGCACGCCCTGATCCACGCCGACGAACCGTGAACGCTAGTGACGCACTAGAAAGTCATACAGAATCCCTTACAAGATTTAGAGGGTCTAGAAAATGATAAATATAAAAGTAAAATGTTGATTAAGATCCCATTGTAATTTTTTTTTTTTAAATTTTGGTTACGCATTTCCTACTCCATATGTCATGCTAATTTTAATTACTTGCAAGTAAATTATTGCAAACGGTAATTTTTTACAAAAGTGATTCATTGCTCTGAAAAGCAATCGGAAATAATTAAGTCATGGATATTTTCTTATGTAATGTCAACAATTTTTGAGATTTGCAATCATAATATGTTGTTGATTTTTGCAACCATTTGCCAATTTTTACTGGGGTGCAACCATAAATTGATTATACTGCTGAAAACTCCATTTTTTTCTCTTTTTCTCACTCAACTTAAAAAAGTTGCATGAGGTTTTGCAGCGCATGAGAAAATTATTGTGTATCCAAATTCACCGCCTACAAAATATTGTACGTCCTTTGGAGCACATCCTGGTGGTTGAGAAAGCGGGTTTCTTTGTTTCTAGTTTCTAATAGTTAATGGTACAAAACTATTCAAAATACTGAAGGCACAGATTATTATCCATTACTTCTCGCTACGTGTCGTTTCTATCTTGAAAGTGTTCCCTGTTATAATATTTCTTTTTCTTAATATAATGCCTTCCAATTTAGTAGTTCATTTATTTGTTTTCTAAATGCCCTACTTGCAGTTACATTGAAATTTCTAGAATAAGGGTAGTTATTATGACTATTTTGTAAAGTGTAATAATAGCAAATGGTTTATTCCAGCCCAAATCTCAATTTTTTTATTTCTTTATCTTTATGATACTCGGAAACTAAGAAGAGCTTCATTAAATCCTAATCCATTATGTAGTTCGTACCGAAACTACACATTGTACCTATTAAAGAATTTCAGAAATGTAAATAAAACATGAGCAGACATAACGAGACAGTGTATTTTATTTAGAAAGTCATTGTTAAATTTACAAAATCGTCATTACCCTTTTATTGACCACCTCCCTGAATTCTTGGTCATTTACCGGATGCAAAGAATAAAAACAATCTATCGTGATACGAAATTATTTTTATTTCATAACAAAAAATAAAAGGACATTTATAAAATTCAAACAATCTTAATCAATGTCAATGAAAAATTATATTGTGATTTTACAAACATTGGTAAATTTCCAATTATTTTATATAAAAGTATACATCAATAAAACAAACAAACTAATCCATCCTTTGGTATGAGCTTGTGTCCACATATCCATTCCTCTAAACATCGATATGGGATTGGTCGGATCCAGAAACGATCAATCAACCAGCTTTGGTCTGAAAAAATAGATTGGAATGTGTTTGCAAACATCATTTAATATTCAATGTTTTGCCGACAATTTTTTAGAACGTATGTAAAGAGAATGGATTACATTCACAAGCATTAAAAATTGCCCAATTCAAGCTAAATCAGATGAAGCAATGTTAGGAGAAACCTCGCAATGCTAGTAAACTTTCATGAATAAACCTGACATATGAAACAAGAGTTTTCACATTTCAAGTCCACTTGTTGATTTTGTTTCGCAACAGGACGAGATTAATTTTAAAACTTCATAAAAATAATTGTATAAGTAAATTATGTTTTACTAAGTAAAATATAATATTAATAAAACTTGTAACAATATAATTATGCTCTCCTAATAAAATTGAATGAGTTCTTTCTGGACATGCATAGCGTGGTTAAATTCAATTTTAAGTATTAGTTCTGGAAGCGACTCGCTAAAGTGTTCAGATAAATCTGTGAACGCAACAAAGAAAAAAATACTTTCGTACCGCTATTACGGACCTTCATGTATCATTAAGTGATTTGTATCCTTATATGGAAATAAAAGGGAAGTCAGTAAGTCTGTATTTCTTTTCTCGCATTTTCTTACCGCCTCCTTCATAGTGACCAATCACAAGGTGCGTTACATCAATCATAGGAAACGCTGTCGTGTACTCTCAGGGCGCGAACACATTATAATTAATACGAGGCGCACTCTGAAACATTTGGGGGTAAATATCATTCGTCAATAGTCTCATTAAATATCTCCAATATCACCAATGCATGGAGGTAAAACGAAGAGTTTAGTTTATATTTGCGAGGCATAGGGTTTTGTCACTGAAACAAATCTCTTCAGTTTCGAAAATATACGCACGCATTAGTGAAGAAGTATAATTTCCGAAAGCGCATGCTGACTTTAATTGTGATGAAATTGAAAACGATTTTCATGCGCCCATTAGAAGCGAAGTCTAAGATTTGAGAGAGCACACCCGCTTTCGCAAGTATCATCGAAACAGCACACTCGCATTAGTGAAGAAGATAGACTAAGAATCTAAAGATCACAGATAATAAGGCGAAATATGATTTTCAATATCACATTAGTGGTGAAGTATAAGCACTAAAATCGCACGCTTAATCGGTGAAGCCTAAACTCCGAAAGCGCACACTTGCATTAATGGTGAAGTCTATGCGTGATTACCGCACAATCGCATTAAAAGTGAAGTCTTAACATGGAAAAAGCATGCTTCTCCTACCTCTCCCAGGAGGGGCAAAATCGCATCTGTGGTGAAGCATCAAAATCGCAAGCTCGCTTTAGCAGTGAAGTCTAAACTTCGAAAGCGCACGTTAGCGTTAGTGACAAAGCTTAAGCACCACGCACGCTTTCGTTAGTGGCATAGTGACGAAGAACATGAACGGAGCCAAGGTTTTTCTCCTACCTATCCCATGCGGTGAGTCCGTATGCAGATGATGAATTTCCGAAAGCGCACGCTAGCATTAATGATTTCAATACGATGAAATATGAACTGCAAAAATCGCATTTGTAGTGAAGCATCAAAATCGCTTGTTCACTTTAGTGGGGAAGTCTAACCGCTAGAGTTAGTTAGGAAAAGCTTAAGTTTCTTCACGTACGCTCTCGTTAGTGGCATTATTTGGATGAAGAAAATGAACTTCTCTACCTGTCCCATGCGGTGAGTCCGCATGCAGATGATGAATTTCCGAAAGCGCACGCTAGCATTAATGGTACAAATAATAAGGCGAAATATGAATTGCAATATCGCGGTAGTGGTGAAGCACGAAAACCGCACGCTTAAGCGGTGAAGTCTAAACTCCAAAAGCACACGCATGCATTTGTGGTGAAGTCTAAGCTCGATTACCACGCATTGCGGTGTGGAAAAAGCACGCTCGTAATATACTGCAATTTTTCTAACTTTGCCTCTCAAGGCCCGGCTTCATGATAGAATATGTCACGGTATTTCGCGACGTTCTCAGTCATGTCGCCAGGTATCGCATGATCGCGACCGTATCAAGCAGTGCTTGCGATCATGCGACTTCTAACGATGCGACGGAGAAAGACGCGAAATGCCGCGTGATATTCCATCGTGGACATAAGGGCTTGAGGGGCTGAGTTAGAAAAATCGCACTATAGTAATGAAGTATAATTTCCGAAAGCACACGCAAGCTTCAATGAAGAAAAGCTTAAGTTTCCTCATGCACGTCATCGTTAGTGGCATGGTCTGGCGAAGAAAATGGAGTCTAGATTTCTTCTCCTACCTCTCCCATGCGGTGAGTCCGCATGCAGATGAAGGCGTGCACGCCGACCACCCGCCCCGTGGACAGGGAGGTGTTGGCGTGCTCCACGCAGTAGCCGTCGAGCGTGTACATCTTGGAGAAGACCGGCCGGAACACGCGCCCGTCCCGCTGCAGATGCCAGCTGTCGTCCGGGTACACGGTCGGCTCCAAGATGTGGATCCCTACGTCACACGCACACACATACACACTACTTGGGCACAGTATAACCAGTATGTTCACTCGCGGCAAATCCCATTGAAAAAGTTTTTTCGATCACGTGACGTCCGCCATGTTCTTGGTATAACACCCAGCGCGCGAAATACATAATTACTACTTTTAAAATTATTTTCTTACATTTATTTTATTCACTAGTTCAATTCATTTTATTATTCTATCCATTTTATTCAAATTCCACGTCCTCTGAAACAAATTAAACACATACACTCAGTTCTCATATCACACGGTGTATGACATCCGACTGTATCTGCTGAAATTCTATTGGCTGACAACCAAGAACAAGGTCGAGGGTCTACCCAGCGCAAAACAGATTTTGGAGCAAGTGAACATACTGGTTATTCTGTGACTTGGGTCGAACTCCTGAAAGAACCTTGTACGTTCAATACTCAAAGCATCGAAAATCTCTGCAGTCCGGAATATTGTTTGTGGTGTGCCAGAGAAACGTGGACGTCCCCAGTCGGTACAGGCTCTTGATACACATGCACAGGCGCGCACGCGTGCAAACATGTATTATACACGCGCACGCAAGCACACACGCGCACACACACACGCACGCACACACACACACACCACCACCACCACCACCACCACCACCACCACCACCACCACTACCACTTTGGTCACACTCCTTAAAGTATCGTGTTCGTTCAATACACAACAAATCGAAAATCTCCGCAGTCCAGAATATTGTTTGTGATGTGCCAGAGAAACGAGGACGTCTCCAGTGGATACATATTCCTTACACACACACACACATGTGCGCACACGCAAGCGCACACGCAAGCACACACGCACACAAACCGCTCCTCGGGCACACTCCTGAAAGGATCTTGTTCGTTCAATACACAACAAATCGAAAGTCTCTGCAGTCCAGAATATTGTTTGACCATCTTATCGTGGTGTTCCTCAAGACAGACCAGCCCTGAAGAAGACCACGACAAGATTGTCAAAACGTCGGGGCCACAGCCCTCGCCGCGGCGTCACCTGGACAGATTCACAAGATCACCAACATCATTTGCGTGATTGTATCCGCGGAATAAGGTATCTTTTGGGGAGGGAAACTCTCACCCGCCAACGTGTAGGTCACCAGCGGATCTCAAGTTTAAATGAGGGAGCAACACTGTCAAAATCGGTGTTGCCCTACACTTTTGGTTCTAACAACCTGCGTACTTGATGCGCTCTCAGGAGATTAGTCGGGAACTTTGAGCTCGAGAGGTTCGCGGAGGGGGAAATGCTGAAGCAAAGCCGTGAAGGTCGGCATCGTATCTCAATTTTTAGTACTGAAGAAACCCCACCACATCCCGATTCATTGCACTACACGTTCAGGAGTAATGACCTAAGTAGTTGACGCTGCAGGAATTAATTTTAATTCAATCATTCACGCACCGAATCTGGAGAGTAATCAGATGCTCACAGCTGAGGATGAAGGCCATGAGGGATACCATGAAAGTGAACCTTCGCTTGCTTGCTTTCTCTTTCTTTCTTTCTTTCTTTCTCTCTTGCTCGCTCGCTCGCCTCCCTCTATCTGTCTCTTACTGGCCCTTTGTCTCCCTCTGATTCTCTGTCTCTACCTGACTCTATACCTCTGTCTCCTTCTCTCCCTCTCTCTCTCACTCTCTCTACCTCTCTCTCCATCTCTTTCCCTCTCTCTCCCTCTCTCTCCCTCTCTCTCCCGCTCTCTCTCCCTCTCTCCCTCCCTCTCTCTCCCTCTCTCTCCCCCTCTCTCCCTCTCCCTTTCCCTCTCCCTCTCTCCCTTTCCCTCTCCCTCACTCTCCCTCTCTCTCTCTCACACACATACATAATTAGAACTTCCCTCGGCTGGAGAGCTGTCTCGCCGAGGGAGATACCTAGATGTGGGTGTAGAAGTGGCGCCCGCTCACCTTCGTCGCACTGCGGCTTCCTCTCGATGAAGGCGAGGTGTGCGGGGGCGGCGCTCTCGGCGAAGGACGTCTTGAAGTCCAGCTGCAGCGCCACGTCGGAGCGCGCGCACCGCTTGCCCACGAAGGAGTGGCCCAGCGGGCAGCACTTGGACACGCACGCCGCCCCGCGGCCGCCGCCGGCGTCGCCCGCCGCGCGGCCCCAGCCCTCGCCCCCGCACGCGGCGACCCGCGGCGCGCAACGCGCCACCACCACCCGCGACGCCGCCCCCGCCAGCGCGTCCACGCACGCCTGCGCCGCGTCGGGCAGCGTCTCCTGCGACACACAACGCACGATGGACACGGCCGCTAGGATACTCGGCAACTTTAACTTCATTGTAATGAATGACATGTCAAAGAAGAAAGAAGTAGGGCAGTTGACTGAACATCTCGGAGTCAGGGTCACGGTCAACTCATTTATCATCAACTTCACTGTAAAGGATGACATACCAAAGGAGAAAGAAGTAGGGGAGTTGACTGGACATCTCGGCGTTCCGGTTATTGGTCAACTCACGTTAGACCCGGTCTCTCGGATACTCGGCCGCTTTAACTTCATTATAATGAATGACATATCAAAGAAGAAAGAAGTAGGGCAGTTGATTCAACATCTCGGCGTTCCGGACACGGTCAACTCAAGTTAGCCACGGCTGCTCGGATACTACATCGCAACACTTCATTTAGGCCTGGAAGCTCAGATGCTCGCTCCAACTTTATTGCAACGAACGAAAAATCAAAGAAGAAAGAAATAGAGCAGTTGATTCAACATTTCGGCGTCCCGAAAACGGCCAACTCGGGATAGACACAGCCGCTAGGATACTCCATCGCAACCACCACTTCATTTAGTCCTAGTATCTCAGATACTCCCTCTACTTTCATTGCAACGAACGTCAAATTAAAGAAGAAAGAAATTGCACAATTGATTTAGCATCACGCCTGCCCCGTGTCCGGTAGCGCCTCCTGCAACATACGAAAGAGCCACTCACGTTGGACACGGCCGCTCGGATACTAAGCCGCTTTAACTTCATTGTAAAGAACGACATATCAAAGAAGAAAGAAATAGAGCAGTTGATTCAACGTCACGCGTCCCAGTCAACATCAGTGTGCGACTGGACGGCATCTCTCGGCCTCCTGACACTCACAGAAGCGCCACTCACGTTAGGCACGGCCGCTCGGATACTCCATCGCAAGCACCACTTCATTTAGTCCTGGTAGCTCAGATGCTCGCTCCACCTTTATTGCAACGAACGAAAAATCAAAAAAGAAAGAAATAGCACAGTTGATTCAACATCACCGCCTCCCAGACAGCATGAACATACGACTGCGCGGGGTTCGGCTCGGCCTCCTGCCACACACAGAAGAACCACTCAAGTTAGCCACGGCCGCTCTGATACTCCATCGCAATCACCACATCCTTTATACTTCGGTTTTTATAACGTGGAGCGTCAAGGCCCATCTTCACGATGGAATATGTCACGGAGTTTCGCGTCTTTTTTCGTCATGCCGCTAGATGTCGCACGATCGTGACCGTATAAAACAATGCGATGTGTCTAGCGGCACGACCGAGAAAGAGGTGAAACGCCGTGACATATTACATCGTGAAGACGGGTCTTGACGCTCCACATAATAAAAACCGATGCATTTGAAGCATGGAGGTAATAGCTCAGATGCTCGTTCCACCTTTATTGCAAAGAACGAAAGTCAAAGAAGGAAGAAATAGCACAACTGATTTAACATCACGCATGTGCCGCGTCACATTCTGTTCGCAACAATGATTTTGCTACTACAAGTGTTGCTGCGAGTAGCTGTATTGTGATACATTTTTGCAAACTCCCTGCACAGACATCGCCCCGAAAATATTAGGATAATAAAAGGAATTCAAACCATGTTTATTAATTATCCGAACACATCTCTTCCTGAAAACAAACTACTTATCTTTCTGCACCATTTTGCGATCTTCTTTGACGCTTAAATGTGCATAATCATTTAATACAATATTGCATGCTTCCTCTTCTACACACTATCAGTGAGTTATATTTCACTTTCAGGTGATTAACATAATTCCACTGAATAATATTTCGAATTGATTTTTTCAACTGCTTAGCAATAGGCATTGCAAGAGGTCGGAACAGTTCTGAAGCTTTCCTAAAGGCTTCCTAAGTCAATCGTCTTTACAATAGTACTCCACTCGTTTCTTACTTTGCCTGTCCTAAATTCCTATGTTTACCTTTTCTTGGCTAAATGGGATTCTTCAGTATATTTTTTCGGCTTGCTATTTTTAGATGGTCGCCTCTGCCGGGATAAAAGTGCCGAAGTTTTGTCACTATTCCTCACGACGCTAGTATGCGGTCTTTTTTCTTCACGGAGCAAACCCCCCAACAACCTCCCAGCCTAAACCACCACCAATGACAGTGTCTGTCATAATTCTCATAATTACCAGATCCAAAATTAATTAAAATGAACAATGAAACAATAGATATGTATTAAATATTGTCTTCATAATAAAGAACTACAATAACCAAACAGTTATGACAATTTCGCGGAATCGCGCATCCAACTTGGTCTTAAAGAAAACGTTAATGAGTCAAGTAATCTTGGGACAAGAAACAAAAATCAAAATCGATTTGTTCCCTTAAAATTGACAAATTTCATTCCAGACTTCCGTGAAGAATGAATGAATTTCGAAATACTATTCTGATACATTAATACATTCCAGGCGACAGCAAAGACGTTGAAGATAGGCAGACACGGTAAAAAATGTTAAATATTGTGTTATCTCTTCAATAGGTACCAGTTTCTTGTCATCAGGCTAAATTTTGAAATGTTTCTGGCCTTCTTTAGAGTTTTAATGCAAGATACTTTTTACGTGAAAATGCAAAACAATAGACGAGTGATGAAGTGATCAATAAGAGATGTCAAGCATGAGATTTCTTCAGATTAGGGAACTTTTTTTCCTTTTAATTAGAAGCATAAATGAAAATAATATACATATTATTCTCGGAAACTGTTTCTTCAAAATAGTTAAAAACGATCCATTTAGCAGAAATTAACATTGGACAACTTGAAACGTTATTGATGCTCCACGCAATGCATTATGTCCAATCCCATAAATACCTCTGTACGGACAAGCCTTTCCCTTGTAAACTACCTTAACACCTACAACTCCTACCAGCTATGCTATCACGCCTGAATGAGAGCACATCTCAGAATTACTCGTTTAGCAGAAATAGACATATGATATCTGAAACGTTTAAGTTTCTCTACGCAGTGCGTTATGTTAGATCCCAAAACTCCAAAATACGATCATGCCATTGCCTTGTCAGGTAAAATATTCAAAGTCTGGAAAAACCGATCATGTTTTTGTCCAGTTTCCCTGATCCATTGAGCAAATGCTGAGACGGCCCCTTGTTTTGCTTATGGACGTAAATGTAGCTTCACTGTGCGCACGTTTTGTTGAGCACTCCTTTTGCTTGTAGTTCATTTACCGTTGAAATTGATTTTTTTAACTCGGGAACTTTTTTTTATTCTGTCCCTCAAGAAAATGTGCGCAGATAAATCTCTTTCCCCATACGTCATATAAAGTTTTTACTGTTTTTTTGACAAATAAATAAATAAACCGGGATGCCGATCCTACCTTGGTGATGCCCTCGGACGTGGAAGAGAAATTCGCGGCTTCGGGAGCGACCTCGACCGCCTCCACGTCGACGTGCGGGACCACTTGGAAGGTCCGCGCCGTGTCAGGGGGACAGGCGAGGGACGAGGGGCCGTCCCACCCTTCGAGCGATTCCGCCGGCCCCACCAGCAGCGCCACCAAACCACCATCGCGCCCTGCAGAAAAAAAACGCATCAAAACACGTGATCATACGGGGCCATTCAACAACAGGGGCAGTTGTATATGTATTTGGGACATTTATTTATTATTTGTTGTAAAGTTGGTTTAGGTTATTATTTTCGGTTGTAAAATTGATGATTTTGTTTGTAAGGGAGTCATTTTTATGTAGATGAAATAGTATTAGGTGATTGTTATATAAATATGTAATTGATATACAAGTGATGAGTAGGGTAACGTTAATAATTACAGTTTTGATGGGTAATTGAAATATTTCATTTGATGTTAATTTTGTAATATAAATGAATAGAACTAGTATTCCTCCAAGGAAGATTATGAAAAGGATGTAGGAAAATCAGTATGAATATGAAATTGATCCTGTGATTAGACAGTTTATAAGTGTTTGTATAATAATTGGTAGGGTGATGGCTAAGGGATGGTTTATTATAATGAAGAACGTTAATGTTTCCCGGCGCTTCAAGAACCAAGGTCATTAGTCCTGTACATTATGTGCATATTTACTGCCAGAGGTGGTGCTGTTCCTCCTTCGTTGTAACGTGAGATCCGGCGGCGACCTGCAAAGAACTTGCGGGGTTTTCCGCTCCATTTATCTCTTTCCCACGCGCGCGCGCGCTCAATCCTTGCTCTTCCTTGTCTCCTTACCTTGCATCCTCTCCCTTCACGTGCACACACTTACACTCACGTATACTACATTACTACACTTGTCTGGGGACCAGTCAAAAGCTTAGAGCTTGTCCCAGTTGGGACGGAGCCCCGTTGGTGGGAGATACCTGCCGGGGAACAACCCGCAAGTAGACATGTAGGTTGGTGTCGGATCTCGTCATCCAGCAAGGGAAGGCCATCGCTACGTCACGTGATAAAACATGTACTACACTCACGGTACTAATGACATTTGCCGTTGACGCGCCCGGAAACGCACAATGAATCAATTATAGTAAAATTTGCTCAGTGCGGTATTTCATGGGACCAATTTTTTTTTTTTTTTTCGTTTTAGACAAGATTCTGCATCACGCAATATGGCAGAGCCACGATTAACGTTCACGTTAGACAGATTTCCGCATTGACCGGGAGAGATGGCTCAGTGCATCAACCTGATGTCCCTGCAGTTCCTCTCACCGGGAGGTCCTAGGCAGGATTTTCGACACTAGCTTGTCAGCTAGGTCAAATTCAGTCGCTGTCTGGAGGACAATTCTAGCGGCCGGCTGCTCTGATCGGTAGTTTTCTGTGGTTTCTCCGATCAACACCAGGCGAATGCCGGAGCAGTACCCTAACAAACGGGCCACGGACCGCGCGCGATCTTTCATTCCTCTTCCTTGTCCTATCCTCTCCTCTCCACACTAACATGCACTCCACTACCACACATGCCGGGAGACCTGTCAGGAGTTTGCAGGTTGTTCCGGCTGGGGCGGTGCCCCGCTGGTGGGAGATACCTGATTGAGGGGAAAACCCCGCTAGTCGACGGTAGGTCGGCGCCAGATCTCGCCATCCAGCGGGGAAAAGATCATCGCCACCTCCCGAGAAAAACACACACAACACTTACGCGACTAATGACCTAAGTAGTTGACACCCCCAGAAACACGAATCAATCAATCAATCAATCAATTTTCGCACCGAGACAGTTTTACTCGTAACGCGGAGTGTGTGTGTGCTTGTGTGTTGGCTCACCTGGCGCGCGGGGCGCGATGCGCAGCGTGCGGGCGGCCGGGAAGGGCAGCGCCGGGCGCGCCAGGGCCACGCACGTGCGCTTCTCCAGGCTCAGCCCGAAGCCCCGCGGGCAGCACTTGCGCAGCGCCGCCGCGCCACCACCGCTCGCCGCCACGCGCACCACGGCCCCCTTCGACTCCGCCGAAGCAGGGCGCGTGGCCGACGGCGGAGGTGTGGGCGGGGACCAGGGCGCAACGGTCTCCGGCCCTGGGCACATGGGAAAAAATACAACGCTTATTGCTGTGAACGACTGGAAAAAAAAATACAAGGCTCATTTGGGGTTCGTGTGGACAAGTGACCTGTAGCTGTAAAAATGCTGCTGAACAAAACCTCACAAAATGGGTTTTGGAAGTAGCACGAACATTGGAGTTGACTGAGCCTAAAATTTATTGCTGTGAACGACTGAGAAAAAATACAAGGCTCATTTGGGGTTGGTGTGAACAAGTGACCTGTAGCTGCAAAAATGCTGATGAACAAAAACCTCACAAAATGGGTTTTGGAAGTAGCACGAACACTGTTCAAGAACAACAATAGCCTCCTACTACAATTTAATAAATTAAATATTAGAACAAAAACAGTGTTCACGGTATTCAGTACAACAATTTTTTACATGTCAAGAATAACAAAAGAGTAGCGAGGGTTGGGAGCAGAGAGTGGTAGGCTCCGGCTTTAGCTACATGGGAAAAAAACAAGTTTCATTCGGCGCCACCGCCGCCGCTCGCGGTCCCCTTCGCCTCCGATGCGGCAGGGGGCGTGGCCGACGGTGGAGGTGTGGGCGGGGACCAGGGCGCAACGGACTCCGACTCTGGGCACACGGGGAAAAATACAAGGCTTATTCGGGGTTGCTGGCCTCCAGCAGCTGCAAAAATGCTGCAGAACCAAACCAGACTTGCTCAAAGTGGTTTTCCAAAAACGTAGCAAGCCCACAGCCAGCAAATTCCTTGCTACAACACTGCAATAAAACAATAAAATCAGTATTCCCGAATACTGTAATAACAAAGTATAGTGTGGTTTACAGTACAACAAAGCTTTCCATGCGAAGAAAATTAAAAGAGTGGCGGAGATGGGAATCAGGGGGCGGCGGACTTCCGCTCTGGGCACACGAAACAAAAAACAAGGCTCATTTGGGATTGAAGTGGACAAGTGGACTGCAGCTGCAAAAGTGCTGCTGAACAAAACCACATTAAATGGTTAAAAACGTAGCACCCTCGCTGCTAAAGGACAACAAATATAATTGTCTGCTACAACACTGCAATAAAATGACAAACATAGCATTCAATAATTCTGTAATAACAAAGGATAGTATATTTATGGTATACAGAACAACAATTCTTTACATGTGAAGAATATCAAAAGAGTGGCGAGAATGGGAACCAGGGGACGGCGGACTCCGGCTCTGGGCACACGAAAAAAAGACAAGGCTCATTTGGAGATGGTGTGGACAAGTGGCCTGTAGCTGAAAAAATGCTGCTGAACCAACACCTCATAAAATGTGTTTCGGAAGTACACTGTTCAAGAACAACAATTGCCTCCTATCACAATGTAATAAACGTAATACTTGAACAAAAACAGTATTCATGAATACAGTATTCACGGTATTCAGTGCAACAATTTTTTACATAAGAATAACAAAAGAGTGGCGAGGGCGGAGAGCAGAGGGTGGTAGACTCCGGCTTATCCCATTTTGGGCGAACTCTGTGTGGTTTCGAAAATTGCAAACAAATATTAACATCGCAAAAGTCCAATTTTGATGATAGAATTTTCTTCTTAAATGAAATATGTTCGAAAAAATGAGTTCTTTACAAAAGGTCATGTTATTTTTTTAAATACGAGTTATGTAGCGTAATTTTGTAAATTTTTGAATTTGCAACTTCCAATTTCTCGCGCTGCATTCGCTAGCCTTCAGGAGATATCACATTGGAATGCGACAATTACATGCCGTGCCGCAACACGGCCATTACCATAAAAATATATGTATAATAAAAAATTATATTCCAAATGTTTATAATTAAAATATTACGTATCTTGAATGACTGCTCACCATTTAACCAATCTCATTCCAAACTTGTGTATCTAGTTTTGTCATATGATGAGATAAAATAGTCGAAAGTTACTTTTTCAAATTTTCAATTAGGATTATAAATTGCTGTTGGAAGCCCTTTCATTTAATATATTGTGAATATTATAAAAATACATAAATACATATATTGTGATTAAAAGAAGGAAAAGTTTTCTTCATTTAAATCTGATAAAAAATAACTTCATTGAAATTACGTCTTAAAATAATTATTGGAATAAAATTAAGTAATACAAGTTTATCCACGGAGAAGTCTGTTTGAAAGTAAGTATACTGACGGACACATTATCCAAAATGACGTCTACTAATTTTTAGAAACTCTTTTAAAAGAATGGCGGCTTCATTGATAACTAAATAATGCACCGGCCCTGGTACCAAATAATGTTATGTAACCATAGACACACAAGGCCAAATGTTTGAAGATGATGTCACTTAGGGGTAACTATGTAGTAAAAAGTGCGTGGGGAAAATTCAGATGAAATCCTGTTACTTTGACATAGTGTTCTAGTGACCTTGCAATTCGATACGCTGGGCGACCCTTGAGAGCGGCTACACTTCCTACTGAGAAGTTCGTGATTTTTTTTGTTTTTCTTTTGTTTTCCGTTTGTGTCTGTCTTTCTTTCAATCTTTCATCATTTTCCCTTCCTTTTCCTTGAACTCATATCTGAAGAACTTTCAAATTCCTTCCAATAATTTAATTTGTTCCTGTCTGGTGAATATTTCTCCTCATTTGTTTCTTCTTCGTAAGCTAGTGTGTTACAATGAAACATTCCCATATGCATAGCTGGTGTACTGTGTCGTGTTAGTTAGTTTTCCTTATGCTTAAGGCGCACATGTCTTCCAGATCCTTTTGCCGGGACAAATATGCAATTAATTTTAATTCTTCACAAGAAAATAAAGGCAGTTCTATGTACTACGTTTTGTAACACTTACGCTAAAGTGATGTCACTTGTACCAACAAAACATTTAGGTACTTTTTTGCCCGTTTTGCTGCATTCAAAATTAGACTTCGACAAACACATAAGTACGTTGCCTGAAATACTGATGTACTTTGTGAACGCTTGCGTGCCATGTACTGAGTTACAATTAACGTCCCTCGACTCGAAAATAAACTATTTTCTCAAGCGTCTTCAGTGATTTTCACTGGTCAATTCGTTAAGTATTTTTGCACTTACTACTGATTCGCGCTGCTATTATCGCAGATCCATGTAAATCACTTTATTGCATTACATAATGAAAAGTCACCAGTATGAAAGTGGATGACAGATAATAGTTGGAGCCATGAAACAAAAATAGCGTCGAATTCGTACCCAACTTCGAACAGTCAGGCTATGAATTGAGCGTTGCATCATAAAGGACTGATATTGTGCTTGGAGAAATATATTATTGGTGTGTGTATAAACAAATAGCCTCCGGTAAGTAGTCACAGAACTTCTTAACCAAGCTCCGTGAAGTCAGGAAGTTAAGCAGCTCGAGACACGGCGGGATCCTGGATGGGTGACCGTCTGGGGACCCTGGGTTCTAACGGCGCTGAGCCTCTGAGCGATAAGGATAAAAGGCAATGTGAACTAATTATTTTCTACGGCCATTTTCTAAAGACAATTAAATTCCTTGTTTTGCTTCTTTTCTTGTAATATTTTTATTAAAGAACACTTTGTTAATCTGAACTAGCAAAGAAAAGAAGCAACAGAAGAAATATTTAATTGTCTTTAGAAAATGGCCACAGACAACATATAGTTCACATAGAAATACAAGACAAATGTAAATAAAATATAAGAGGCAATGACTAAAGTTCGCGTATAATATTCAAGGAGGATTACTGCATCTTCAACGTCAAGGTTTTTCACTTTGTTACGCAAGTAATAGAATGTAAAAAGATGCTTAAGTTCAAGTAATGTAACGAAATATCCAATAGCCGATTTTTGTTTACATAGATTTCGTAATTTTGCATGAATCTGACTACCATTACTACGGAATGGGGGCACGCAGAAAAGCCAAACTTCCCTAAATGTAATAAAAGATGCAAAAGGTGTCATTCTGAATATTATAATTTAAAAATATCACTCGGATCCCTCTGAGAATATGTAGCCACATATGTGTAGATGGTATCTGCGCCTACTGATTCATTCGTAGAATTATCTACCATATTCGATATTTTTAACTTTAAATCTGTTTAATGCATCACTCTTTCTTGTACTACCCTATCCGTCAGTATGGCTTTTAGAGGGTTTTGTGATCATGGGGGCTTATAAATAGTACAAAACTATCATATTTCATTAGAATATTTTTATACAGAATGGATGCTAAAAATTAATGAGCTATTAAAAAAATCATTTAAATAGAGTTTTGCATTAAGATTTCTAATGTTATGTGGTTGTGATTAACTCATGAAGTATTTTCTTATATTTTAACATATATTTTCATATGTTTTTCAGAAATATCTTGTTCTACTTTCTTCGAGTAATGAACTCGTGTTAAAAGACCGGAACCCACAAATGAAAGTCAAGCATTCAAGTCTTACGTTGGGAATCCCCTGGCAACTGGTTTCGACGGTAGTCGCCACGAGAGGTAGAATGAGACCAGGAAAATGTAGAGGGCGTTGTAAAAACAACCAACTAAACCAAATAGCTTACATTCATTCAAGCATTACAAAGCTTACTTGCTAAATTTATGTTCCAGCAAGTGGATTCTTACATCGTGGAGCCATTGTGTTGCTCCCTTTCGTTTATTTCGGCTGGTTAACGGTACTTTATTCCAAGGTGATGGAGCTGAGTGTATGCTACAGACACATTCCTAACGTTCTCGAGAGCCCTGGTGCAGAAAGTCCCAATGGGCTTCCACCCTTTCGTTGCCAAACGCGAACCGAATTTTAACACCAAAGTGTAATTTATAGATATGCGTTATCATTATCCCTTTGCAGTCCTTTCTCCCTCGTGGTGGGACGCAGCGTTTTCCTCGTTGTAGTCGCTTTAAATCCCCAGGTTCCTGGTTGCACCAGTCCGGGCCGCGCGTAAGAAACTGCACTCAGTTTCCAAATTATTTTTTTGTATTGTTATAAACAAAAAAATAATTTATTTGCCTACTTCATAATACATAATTTTGTAACATGATGTTTGGTGCGGAGAGCTTTACCCAATTACCAATAATTCCTGTAGATTGCATTGTATAAACGGAGTCCGAGTTTTCAATACTGACACTTTCTACATACTCCTAGGAATCACTCGGGAAAATGTTTTCAAATTCTTACTTTCCTAAAGATTCTTCACACTTAGAGTTGTTTAATGTTTCACTAAGTTCAAGCTGTGATAATCTCAAACGCTTACTTGTCCACGCCATTATAAGTACAACTGAAGCCTCGAAAACAAACTGATTTCAAAAACCAAAAAATGGGCGTATTCTAGCTACAATGAAGGAAAATATTGCTTAATCTGTCCTGAAGAGAATTAGTTGTACTTGTAACCAGTGCCATCCACCTGATTGAAATAACACACAAGAAGTCCTGCCCCATGGGACAAAGGACCAGAACTAGGAAAAAGAAAGTCCCATGACGTGGAACACCGGATCGCCAGACGAAGAAAACGGAAAAGTGAAAGGACCACAAAGTTATACCATTAATTATATTTAACCATACATAAGAAATATTGCATGTAATTTTTAATTTTACACATTTTAAGAATAACAGTATCAAATAATTAGATATGAATGGTTTGATTTAGATTTTTATTTGTCTTAAATGTTAGTCACCTACTATCGTAACAATTAATAAGATAGTGAACCGCCGCAAGAAACGACATACTATATCATTGGTATCTTGTACTGTACTGATAACCCATCTACCAATTTCAAACATCCACCCATCTCCACATACCCCATCTACCAATTTCTTAATTGCGTGTTCACAACTCAATTTTAACTAAATTCTCGAAAATTTGCAACATGCAAATCTGGAGTTAAAACTGTACAAAGTAAAGAGAAAACGAAATTCGACCACATCTTCGGACATTTCCTCCAAGATGACGAGGGAAGAAATATATTTAAAAAGTGCATCCGTTGCTTTCCCTTACGAGAGAGGAAGTCCAACAGATTATTCTCTATCACTTTCACTTTTAGAGTGTCGGCGCGGTTAATACATAAACGGATATAATGTCCAAACACTGGCGGTTTCTCAGGGGAGGATGGGACGAAAGTCCTTCTCACACCTTTTCTTTTGAATGTAATTTTCGAACAATAATTCTGCTTCCATTTAAAAAGAAAACGTATAATTTTTTAGATCAAAGGTATTAGTTAATTCACTTTGATCGCCTTTAAATTCGCGCGCTTTTTAAGCGACACGTAAACTCGAATTCGCTTTGAGGAGGAATTTTCTGTGGATGATCTTGGCTGTCCGGGTGACGCCGCGTCGAAGGCTGTGTTGCCATGCGCGTTTCGACGCGGCGTCACCCGGACAGCCAAGATAATCCACATGACTCCGGCCGCGGAAGCCTACGACTTCAGGAATTTTCTGTGTTTCTTCCTCTCTGTAATAGTCTATACAACACAGCACTGCTACAGCCAGGAAGAGAAACGTTTCTTAATGCAGCCTTACGGTCTAAGGGTAGAAATTTCTCCTGTAAACAGTATTATCTTGTCAGTTATTTGAATGGAAGAACATTTTGAGTGGAACATTGTGCGTCTACTGGGCGTCGAAACGCGCATGGGTCATGGCCAACGTAAGGGCCAGAGCGTAGATAGAGGGACGAATTTCATCTCACTCGAACCGTGGGTTGGCGGAAACCCAGGTGAAATGGCAAATCGAACAGATACGTCTCTCCCTCCTTTTTAAAAATCGATGAAAGATGACGAAGATACGATTACTAAACAAAGCATTTTGATGCTCCGTCACTAAAGAGGATTTGGCTGCAGAATGTGTGTTCTTCTTGAGATTCCTTCACAAATTGATTCGTGTGATAACGATCAGCTATGCTGTATTTTACTGCTCTGAGTTTGCTTCTTAGAACTGTTGGTTTATTAATCGTGTAAAAATGTAGTGAACAGTGAACATTTTTCTCTATTTAGGAAAATTTAGAAGTCAGTACACTAAAACAGGTAGCTGTTGTACAGAAAATACATCCAACTCTAACACTACCGAAAGTTGTATGCAGCACCAGAACGGTTTAAGAGAATGCGTATGAAAACTCACAACCTATAACAAAATTTTTGAATGTAGTTCTCAAAGTTCCCGCATGCGGCGCTGCGAAGGACTTCGGTCATTCGTGAGCACGTTGGCAGACAGTGTCAGCTGTTGATGTAAGGGGCTCCCGCAGTTAGGGGGAGGGGCGAAGCGCATAAAATGAAAAAGAGATCAAATGTAATGATACCACAACACGGCAAAGATTTTCTCGTACCACTAACTTCATTTTATATTAGGTCGGGGGTCGTTGTCGTATTTCGTCCGCCTTTTATTCTCTGCGTAAAAGACCTGCCAGGACTCCTCGAAGTGACTAAAGAGAAAAATCTAGGGACAAAATCCATTAAATGGAAGATACCCAGCAAGTTGATCAGTGGTGGATTTCAAGCAAGTCCATCAACTGGAGGATATCAAGTGAGTCGATCTAGTTTAGGATCTCCGGACATATCAAGTGAAGGATCTCCGCGGACGCTGTGTGGTGGATGTCTATTGAATCTAACAAATGGAGGATTTTTAGCAACTCTCTCGAAAAAAGTATCAATCGAATCTAACTTTGGTCAGCTAGCACTGCAGTATGCCCATCAAGTAGAGGATCTTAATTATGTCGATCAAGTGTAGGATCTCACGTAGCCGAACAACCGAGTATCTCAAGCAAGTTGAATACATCGAGGAGAACGCGCAAGTTGATTACGTCGAGGATCTCAAGCAAATTGATCAACTGGATGTTCTCAAATATTTTGATTAAACATAGGATCGCGCAAGTCGATCAAACACAGGATGTCGAGCATGTAGAGGATCATACCGCAAGTTGAAACGAAGGCCATAGAGGTTGTTAATCAAGCCTATCAAATGGAGGATCTTGAACAAGTTGATCGAAAAAATAATCAATTAAATCTAACAATTGTATAACTTCAAGCATGTTGATCAACTATCTCTTCTGTACGCGCAACAAGTGGATGATCTGAAATATGACGATCAAGTGTAGTATCTCACCAAGCGTATCAAGTGGATGATCTCAAGCAAGTTGAATAAATCGAGAATCACAGAGCAAGTTCATTAAGTGAAGATTCTCAAGCAAGTTAATCAACTGTTCTCAAGCATTTCGATTAAGTATAGGATCGCACAAGTCGATCAAACACAGGATGTCGAGCATACGGAGCATGACACCGCAAATTGAAACGAAAGCCATTTCACGTGAACTCTCACCTGGCACGCCGTTGACGACATCCAACCACATCATCTCCCCGCCGGTCCACAGGGGTTCCGGCGGCGGGGCGGGCGCGCTCAGCAGAACCTCCGTGGCTTCTGCCATCCCGCTGCCACTGCCACTGCCACTGCCATTGCCGCTGCCGCTGCCGCCGCCGCCGTCAGTGGCGTTGGCGGCGACGGCGCCGCCGCCGTCTTCGGTGCCGGCCTTGCGCTGGGGCAGGCAGCCCACGGCCACCGCTCGCGCCGTCAGGTTGTTGCGGCGGTCCGCCAGCTGCACCGCCTCCACGCAGAAGTGGCGCTCGTCCAGCCACCACCACGCCGGCGGCTGCGCACAACAACACAACACCATGTTGACACAACACGCGTAACGCTAAAGGTAGTTCAGGGCCAGGCGCGGCTCGTCAATAACCCTCCAGCGGGCGCGCTGTCGTAAATTTTACGACAATAAGAGATTTTTTTGTTTTGATATCAACTCATGTTTGTTAGAGACTTCTGCGTCCTTGGTATTCCTTGCAGGAATCTTTAGTGATGCATTCCTGCAACCACTGTTTAGTTTGCACGCTATATTAAGTTTTTGTAACGCTCTATTCGGGATAAGTGCATAGTGACGTTAACTTTACGCTGCGCGCTAGCTGTTGTGCTAAAATATTGTATAATAATTTCGCCTAATCGAAATTTTCTGTAAAATGTCCAGATAAAGAATTCATGTGAACGAAAATCAGAATATTTTTCAAGAGCTGTCTGATCGAAGGAAGATCATGAATTGGATAGTGACAGTAAACGAATGTTGAAAATATAGACGAGCATCAGAACGATACTGGATCGGAACAAGATCATTTTGATAATAAATACGAACGTTTATCAACGGATATGATTTTTGGTAGTAAATATCATTCTTAGATATTATAATGCCACAATAAATTCCATTGTTCTACAATTTCTTTGATTTTTACAAGAGTCATTGAATGTCGTAAAATTTACGACACGCGCCTGCTGGTGTGAACATTTTACGCGTGCCCGCTAGAAGGTTAAAGGCTGTAAGGCGGAGCCTCTCCTAGAGAAATCTCCCTCCAAAAGAAATTTAAGAAGATGTTTATACATGTATTTATGTATTAATAATGGATTCTGAGTTGTATCATGTAACAATCATATCAAACGTTTTCTTTGTTGGTTCGTTAACGGCCGGCCGAAACGCATTTCAAGCTGTTGACAGGGACAAGAGAAGCGTTAGGCTCCCACTTCATTCCGCCATAAGGCCTGTGTAAAACGAGGAGGCAATAACGTCATGGATTCACTGCACAGGCTTACCGGCGTACGAAAGGCTGCAGTGAGGCAGCCTTTAAGGATGGGGGTCTAGGGTCTGAAGAAGGACGTGCTCACCAGATGGCATTACTATGCAGTTCAGCGACTAGGATTGCGCTTCAACTAGTTTTCCCGATTCGCGGTAGGAGCGCTACTCCCTTAAGTTTGTATCAAATTGGTTAGTAGAAATACAATACAGGCAAAATCAATGCACTGTAATGCAATGTAATGCAAAGCAATGCGTTTGCAGCCTTCTCCGTTAATAAAACCACGAGCCGCGACTGGTTAGGGCATAGACTGATGTCACTGCAGAGCTTTTGATCAGGAGGTCCTGGGAGGTCCCGAGTGCCGACGGTGGCAAGATTTTCGACACTAGCAACACGTAGCTAGGTTGAGTTCTGCCGCTGTCTGGAGGAGAATTCTAGCGGTCGGCTGCACTGATCGGTAGTTATCCGTGGTTTCTACGATCAGTACCAGGCAAATGCCGGAGCAGTACTCTAGCAAACGGGCCACGGTCCGCGCGCGATCTTTCCTTCCTCTTCCTTGCTCTATCATCACCCCTACTTAGACATATTTACACATACATGCACTGCACTGCACTATACTGGGAGACCAGTAGGGGGCTTAGTGCTTGTCCCCTGTGCGGTGGAGCTCCTGGTGGGAGATACCTTGGGGAAAATCCCCGCAAACCGACGAATGTCGGTGCCACATCTCGATAGCCAGCGGAGGAAGATCACCTCCACCACCTCCCGCGATAAAAAAACACTACACTTACAGGACTAATGACCTTATTAGTTGTCGCGCTAGGATTCACTAATCATCACTTACAACACGCATATGTTTATTGCACTGTTCACGGTTAGAGTTATTAACGTTTATTAATAGATTTCTTGGTGTTTCTGGTCGCGTCAATTGCTATGGTCATTATTCACGTAAGTGCAGTGCACGTTTCTAGCGCTCTTCACCAGCCTGATTCCGTCTTCACCTGCTTATCTGTCTTGCAGGGTTTTCCCCAACCAAATATCTGCCACCAGCAGGGCATCGCCCCAGCCTGGGCAAGCTCTAAGCTCCCGAGTGGTTTTCCAACATGTAATGTGGTGCGTGTACAAGTAAGGGTGAGGGCAGGACAAAGAGGAAGAACGAGAGGTAGCGAGCGGTCCATGACACTTTTGGTAGGATACTGCTCCGTGGTGTTCATCGTCTGCTCTCCTGGTGTTGATCGGAGAAACCTCCCCGCAAACTACCGATCAGAGCAGCCGGCCGTAAGAATACTCCTCCAGACAGCAGCTGAATTCGACCTAGCTACGTAGCCTGTGTCGAAAATCCGGCAATCGTAGATACTCGAACCTTAGGACCTCCCTGTCAGAGACTCTGCAATGACATCAGGTGATGCCCCGAGTCATCTACTGAAGATACAGACGTGAAATTTGGAATATACGTTCCTATAACGATTTATATAAAGAGTAAAATAGGAATTTTGGAAGTATATTAATTGAAGAGGTGAAATGGAAGTTGAAGGTACAATTTGCAAATATAAAAGAGAAAAGTGTGGAACCTAAAATGCTTCTGGGCATGGCAGAGTTGTGTGGAGCGAGGAAACATGAAGTGAGGCGCATCGGGGAGGGGAAGGTGGTGGTTGACAGAGAGCGTGTTGGGCCGAGAGGGGGGGACCGCTACTCCCCCAATATTGTAATTTGTACTAATAAAAGTGAATTCAATGACATGTTGCCACATGTAATCGATTCCACAAAATGTAGTGTATGAATAGATTCGAAATTCGTACAGGCTTTTTTTCAGGATGGTGTCCTTGCAAAGTTTGGAGAAGAAGAGAGTCTAGGCAACGCTAGGTATTTTGCGGGTATGAAATATAAGGTCTAGAAAGGTCTCATTTTGTATGATAAGGCCTAGGAAGCATAAATCCTGTGTGTATTTTCAAACAAATAACGCACGTTTCCTAGTTATTTACGATCAAACGCGTGTAAGAACTTACTAAATATCTTTACATTAACAGGAAAGTCTTTGGTGGATGCTGTTAATATTTGCTATAATACTGCTAATATTTTGTACGCGTGCAAATATCCCGCTCTTTTTAAATTATTGCTTAAATCATAAGGCATAAAAATAATTTTACATTTGAGCATAACTTGGAACTTTTGTGACAATTCTTACTTCGGAGTAAGGGTACCTTCCAAAAATGTAATAAAATTTCCAAAAGGTCTCATTTTGTGTATTATGGCGTATAAAACGTTTCTTTCGTGTTCAATGTGACTCGTTGACAATGTGTGTGGGTGGCATTGTAACGTGTTTGTACCTGCTGAGTTTCCTGTATCAAAATCAGCAGACTTATAAATTGTTTCGTCTAAAAAATGTATGATGTATGTTGGCCTGCGGGGGGGATACCTTATTCAGTTGTAGCTCACGTATAAGGTCTAGTGTCGATGGTTTCTTATAAACCATCATCTTTTCTTAGCGAATTATGTAGTTATGAGAATATGAGAATATGAGTTATGAGAATATTCCCCAAAAGCTCGAGGAATTTGGTCTATGATGACATTTTATTTGTAAAGATTCACTAAAAGCCCGAAAGGAGATCTTTACAAAAGTAATAATAAATACCGTTATTAGAAAATTGTGAATTAGCAAGAAAGCTCTCTATGTACAGCGCGTTATAAGCTACGATTTTTCAGCATCAAATCAGATACTGGTGGAACTCACTTTATGTGCGGTCTTGATACGCTAACTCCAGATGTTCTGTAGGTCAGGCGCAGTAACCTCCACAACTCGACTGATCCCTATAACTTTAAGTTGACCTCGTAACATAAAAAACGATGTCTACAGTGAAGCGTGTATTCAAGTTTCTTGTCCCTCTCAGTAATAGGAAGAAAAACAGATACACAATCATATAATAGTCTAAATAGGTCCAACATGAACAAATATAGACCCAGACCTTAGAGAAACTGAATTAACGTAACGTGTAATAATATGTAAATACTTCAATTCAAAATAACAATTTTAAGCGGCTCAAAATAAAAATTAGTCTGGGTGACAGAGAAGGTGGCAGACCAAACCGGTATCTTCGATGCGAAGGGTCGCTGGTTCAAAGATCGGGTATGGATGTTACATGGGCGCACTCGTGTGTGTGTGTGTGTGTGTTGTTTTGCAAAGTGTCTCTTCTTTTGACCCCAGTTCGGAGCTCGCGAGTGTGCCTGTTTTGTTGAGTGAATACTACTGGCTATATCCAATTGGCATGGGAAAGAAAGTAGCTTCCGCTAGAAAACGCCCTAATCATAGAGACTTAGTTATAAGCCAAAACACTTCAATACTGTAGTATTTCTTCAAGTATTTCAAAAAATATCGGTAAATATCGTTGCAACGTTACCTGGTTTTAGTACAATTTAATTCCAATATGTTTTCAGTTTAAAAGTAATGTTCAGAGTCAGAAGGTCATTGAACTTGCACAATTTAAGCAGGAATGTGGAAAGTGGAGTGAAACACCAGCCTCAACAAATTCCCAATCGATTACTCATGACTAGCAAGTCTTTGTTAGCTGCATGACTCAATAATTTCACGCTTTTTGCAAAATTGAACCGTGGTGTTCTAAGTATTATCGCAGGCGTGGAAATCCCCATCAATAGAATTCGATTAATAAACGAACCGATGTCTTCGAGTTGACCACGGCCATTTGTCATTTCGCTTATCTTCTGGGATGAGTAATGGATAAAGAGCAGCAAATTATCCAGCTAGACATTAAATTTGAAAGCCGCCATTAGAGCACTGCAAAATATACGGGACATCAGTCTCTCAAGCAGCAATAATTAACGCAAAATAGTGGTTATCCCTCAAGCAGATAAAGAAAAAGTGAAGTGTAACAGTTAATCATAAATATACGTCACATATAAATGCTTGGAAATATATATCTTTTCAATTGTGCATAATTGAAATAAATAAAGACGTGAAAATGCACATTAAATACTTTCCTAAAATTTTAAATATTTTTTCTGGGCTAACGTCATTGTTTTTTTAGGATTTATATTAAAGAAAATAAATAAGTAGATGATTTTGTAAGTTATTGTAAGTCAATTAAAATCTATAAATTTCTGTTAATAGCACTGTTGGTTAAAGATAAGGTCGGGAAATTTAAGATAAATTCGCTAACACTCTAAACTATTGGGTACCATTACTGGATCATTCATTCTGAGAGATATGAAGTGTGCATTATGTAAAATTAAATTCATTTTTGATATGCCTTTCGGAAATAATTTTATAGATGAATCTGCGTTTAGGTTTGTAGTATATTCTAAAGAACAACTTTCCCAACATGCATTTAAACTTGAAAGGTTACAACATCCTTGTCATCCTGTACGATTTCATACTGACAACTACTTCAACTAAAATGTAAGATCGGGTAGGTGGACCCGAAAGGCTTCATTAGTATAAGAAAATAATGGCAATTTTCATTTTAAAAGGTGTTACGAATGATGTCATTCTCCGGAATTCCATGTGTCATTCACCCCGTCTTTGTTGTGAAGAGAAGAAAAACACACAACAGCGAACTGCTCGGCCGCAAAGTAAATTGTTTGCATCGGCAAACGAGCTACAGATTTAATTTGAAGAAACTGAAGACGAACCAACTAACACCCTATTTCTTGCGCATCTAGCAAAAGAAGATCTCAAGAAAACGTGCGTAGATAGTGAAATTATATTTATGTCCAGAATGAAAGCATGAGACAATTTCAACATTTGCTCAGTGGTCCAAGGGAAACAAGGCGAAAACCCTGAGAGAAGGATCTTTGACACACAAATTTATTTATATATTTTCATTTCGATAGAATCCCAGTAAAATTAATTGTGTTAAGTGGCAAAGAAATTAATTCTTCAAAGTAACTTTGTTCAGTTTAATTCCTAAAATATACTTGTCTTACTAATGTAATTTTCCTAAGTCAGTTTTGTCTCCACTGTTATAACAGTTTTGAAGTAGAATATGTTTTAAAAGAATATAATAATTTCCGTTTATAACGTCGATTTACAAAGCACTATAAAGAAATGTGCATAGGCCAAAGGGTTCCTCCATAAATTACGTAACGCTAAAGGGGGAGGGCGGGCTGAGGCAGCGTTACGCTGCGTTACATAGGGATAGGGAAGTGTGTTACAAGGGGGAAGGCGTATTGAAAATACTCGAAATTTGCGTTACGTAATTTATGGACGGCCCCAAAATTGATGTGTATTTTTAAGATATTTTGCTTTTATTTCAAAGATTTTGTTGGTTTTGTTTTCGGATTACATTTTTTCTGTGCAATGTGTCTCTGAGAGCCTCGGGTGCTGACAGCTCTCTGCACTTCATAGTAGCCTCAACCTCAGCAAGCACTCGATGCTGCATATGTTATTGCGTAGAGTGTAGTGTATTGTTCGAGGATACCTTACATCTCAATAAAGAAATGGTAAGGCAGAAATGGACGAGGCAGTGCAATGCCTTAGGATAAAAATACGACTGAACAATGAAATCAAATTATCTTTAGCTTCTTGGCGATCACTTCAGAGAGATTCGAAATAAAATGGTGCCTTCCATGTTACATATTATCTAGTTACTGTGTCTCACAGTGAACTAAAACGTGCCGTATGTATACTGAAAGCGTGTTCGTGATGGTACGATTATCTGAGGAATTTCAATTTTAAATTGAGTACGTAAGGGCGTGGCTGTTACATTAGTTACGCTTCAAGTTCTGTTTTCTCTTTTTGCAATTCGTCACTAGGCTAAAGAAAGACGATCCAACGCACGTTGTTCAGTCAGCCACCATTGTTACGTGGCAGAAAAAAAGTTCTTCCTGTCATAGAAATTGAACGCTGTGGGGTTATACAATATTTTTTTAATCAACCACTAGTAAAAGCTGTTCTTTCAGGATATGCATAACGTGCTAAAAGTTAAATATTTCGCACTAGCGTTAAAGGCGAGTCCACGTTCTAGCGGTTAGATAAATTTCGTAACGTAACAAAGAAAACACAATACTTTCTTCTGACCGCAACAGCTATTACTGACGTTAATGTATTATTAATTAATTTGTATATTTAAATTAAAATAAAATGAAAGTCAGTAAGACTGTCTAAAAAAGAGTGTATGGTACACGCGGTAAAATTATTTTATTTTGTTCGAAGGCGATATGGCCTATCGCCATGTCGCAACCTTTCTTAGGCGCAAAATAAAATGTCACTTAACACTTGTGTGATAAATAACTATTATAGATCGAGTGCGATGAATAATTCGAATTTATAAATAAAGGGAATCTATGATTCGTTTCAAAAATATGTTCCAAACCCTAATTCCATTTTTACTTTTTCGCAGTCGCTTCGTAAGAAGAAAAAGTTATGAAATCCTGTACCGGGAAACGACGAATTTTTGGCAGAAAAACTCTTATTGTCGCGCCCGTGTAACGAAAAAAAAAGGACAAATCCTGTTCCTATATATTATAGTAAATTACTTCCTTTTACAGCTGGTGTAATCTTCACATATTTTTTTCTCTTTTTAATTAATTATTCTTATTCATTATTGCAATTCAGTTTTTGCAACTCTTCATTTAAACATTTTAATCAAAATAACCTAAGCAAACTCTAACGAAAATCTCTTATTAGAAAAATTAAGTATTTTAGAAAGAGTTTTGGAGTTCTTATTTATGTGAAAAACCTCATCTGTTGATCTTTCACATCATACTCTCTCGATTAAATAAATCACTCCCAATGTTACTGAACGTGTTGTAACTTCATTATAAATTGTGCAAATGAGCACATGAACACACGTGTCTACCTATAGTTTCCTGGAAGGAAAAAATAAAAGAAGAAGAACGAAGAATCAGCAATACTAAGAAGAATATGAATACTAAGAACAAAACAGACGTGGAACTACTTTTACAAGAATAAAAACGGTACGCACATTTACGTGAAAACTAGCATTGATGTCATCGGCTACGATAAACGTGAACAGGGTGGTTAGATGATTATGTAATCTCACGAAAACCAATTTAAAATTGGCCAAAATATATGGCACGTTCCCGTTGAAAGCGATCAAGTCCTCTGACTTCAAAGTCTGAAATTTGAGGGTTCAAATTCAGATATCGAGGATATGGTAAATTTTCGAAAGGCAGAAAATTCTCATAGTTGAATATTACGCTTGTGTTGCGTAAATCGACATTGGCAGGTGTCTGGTGAAGTTACATCTCTCCAATAGTATTCTGTCCTAACGATACTCCACTTTCACGGAACATAAGCTCGAATATTCCTGTCTGAGCTGAGGTTGCTCAGGGTAACAGCTGAACAATTAATATCTCTGCAGTGCCTGTGATCGAGAGGTCCTATAGGGTTTGAGACTCAAAGGTGTCAGGAAACACAAGCTAGATAGCTAGTTGGAATTCAGTCCCTGACTGGAGGATAAATCTAGAGGCCTGCTGCTCTCGTCAGTAGTTTTCCGTGATTTTTCCAATCAATACTAGACGAATGCCGGAGTAGTACCCTAACAAACGGGCCACTGACTTTTCTACCAGTTCCTTGTCCTATCCTCAACCCTTATACACACTTAAACTAACATGCACTACACTACCACACTTGTTGGCTGACCAGTCGGAAGCTTAGAGCTTGTCCCGGCTGGGACGGCGAACCGCTAGTTGGAGATACCTGGTTGGGGAAACGTCCGCTAGCTGACGTGTAAGTCTGCGCCGGATCTCACCATTGAACCGAGGGCGAATACCTCTACATTCAATGATAAGAGCATGCACTGCGCTTAAGGGGAAAATAAAATAGCTTTCAACGGGCCCGTAAACTCGAAATAATCAAGTAATCAAACATTACTGAGATCGGCGTCTAGCTGAGAATGAGTCAAAGCCCAGAAACTACAAAGGACGCTCATGATGCGTGCCTATACAAAAATGCTCGACCACCGGGTCCTAAACCTAGGCTCTCACGGATAAGCCTCACGTGACGAGATTGGCTAGAGGAAGTTGTAAAGCTGTTGTTGCTACCTGATCCATCGTTCGCCTCAGGAAAATGATGTTACGATTGATTTACAACCGACACAATCCAGACCCGACAGCACGCTTGTTTCTGGACGAACTCTTAAGCGATCCGTACACCTCAATGCCCCCATATAAATGACTGGAAACAATGATGGCGACATATTTACAGCAGGCACAATCTAAGCTTGTAAGAGCGGCTGTATGTGGATAGACCCTTAAGCTACCAGTGCATCTTTAACCAACAGTTCCCCCTACCGGGGAGGTCGGTTTTACAATTGACGTAAGTCAGGCTTGCGAGCACGACGTGTTTGTGAATACGGCTCTTAAGCGAGCCATACACCCTCAAACGCCCGTTTCCTCAACGGATAACAACAGTGCTACTACACATTTACACAGTGTGCAAGCCAGGCTTGTACTCGAAGTTATACGGCCGATAAGGACTGAGGTCTGAGGTGCAAATTGGCGGGGGGCAGCAGATGCTTGCGGATGCAATTGCACCCGCATTGAGCAAGGACATTTTCGTGTCAGGTTGAAGAAAGGTGAAGAAAGGGGAATTTACACAGTTTCAATAGGATTTGAGATGTTTTGGAATTATATTTTATCACTAAGATTGACGATGTTAGATGAAACGTATTTTGTGATTCCTAACAAGATGACGGCAAACATTCATTCCAAGTTTAATTAAACCAGAATTAACACGTTTATACTTGTACGTATGTGACTTGTTCTTTAAAGAGGAACAATCGCTTTTGTCGCGAACGATTTATGTTACCTGTTTTGTCCCATTCTCTAAACACATACAGACCTGAAAATTGTATAAAATTTATATATATTAAACATTAACACGTAACATGTTCGCCCAGTTTAAAATATTTTATACATTTCTAGCCTGACCTGCCTCTATTTTTAAATGAATTTGAATTATTGTTTTTTGCGGGAACCCTCATAAACAGCGTATCGCAACTCATAAGCAAATCGTAGTGAATGGACTCCTTGTATAAAAAAATTATGAGAAGGGTAGTACAAATAGGTTCTGAAGTTCAAAGGTGCGTACATAGTTAGCCCAACATGTCCAATCCCCGCTGAGTTTCGAAACAACCTTTGTACCAGCACCTGACAAGTGAATGATGGTAAATATACATCAACTGTTAGTTGGCAGAAAATAAAAAAATAGACCACTTACTACAATTGAAGTTACCTCTATTTCACAATACAGAACTGTCCGCATTGTATTATCCGTTGCAACAATATAAAGAGAAAGAAACTCAAGTGAAAGAATATCAAATTTTGATTGCACAACAAATGAAAACTTGCACACCTACGTTAACTTCATCGCCGGAGACAGGTGAAGATCGGATCCACAAAAATTGTTGGCCACCTAAAATAACTACGTCGCTCGCAAGTAAAATATATGAAAGAAAATGAGATATATTTAGAGACGAAGTAACATGAAGTTAATATGAAACAAACCAATGTTAGCAATACGTAAATCAGAGCAATAAGCAACTTACTTTAGATGTAAATATTGTCTTACTTTCATTTGTTTACCATTTGTATATTACATTTACTTAATAAAGATAAGAACTATTCACCGTCCTTCATAAAAGCCAATAATCTCGATTATGGCCGAAAAGTCATCATTTACATTAAAATGTCAATTTTAATAAACACTTTTGGAGTTAAAGAAGAGGCTCTTTACCTCCAAAGTGGCGATAGGGTTTTTTATAAAAGGATAGCGGGTCGTTGCCATTGAACAAGTAACTGAGATTGATATGGATTGAACTAACGTTTTTCGTAATTAATCAATCACGCGGACCTGCGAGTGTTTTCGACATACTTTTCAGCAAAAATATAAATAAAACACTTACTCTAGATACATAGTGATGCTTCAAAAAATATAATGTGTATCTGTTTTTACGTGTATAATGTACATAAACCACATCAAATATCTTTATTTAAATAGAATATACTTTAGAAAATAAATGCGTTGCTATATTCGAAGGCGTTACGTTAACCACGGAGATCAGAGATTTGGAAATACTTAGCAGACTTGATTGGCTTGGAAATGTACGACAGAAGGAAATAATCCAATAGCGATTATTTTGATCAAAAGCTATCTTGGCTCGATTAGCACAACATGCACAAATATTGTACCAACGCAAATATTTCGTGCATTCCACATGCAATTATTCACATTATTTACCTGCGTTTCAAAAAAAGCATGGTAATCTGATTAATTACAGAAAGTTCGTAAATTGGATATCAACTTCAGTTATTAATTCATAGTAATTCATTGCCAAAAATTCTTCATTCCTGTTAGTGTTTTGTAGGTATATTGGAGTAACTCTAATTTTTATTATAATTTACGATATTTTGTGTATATTGCGGTAAAGGATGACATCTCTACCATCAGGTACGGATTAATATCTCAAGGGGCCCTAAACATGACCAACTTATGAGGCTCCTAAGAATATTGAAATACTGAATTTATGCAGTCAAAATGAATATGAAAATAAAATATGTTTGCGAAATAAAAATTAATTCACTAATTTTTTCTTATATCACCTACCTGTGTACCAACATGGACATAATTTTGAGCTAAGTCTTATGGCCATATCTGGAAACAGGTGAACAGGTGAATGATTATAATGGATTGATGATGACACGATTTAAATGATGAAACGAGTGAAAATTAGAGGCAGGGGACACGGAAGAACGCCTAGAAAACCTGTCGCTTTGCCCATCATAAATTTGAACTCCAGTCACAGCAATGAAAAACGAACTGTCTGACCGTTACACAACGGATCTTTGCAAGTACTAATCGTAAATCTTTGGCATTATGCCTCTGGCCATGATGGTTTTCAGACCCCTGGGATGGGCCCATCGCCTTCTGTTCATATCCTCACCCTCCCCAGGCGCACAAGAAAGCATTTCGACAGTTATCCGAATATCCCGGAACGCGATGAAAATATCCTTTCATAACCCGCACGTTTGCCAGCTTGAACTTCATCTACCAGCTGTCCATGTCGTTGGGGGTCGTTGGGTTCCATGGGTTTGAGAACACCGTCCTCAAAACCCTTAAAATCGGGCACAGACTCGATGAATTCGGATTTGAACTAGGAGCCACACGACTGTTATGCCCAGGGGTACAGGGCCCCTACCCCGTCCCTCACTGCAATATGTTTTAGCTAACGTTGTGTGATACCGAGAAACTGTGCGTCCGGACGGAGGTTTCTAATTGAAGAACTTGATTTTTAAAACACTATTTTTCAACACAATATTTGACAACCTTTGAACGCCACTCACATACGTCGCGAGAAGGCCATACTTAATACCAATGAGTACCTGGCAATGCCCATGAATGCCCATGAGTATCTGACAATGCCTCGATAAATTTGGACTTCATCTAAGACCCACGCGACAGTGACACCCGGGGACATAATACCTCATCCTGACCCCTCGCTACAATATTATTTGTAGTGCGATTTTTCTAACCGTGCCTCTGGCAGGTATCAGCTGTTAATGGTTTCATCCAGTCGGGAGCTTGTATGTCACTTCAGTAACATATGGTGTCGTTCAAGCTCCCGATTGAATGAATCCGTCAACAGCTGATACCTGCCAGAGGCACGGTTTGAAAAATCGCACTATAGCTAACGAGTGTGACGCTAAGAAATTGAGCGTCCGGGCGGGAGTTTCTTATTGAAGAACTTGTTTTCAAAGTGACGTTTCTGTGAAAAAAAACAAACAATTTAGCAAGAGAAAGTATGCATATTCAGCCGTACAGTTCAAGTTAGTATTCAGTGGTTTTCGGATACCTTTTATCGCAGGACGAACAATTTTTGGACATAATATTTGGCAGAATGACGGAGAAATGTCCTTATATTTTACTTAAAATTGGGAAACAAACGGAAAAGGAGATGTGTCATTTCACACTCACATCACAAAGGAAATAATTTTGAATTTTCGAAAATACATATTTTGCCGGAGACTAGCTCCTGATTTTTTTACCGTTCTTTCATACTTTTTTCCTAGGGCTTTCTAGCTGACAGTCGGATACACTTTACGTTCCGATAGAACGCATATTCGATCTTACACTAGACACCACCACACTTGCGGGCTCCTCTGATCTGGGGCAGAAGAACGTGAGGCTCTCCGCATCAAAACATACACGAGAGGCAAGGGACAAACAACCATGCCCAAGAAAGTACTCGAACCCGCGACTCTGGGGACAGAAGAGCTGAGTATCTCGTTTGATACATACGAGGAGAAAATTTAAAAGAAAAAATTTGGAGCTGTTTCTGAGAAAAGAATTGTTTTACAACAATTTAAAATTACCTATAGCCTATTTCATACAAAATTACGCAAAAATTACTCATTTTTTCGAACAATAAAAAGCTATCTTATGCATCGCGAGGAGTTTTGAAAGTGGGACCAAAGTCCCACCCTCCGTCTCGGGGACCAACACGATCAGTGTACAGAGAGATTACTATAAGAAGGGACCGCTTTGACAGAGTCTGCTTGTCTACTGCTGGCAACATAATTACAAAGTATATCTACGCACTCCTTTTGTCAGTGCGTTCGTTTACAGTTAACTCATTTGTAAATGGTTTTCATCACTATCTCTTGCAATGCCATCGTCCTAAATGACATTTATTTGCAGTGTTAGGGAGTAATTGAGTAAAAGTAGTTGAATTTTATTGTCGGACCAGTCAAACGGATCCTTCTTAGAGTAACTGCTCTACGTATTATTTTATACACGGAGTTTCTCCGTAAAACAGCGTAGTATAGAGTTGCCCGCCTTACCTGGTCCAGCGGTCGCAGTGTAGCCTCCTCGGTCTCAGCCGTCAATGAGTTCGTTTACAGTTAGCTTATTGGTAAAGGTTTTTCATCTCTATCACTCGCAATTTCATCGCTCTACGTTACATTCATTTATTTTCGGACCAGTCAAACGGATCCTTCTTAGAGTAACTCCTCTACCCAGTATTTTATACGCGGAGTTGCTCCGTACCACAGCATGGTACAGAGCGCGCCTTACCTGCGTTCCTTTAAAGTTAGCTCATTAGTAAAGGTTCTTCACCACTATCACTCGCAATTCCGCCTGTTCTGTTACGATATTTATTTATTTTCGGACCAGTCACACGGGGACTTCTTAGAGTAACTCCTCTACCTACTATTTTCTACACGGAGTTGCTCCGTACAACAGCGTAACATAAAGTTGCCCGCCTTACCTGGTCCAGCAGTGGCACAGGGACCTCCTCTTTCCTAGTCGTCAATGCGATCATTTACAGTTAGCTCATTAATAAGATTTTTATCACTAACACTTGCAATTCCATCGCTCTACTTGATATTCATTTATTTTCGGACCACTCAAACGAATCCTTTTTAGAGTAACTCCTCTACCTACTATTTTATACACGGGGTTGCTCCGTACCACACCATGGTACAAAGCGCGCCTTACCTGGTCGAGCGGTGGCACAGTGGCCTCCTCGGCCCCAGCCGTCAATGAGTTCGTTTACAGTTAGCTCATTAATAAGGCCTTTTTTAACAATTACTTGCAATTCCATCGCACTATATTTATTTTCGGACCAGTGAAACGGTCCCTTCCTAGAGTAAACTCCTCTACATAGTTTGTTATTCACGGAGTTGCTCCGCACAACAGCGTAACACAGAGTTGGCCGCCTTACCTGGTCCAGCGGTGGCAGTGTAGCCTCCTCTGCCCCAGCCGCGGCCGCGGCCGCGTCCACGCCCATCACCCACACGCTGACGGCGGCCGCCCCGGCGCAGGCGGGCGGCGGGCCCGCGGCCGCGCCGGCCTCCGCGCCCGCCCACACCGCCGCCGACAACCGGTCTCCCCTCACGCACTGCATCTCCGCCGCCGCCGCCCGCGCCACCAGCACCTCCTCGGCCCCCGAGCAGCACTTCCTCACGCACGACACGGGCGTCACCGCCGTCACCAACACGACCAGCGCCAGCACGGCTCCCCGCCGGCCCGACAACCGCGTCTTCCGCATGGCTCGCAGACGCGGTCGCCACTGGGAGCAGGTCGCGCGCGCGGCGGCTGCGGGCGGGTCCTCCGCGGCGACGCGGGCGCCGCCGGCGGGGGCGACGGGAACTAGCAGGGACGATGACGTGCGATTCGCGGAAGCCGGCTGGAGGATCGCTTCCTCGACGCAGAGGTGGAGGTGGAGCGGGTGTGACGTCCTGGGCCCGTGTTTATTGATTTCGAGCGCGTGCAGGATGCGTAATGGAGTTTAAAAAATGTTTGAACTCACTATTCGGCTGTCAAAAAATGTTCTTCCTTGTTTCTCGTATCCTTTGTTATTTCTGGGGTCACGGGGTAAAATTTCTAAAGTCAAAAATCCTAGGTTAGAGAAAACTAGTGTTTAAAATGTATTTCGCCCCGATTGAATTGTTGTCAATATTTCTTACCAAATAAAAATAATTATACCTTCCTTGAAGCCCGTTGTGCCATTGTGCAACAATAGCACGCCTTTGCTTGCCCTGTAACTGACGGAACACATACAAAAACACTCAAATAACAACACAGAAGTAATTTTCACCGTTAATTGTTATTCTGATTAATAATTAAAATTTCAATTTCCCTCCCCTCGTACGGACTCGGCCGTTCTCTTTTATACACATTAAATTTCAAATCAATAAATCTTAAGCTAATTTTTATTCCCAAAACTTGAGCTTCATACAATTAATTCGGGTTTGCTATTCTATATTCCAAAATGCCCCCCGTGACTTGTCGGTGAGGCAGCCTTCTTGCCGTTTGTCATCCGTTTGCATCCTCGTTCCAGCTTCTTTTTTCCCCAGGACTACAATAAGGACCACACTCACGATATATTGCGTCAATAGATTTTATAAATTTCTTCCACGGTCGTTCTACCGTGACAACGATAACACCGTGCAAAGTTCGCCTCGACCGAACACCGTCTGACATGCGTGTTTCCTCTACCGCGTCCCGATATCTTTTCCCAGATTCATATTCACCCCCTGTCTAATGTTTTCCTCCCACTTTTGCCTTGCGTTTGTCTTCATTGGTTGATCGTTCATCCGTCTCAAATTGTTTACTCCTTGACCTTTCGCAATATTATTTCGATATACCAATTATTTCTTTACCACGGAAATTACTCACGTGTCCATACCTATTCGATCTCTGATATCTCTGATATTTAAATATTCGCTCACCATAGTTATTTATATCTGCATTCACGCGCAGGCCTACACACTCGCGTCATTCATGTACTTGCAATCACCACCATCGTTGTGTCCCTATGAATTTCCAAATTAACATTTACGTTCATTCTCTACTCGTGACAACACATGTGATGAACTATCACAGTGCTTGAAGAGAACAGTACGTGTCTTTCATCAAGTTCCCCAATCTTTTTCCAAAGAGTAAACCGACATTCAAGAATAAACACTCATTTAGAAGAATACATTTTCATTTATTTTATTTTTAAAGTAATTAGTATTTTCAATTTTTACATTGTGATTTTGATATTTGTATTTTTATTTACCTGTAGTTTTTGTATTTATCGTTTCTATTTTTGTAGGCAATTCCTTCGCTTACCGTTAGTTGCTTCATTTTGATACGTCAGCCTTCCCATGTTACAGAAAAAAGTCATCACGAAATGGTTACTTCAGTGTCTTTGGTTCCCTGAAACACCTAACATTCAAATTTAGAAATTCGTTTTCTTTTTTTCTTGTACTTCAGGAGAACAGTACGTGTTTTCGATCAAGTTCCCCAATCTTTTTTTAAAGAATAAACCAACATTCAAAAATAAACACTCACTTTAGAAGAATACATTTTCATTAATTTTATTTTTGAAGTAATTAATATTTTAAATTTTTACGTTGTGATTTTGATATTCGTATTTTTATTTAATTATAGTTTTTATGTATTTATCGTTTCCATTTTTGTACCCAATTTCCTACTCTGACACACCCAGCATCCAAATTTAGAAAGTCAGTTTTTATTTATTGTACTTGAAGAGAACAGTACGTGTCTTCTACCAAGTTCCCCAGTCTTTTCGCAAAAGAATAAACACTCATTTTAGAAGAATACATTTTCCTCTGTTTTATTTTTAAAGTAATAAGTATTTTCAATTTTTACATTGCGATTTTGACATGTGTTCCATGGCCGCGCCTACGCGCGCGTCGCCCTCTCCCGGTGCTTGGTCCTGCGCGAGGGCCGCTCGCCGGTGGAGGAGTGACGGACGGCGCTCTGGCTGCCGCCCGTGTCCGACCCCGCGTCCGTCGTCTCCACCGTCGTCTTCTTCACGCTGGACGACTTCCTCGTCCGGGTGACCGTCACCTCCGGGGAGCTCGAGCTCGAGCTGGAGCTGCTTCTGCTCGGCTCGTACCTGCGCGAACACACAGTCCTTTTTACACAGGCATCTCAGACTAAATGTTACAAACTTCTAGGGCACGTAGAGGCGTCGAAAATGAGCACACTTTGCCAACATGTTCTAGGAATATTCATATAACTATACTCCGAGTTAAACAGAGTAGGACTTCACTGTCACGGAGAGGGAGACATCCCTATCCAATCAGGAGTTTCGTTTCCACTTCATTTTTTTGGTATTGGAGCTCACGATTGGATGGCACTGCCCCTTCTCCTTCCCCCTCTTGACCTTCAAGTGCCACTCTGTTTAAATCGGAATATAAGTTACTCGTTTTGTATTGTTACATTTCCGATGACATTATCGGTCCCACAACCCTTGAAATACGTCGCTACGGCCAAACCGCCTCATCCACCTCGGCTACGGACCTTCCTGTAAGGAAAAAAAAACTTGTGGGCGGAATCGCGAGGGTGGGATGAACCATTTAAATTTAGTCCGGATATTCAGATCTCGAGGAAAAAGCCAGTGACAAGCAATGGAGGAAGCCTTGTACCAATATGGGCATTATTTTGACAACTGGCTAAGCCTTATGGCCTTATCTGGAAACAGGTGAACAAGTCACGAGGATTTTCTTGAATAAAGATATCGTTCGACGAGGATGTCAATGTCAGGAAGGACTATTGTCAAAGCAAAAGAGTTTGATTTCTATATTCTAGTTTAGCGTTATAATGACATCCACCAGCCAAGTTCTGGAGTAAAGGAAGTAAAAGTAGACGATGAAAAGAGAGAAAAGAAAAGGAGAAGACAGAGACAAAGTAGAATGAGATTAAGAATAAGTAAGAAGAAAATACAGAAGAAATTGATAATAAAAGCAGGAGGTGTAGAAGGAGAAAAAGAGAAGAAGTATGAAGAAAAAGAGAAGGCGAGAAGGAAACGTAGGAAGAAAACGGAGAAGAAATAAAGGATGAGGAAACAGGATGAGAAAGAGAAGTGGTAGTTGGAGAAGGAGAAAAAGGAGAAGTAATGGAATAATAAAATGGGATGAGGACCAGATGAACAACAAGGACAATAATGTTAATGAGAAAAATTAGATGAAAAAGACGGATAGGAACAAATAGGGCGTAGAAAAAGAGAAGAATTTTAATCATTGGAGTATTAGAAAGAGAACAGGGAAGAAAGAGAAGGAACAGAAATAGAGGGAGTAGAAAGAAGAGAAGAAGAAGTCATTGAGGCGAAGGTTAGGGGAAAGAGAAGAATGTAGGGGAGAGATAAAGAAAGATAAAATGAAGAATGAGGAAAAGTGAGGGAGGAAAAGAAGAGAGGCAGAAAGAGAATGGCAGCCAAAGTGGAGATGCAGAAGTAGAAAGAGCGACGAGAAGAAAGAAAAGACAGAGAATTATCAGGCGGGAAAGAAGAAGATAGAAGAGGGAATAAAGAATGAAGAGAGAGTGAGAAGAAAAAGAGCGGGAAAATGAGAAAGATAAGAATATTGAATAGAGAATGAGAAGAAGGGAGTAACAAGAAGACGATAGACCGGGAAGAAAAGAACAGGGAAGAAAGTGTAAGAAGAAGAGACCAATAAGAAAACACGCCGAGAAAAGAATAATGACAAAAATGAGGAATAAAGAATGAGGAGACGAGAGTAGGAATGATGAGACGGGAATGAGGAGAAGGAGTAGAAGTAAGAGCGTGAAGAGAAGAAGAAGGAATCAATGAAGAGAAGAAGAGGTCGGTAAGAAAAAAGATACGAATGAGGAATAAAGAATGAGATGAAGAGAGTAAGAAGAAGAAGCAAGAGGGTGAAGAAAAGTGTAAGAAGAAGAGAGCAATACGAAAAAAACGCCGAGAAAAGAATAATGATAAGAATGAGGAGACGGGAGTAAGGAGTAGAAGAAAGAGTGTGAGGAGAAGAGGGAATCAATGAAGAGAAAAAGAGGTCCATAAAAAGAAAGATACGAATGAGGAATAAAGAATGAGATGAAGAGAGTAAGAAGAAGAAGAAGAAGAAGAAGAAGCAAGAGGGTGAAGAAAAGTGTAAGAAGAAGAGAGCAATACGAAAAAAACGCCAAGAAAAGAATAATGATAAGAATGAGGAATAAAGAATGAGGAGACGGGAGTAAGGAGTAGAAGAAAGAACGTTAAGAGAAGAAGAGGGAATAAATGAAGAGAAATAGAAAGGTACGAATGAGGAATAAAGAATGAGAAGGAGATGTTAAAGGGAAGAGGAAAGAGTAAGTGTCACCTGTAGACGGGCAGGGGCTGGCTGCGCTCGGCCAGGTGGGCGGCGGCGAGCAGGACGTCGGGCAGGCGCGGGCGCACGAGGTCGCTGATGCCGCGCACGAGGGCCTGCAGCGCCGCCGCCCCGCCCCCGCCGCCCCCCGCGCCCCCGGCCGAGGGGCAGCACCGGCACGGCGCCTCCGAGCTCTCCCCTGCCACACGCAACAAGCATTCACCGTCTCAAACAAACAAGACTTCAACCTCAAAAACGACGGGAGAGATGGCTCAGTGCATCAACTGGCGTCACTGCAGTCACTCTGACCGGGAGGTCGTATGTTCGAGTCCCGACGGCGGCAAGATTTTCGACACTAGCTTGTCAGCTAGGTCGAATTCAGTCGCTGTCTGGAGGAGAATTCTGGCGGCCGGCTGTTCTGATCGGTTGTTTTCCGTAGTTTCGTCGATCAACACCAGGCGAATGCCGGAGCAGTACCCTAACAAACGGGCCACCGACCGCGCGCGATCGTTTCTTCCTCTTCTTTATCCTATCCTCACCCCCTTACACACACACATACTAACATGCACTACACAACCACACATGCCGGGAGACCGGTCGGAAGCTTACAGCTAGTCCCGACTGGGGCGGTGCCCCGCTGATAGGAGATAGGTTGTTGAAGGAAAACCTCGCTAATCTACGATACATCGGCGCCACATCTCGCCATCCGGCGGGGAAACATCACCGCCACCTCCCGATGAAAAATCACGCACTATACTCATGGGACTAATGACCTCAGTAGATGACGCGCCCGGAAACACGAATCAATCAACCTCAAAGTGATGAAAACCGTGAAATTTCATGTTCTGCAATGTTTATTAGTTCGTGTGCTGTTTTATTCTCTTTAAACTGCTTCAAACTGCTTCGTACTACGTTTTTAGTTTTTGAGCAAATAATATTTTCGAAGCGAGAATCAGCAGTCAAGCCCATAGCGAGTGAACTACTGATGTATTTGCCCGAATTGGGAATTTTCAACACATTAATGCATGTCAACATAAATCATAAAATATAAAAGATAAGGAAACATTCTAAATGTGCTGCATGCATTTTCCTAAAAACGCAGAAAAAGTCGCCTGGATGGAAGGCAAGTTGCCGAACCTCAGTGTCAAGAGTGTTGCATCGTCATCATTTTACGCATCAAATGTCTAACTAATAGTATTTCAGGTTGTTATATTATTTTCTGATCCGATTACAGTCTCAGTAAATCTGGAGTATCAATTATAGGAACTCGGTTAATTCCGAGACTACTGCACATGGCGTTACATGCTTATCTCAAACCAATACAGTTGTCAGCAGGTCTGGGATTTGTATGTAATAATATGTTTATTTTCTCATTACAAAAAGGAATTTGAAAAACGTTTACGAATTATCGTCTTTGAAGGGATTTGATTATCATTTTGGAATTTGTCAACTTTTTCAGGGATAGTTTAGTACAGTAGTATAGTTTTGTAGACGAATTTAGTGGTTTAATAGTATATTTTTCCATATTTAAGGAAAAGACACCTTGCATATTTTAATATTTCACTTCAAATATATTTCTAGATATATTCTTTCAAAAATTATTCTTCAAAGATTTTTTTCGTTTGTAGTGCAATCTCAAGTGCTAAGCCAAGTTTAAAAGTGAGTCTGGATTTAACATCACAATGTAGGACAGTGTTCAATATGGGATCAATTACAACTTCTGATGTTGAGTGATATTTTATTCCGTACAAAACAAAATTAAGAGAGAAAAAGTCTGCTTCAAAATTGAGCATTTAAAACTGTGCCATCTAACCAAATTGTTTGGAAATTATCAATTATTTATCAGAAAAGGATTAAGCCAACAAAATAATGTCTAATTTATTTTACTACACGATTAACAGTTCATGATTTACAGTTCATTTACAGTAATGTTCTACAGCCGTTATTAATATTAGTTCGTTCTATTCATGCAATTTAAAACATGATTAACACTATATATTCATCTTTATATTCAATTGTTAGTTAATAGTGTACTCCATGTATTGAATATATGACATTCCCTTCGTCAAAAGTATGTATTATGAAATTAATTAAATTACGACGTCCAATCAATGTTTATAATTAGTCCATAACTTTTCACTTCAATTAAACCAAAATTGATTTATTGGCACAAATATCATTCCATTATCGACAAATGTGCCTATTAATAATCGTTTTCGATTACTCGTCACCGTCATTAAGCCCTTGCTGAAAGCTATTGATTGATTATTTAGTGTACCCGAGTGCGTCCACTTATTTGGTCATTAATAGTAAATGTTAATAGTAATGCATGTTATATTCCAGGAGGTGGCTGTAGTCTTCGCCCTCTGGGACATTAGATCCTGCGCCGATCAACATGTCAACTAGCTAGTATGTCAGCGGGGCACCGCCCATGCCGGAACACGGTGTGATAGTGTAGTGCATGTAAGTGTGGGTGTGGTAAAGTGTGAAGATAGAACAAGGAAAAAAAGAAAAGATCGCACGCGGTCCATGGCCCGTTTGTTAGGGTACGGCCGCGGCATTCGCCTTGTTTTGATCGAAAAACCACAAAAAACTATTGATCAGAGCGGCCGGCCGCCGGGGTAATCATCCAGACAGCAGATAAATTTGACCTAGCTGTCGATTGATTGATTGTTTGATGACAGTGATTCCGGGCGCGTCAGTTACGGCGTTCATTTGTCCCGTAGGTGTAGTGCATGTTTTTCATCGTGATGTGGCGGTGATCTTCCCCTGCTCGATGGCAAGATCCGGCGCCGATCTACTACCGACTAGTGGGTTTTCCCTCACCAGGTATCTCCCACCAGCGGGTCACCGCCCCAGCCGAGACAAGCTCTATGCTCCTTATCGGTCTCCCGGCATGTGTGCTAGTGTAGTGTGTGTGTGTAAGGGGAAAGGATAGGACAAGGAATAGGAAGGAATGATCGCTTGCGGTCCGTTTCTTAGGGTACTGCTCCAGCATTCGTCTGGTGTTGATCGGAGAAACCACGGAAAACTACCGATCAGAGCGGCCGGCCGCAAGGATACTCACCCAGACAGCGGCTGAATTCGACTTAGCTGTCTAGTTAGCGTCCATTGATTGATTGTTAATCATTCCGGGCGCGTCAAGTACAGCGGGCGTTTGTCCCGTAAGTGTAGTGCGTTTTTTCATTGTGAGGTGGCGGTGATCTTCCCCTGCTAGATGGCAAGATCCGGCGGCAATCTAGTGCCGACTAGTGGGTTTTCCCTTCAACCAGGTATCTCCTATCAGCGGGGCACCGCCCCAACCGAGACAAGGTCTATGCTCCCGACCGGTCTCTCGGCATGTGTGATAGTGTAGTGCATGTTAGTGTAAGTGTGAGTGTAAGAGGAGAGGAGAGGACAAGGAAGAGGAAGAGGAAGAAAAGATCGCGCGGCGTCCGTTGCCCGTTTGTTAGGGCACTGCTCCGGCATTCGGCTGGTGTTGATCGGAGAAACCACGTAAAACCACCGATCAGAGCAGCTGGCCGCTAGAGTTCTCCTGAATTGTGGCGAGTGCGTATTACCCGTGGTGCAGGGCGCGGGCCAGGGCCCCACGATCCAGGACGGGCGCCGGCGCGGCGCGCGGGAGGGCGACGCGGGGGCGGAGGCCGGCCGCCCGTTGGAGCCGCGCTCCCGCCCCCCGAACGGGGAGCCCGCCGAGTGGGGGCGGGGGGCGGGGCACGCCGCCCGCTCGCCGCGGTCCACCGCCTCCGGCGCCACGCCCCCGCCGCTCGCCGAAGGGCCCGGCTCAGAGTCCAGCGGCAGGATGCCCTGGCAGAAGCCCACCGGGATCAGCTGCTCGGGGTCGTGCCTACAGACACACCGGTGTTGCCACATTGGTATTTTTTGTTATTTAAGGTCGCATCAACTTCTAGGTGATTAGCAACCACTATTGGATTTTAACGTTGGGGTATCTTTGATGATGAAGCGATACGGTGATGATAGGTGGGGTGAAAGAACGAACATACAACAACCGTGCTCGAGGCGGGACTCAAACTCGCGACCCTTTCGTCCGAGATCGCTACGACACTACTGCTTTAGTGATCTTGGCCACCGGACCGACATTTTGGTGTTTTCTTTTCGCAGAATGGCGAAATGTGCTTGGGAGTAAGAGTGAAACGGAAAACACTGAGAAAAATTCGGGAAACTTTAACCAGTACAATGATGAGGATCGTCATGATCGACAAAAAGCGCATATTTTGATGTGTTTTTTTTTTCGAAGTGCCTCGCGACTAGCACTTGGTCAGCGTTGTCGCTTTCCACTATGCGGCACCGGGTTCGATTCCAGCACGAGGCCAGATTGTAGTGTGCGTTTTCCTTGCAATGTCCCAGTATACGATACGTAAGGAGAGGGGAACACTGTCATCCAATCGGGAGATTTGTTTCGACTTCCATTTTTGGTATTGGAACTCTAGATCGGATGACAACGCCCCCCTCTCCTTCCAGCTCGGGATCTTGAAGTGCCACAGCGTTTAAGTCACAGTACAGTAACGCAATCTCTCTTCCGCTGGCTCTACACGTTTCGGTTACCACGAAAAAAAACTATTTAGAACTATTTAATTGCTAATTAATTATGCAAAAAAATTGTTTTTTGCTTTTAAACTTTCCGAGTAATTCAGTGTGAGCTGGCGTAATATTTAGCTGGCACACCCCATTCGGTTACCACGAAAACAAATATGCCATCAGTTAGAACAATAAATTTTGCGAATTAATTAGGCGAAAATAATTTAATTGCTTTTCAAACTTCCGAGTAATTAATGTCAGCTGCCGAGCATGCCCACCTGCCAGCTGGCCGGCCCGCAGGAAGTTCTAAATGGTGGCATATTTGTTTTTGTGGTAACAACCGAATGTGGTGTGCCAGCTGAATTCTTATGGGCTAGATCATCATTAATTACTCGGATGTTTGATAAGCAATTAAATTATTTTTGCGTAATTAATTAGGAATTAAATAGTTCTAAATGACGGCCTATGTATTTTTGTGGTAACCTAATGTGGTATGCCAGTTGGACTCTTACGGGCTAGTTCATCATTAATTACTCGGGAATTTGATGAGCAATTAATTTGTTTTGCGTAATTAATTAGCAATTAAGTAGTTCTAAATGGTGTCATATGTATTTGTGTGGTAACCTAATGTGGTGTGCCAGCTGGACTCTTACGGGCCAGTTCATCATTAATTACTCGGAAGTTTGATGAGCAATTAAATTGTTTTGGCGTAATTAATTAGCAATTAAATAGTTCTAAATGGTGCCATATGTATTTTTGTGGTAACCTAATGTGGTGTACCAGCTGGACTCTTACGGGCCAGTTCATCGTTAATTACCCGGAAGTTTGATGAGCAATTAAATTATTTTTTCGTATTTAATTAGCAATTAAATAGTTCTAAATGGTGGCATATGTGTTTTTGTGGTAACCAAAATGCACCTGTTGCCGTCGCTCCTGCTGCGCGCGCGCGCCGCCGCCAGCGCCGCCGCCTCCTGCTCCTGCTCCTGGGGCGTGGCCAGCGTCACCCTCTTGTGGGTGGCGCGGGCGCTGCGCACCGTCTCGCGCGACGCGCCGCCGGCGTCCGGGGCGTCGGCGGCGGCGGAGCGGAGCGTGCGGTGCGTGGTGCGGCTGCGCGAGGAGCGGCGCTCGCGGCTCAGCACCGACCCCTGCGAGGCGTGCGGCGCCGCGGCCGCGCTGCTCGTCGTGCTGTCGCGCCGCACCGTGGTGCGCACGCTCCCGTCCGGGTACACCGTGCTCTCCTCGCGCTTCACCTCCACGCGGCTCCTGACGCACCACACACTTCCATTCAATTCCATTCCATTCCATTCAATTCCATTCCATTCAATTCCATTCCATTCAATTCAATACCATTCAATTAAATTCAATTCAAATCAATTTCATTCAATTCAATACCATTCAATTCAATTCAATGATTGATCGATTGATAGTTATTCCGGGCGTGTCAAATACTAGGGTCGTGAGTCCCGTAAGTGTAGTGCACACTTTTCATCGGGAGATTGCGATGGATGGAGAGACCTATTGTCGGCTAGCTGGGTTTTCTTTACCTAGGTATCCCCCACTAGCGGAGCACCGCCCCAGCCGGGACAAGCTCTAAGCTCCCGACCGGTCTCCCGGCGTGTGTGGTAGTGTAGTGCATGTTCTTGTAAATTTGTATTAGGGGAGAGGATTGATGATTGATTGATGGACAGTGGTTCCGGGTCAACTACCGTGATGACCGTCAACTACCGTGATGACCGTCCACTACGAGGGTCATTACTCCCGTAAGTGTAGTGCTTATGTTTGCTCTGGACGTTGCGCTGGTTGGCGAGATCGGGCATCGACCTTCTGTTAGCTAGCGGTGTTTTCCTCATCAATGCATCTCCTACCAGCGGAGCGCCGCTCCAGCCGGGACAAGCTTCAAGTTCTCGATCCGTCTCCCGCCATGTGTGGTAGTGAAGTGCATGTTAGTGTAAATGTGTTTAAGGGAAGGACAGGACAAGGAAGAGGAGGGAAAAAACTTGCCCGTTTGTAAGAGTACTGCTCCGGCATTCGCCTGGTATTGATCGGAGAAACCACGGAAAACTACCGATCAGAGCAACCGGCCGCTAGAATTCTCCTCCAGACAGCGACTGAAAGAGAAGCTGACGATCTAGTGTCAAAAATCCTGCCACAGTCGGGACTCGAACCTAGGACCTCCCGCTCAGAGGGAATACAGTGACATCAGTTGATACCCTGAGCCATCTCTCCTAGTAATTCTGTTCAATGATGCCTTTTTTTAACCTAGTGAGACTCGGGCCATCAGGTCCCGTCTTCCGTCTGATCCGGCAAATTACGCTTCGCTTTTTTTCCCAACTAGTGGAGAAAGAAGGCATCACTCGAGCAACGGAACCAGCGATTTTAAATTTAGCACAGAGGCTTCTTTTGGGCTATTTTACATGCAGTATATCTACAACATGGGACAGCCGGCTTTACTTCCCGAATAAAATATATTACAATATTTCACCTAAAATGGAGCGAAAAGTATTCGAATTTTCTAAAAATTGTTCATGACTTTATTTCAAAATCTGTCTTTAAAGAACATATTTCATAATAGGGAAAAATATCTCTTCTATATTTAGTTGTAGAAAGACGCCGAAAAAATTGAATTTTTGCAGTTTTCGAAAAATCAGGTATTTTAACGAAAATTATAGCAGCACCTTTATCTTAGGAGTCCTTTCTCAATCAAAGAACAAAATTTATTCAAAAAATATGCTGCCATTTTTTTAATTTTGAAAATGCCCCAGGGACTTCAGGTAAAATACCCCCAAAATTAAAATATAAGAGTCAAATTGAGGGGGCCGCGATATCAGTCAGATCGATTGGGGAATATCAACTTTGGAGAAAATCGGCTGAACAACTTAGCCGCTAGCGTTGTTCACAGGTAGGCAGGTAGACAAACAGATGGACGGCCAGGTTTTTTGCCATCAATGGGTTTTTTCGGAATCAAGGACCCACAAAACATAGATTTTGGTTATATCACGTGTTAGAGTATTTTTTGTATTTAGTGAGTGAATTTATCCTCTTTTTCACCAGGGCGGAGCAATAAGAGTTTTTCAGCGGAAAATTCGGCAGTTTTTTTTTTCGCCAATTTTTTTCCCGCCGCGTAAGCAGTAGCGAGAAAGTGAAAAAGAAGAGAAAGAGAAGGAGCAGCAGTAGCCGCTTACTTTCCGCCGGGAAGGACGCTGGTCTTCTCCGAGCGCACCGTCTCGCGAGAGGTGCCGTCCACTTCGCGATGGGACGACGACGTTTGGCCGGTGGTCCTGGGCGACTGAAGGTGCGTGGATCGCAGTTGCACTTCCCGACCGGCGTCCAAGGACGACTGGGAAGTCCCGTAATCCCTGCCGCACGGAAAAGGAATTTTGCTCTTCGCTTTCGCCCGAGTGCTACGTATGTCGACGCAGTAATAAAAATATGTAATGATAAGACGTAGGGATTTTGATAAGCCCAAATTCCGCAAATGAAACTATAAAATAAGAAACAATGACTATAATAAGAAAAAATAAATTCCCAGATGGAGCCATTCGTAAAATCCCTGTAATTGTGAACAACGTTGCAATTATTGTGACTCTTTCTGTAACAACTTATCCTCTCTGACTAGTCCTTCTCGTCTCCCTTTCTCTAGCTCTCTTCTACTTTTCAAATCCTCTCTCCTCTTGTCCCCTCATGCGTTTTGTGATCCATGAGTGCCTATTGTTATACTGCTGGGACGTCCTTAATGATTGCATTACGAGGATTGGTGTAATATTTGAGATCGATACACAAAGTGTCCGTTCCTCAATTTTATACAATTCCTTTCTTCATAAATCGCGTTCATAAATTCGTATTTACTTATACTTTTTTCTGAGAAAACACCACAGAGAGGAACTGTAATAACTGCCGAAAAAGAGGAAGACATTTCTTTGAAGTATTAATATGATTGTAACAAGTGACCGGACAAGGTGGAAGGAACCCTTGGGGCTACAACGTTACGCGGAGTTTGATGCCATATATTCCATTTTTTATAAATTTATTATAGCAATAAAAGTTATTCAAGTGAATACGTGATAAATAACTTCAAGTAAAAAATAATTCATTTGCGCATGAATGTTGAGATATTTTTATGTCAACATTTAGTCGAATAAGCACTACATCTTTGGAAAATCATATTACCTTAGAAAAAGTTTGTTTGGTCACTGATTGTAACAACCGAAGTATTCCATGTATCGGCCCACCATTTTTAGGTGATGCTGTTGGTTTAGAACAGTCTCCACAATATAACTGAGGGGCTTAGAGCACTGATGAATAGGGGCCATAAACGTGGTATTGAGCACATCGAGTTCGAAGGTGAGTGGCGGTAGAAAATACTCTTGAAGGCATTACTTTCCACCGCTTAAACGCGGCAACTGTTTGAGCAAATGGAATAAAACGTGTTCGCCAAATTAAATGGAGTTTTCATTTTACACTCCTACACTTAACACGAAATTTGTCAAAAATGATCTTACACCCTGTGTGCTATGGACCCTCAATTAATATTGATAATCAGAGCCCGGAAGTTCAGGTATTTATTTTACTTAAAATAGACAGGCAAAAGGACAATTATTTTTACTAAAATAGGCATGCAAAAGCCTTTTATTATAGCTAAATAGTGGTGCAAAAAGGCATTACAGAATGAAAAATCACATTTCAAAGGAATTAGTGTAATAACATAATAATTAAATTGATTCACACTTTTATTCTAACTCTAAAATCTGCATTAGAGTGCACGGAAACGATCTTTTATTTGTAATCTTAATTCACATGACCATCTTGTATGATGGATACGAATTTGTTTTAATCGCGACGCTCTCTCTTTGAAGTGCTATTGTGGATTTTTGAATCATAAAATAGCGTCAGTGAAACGAAATTATATTTTCGTCCTTTGCATCTGTGTAATCGCTGACAAGGATGCATTACATACAGAGAGCTGTGACCAAAAGGGATTGAAGACCGCATTCAAAAGTAAGATGGGATTGCTAGTAAACGAACAAAACCAGTTGACGTCAATAAAAAAATTCGAAAATGGTATCATTTTCCGTTTTCATTTACATTTTTAATACTGCTTCTCTTCCCACAGAAAGACAAAACACGATCGTTTCTTCGTGTTGTCGACGCTTGCAGATATATATTGGTCCCAGCTTGATCGCGACCGGCACGGTGCTGGGAGGGGAGAAAAGCAAAATAATGAGGAAAAGGCAAAAAAAGCAAAAATACGACAAAATGACAAAAATAGGCATCAAAAGCTAAAATAGGCAAAATAAAACTGTACTAATACAACCCCAGAAGTACAATTAAGTGATTCCTATTGTTAAAAGACACAAGATACCACAAGGAAACATCCAGGCCCTACAGAAAAGGATGTACAAAAATTTTAAAGTAAATTAACTAATGATATTTGTAAACTTTATTAATTAGTAAGATAGGCTTATTATTGTTATTATTAGTGTTGTGATAATTACTATTAAATGTATTTGAATTGGAGTGCCTTGTTGTGAAGTGAAGTGAAGTGAAGTGAAGTGGAGTGCAATGTATTTAAAAGGTCGTGTATATATTAGTTAGAATATCTGTGCAGGACAGCCATAAAATGTTGAGTTAGTGCTTTTATTGTTATTATTTCTTTTATTGTTATCATATTATTATTATTATTATTATTATTATTATTGTCTTAAAATGAATGTAATATGTAAATTGTACTGTTCTGCCTCCAGGTTGTAAACCTACGTGCAGAACTAATGAATATCTATCTACTGATGATATAGAAAAGGGTCTGTAATGTGGACAGTCACGAAAGCGAACGGCGCCCAAGGACCACCGATTTGCCCACGAATCAGGCGGCGGGGAGAGACGTGGGCTTGGGCGACGCGACGGTTGCTTGTCAAAGTAGCTGAAGCTGCATTAGATATCGCACGTCCTCTACAAATCTGTCACACAGAAAAAGCAATTTTGATAAAAAAAACGTGTTTGAAGATGTTCTTGTATTTACAGAAGCTATAATAGCATTAACTGCCTCGTGTTTCATCTAGCGACATTTTCCGCATTGCAGTTGTGGTCTTCTTTTTAGAATTACAAAGCATTAAAACTGAAGCTGATGGTGAACTTATCGAAAAATCTTGCTTTTTGGATGTCGTATTTTAGAGGACGTGCGATGTTTCCACCTCTCAAATGCTTCATAGGACACTCTTGTACTTCTTGTACACAGCACACTTAAATGAATGATACGGAGACAAAAACTGCCATCATCTACGAGGGCATAGATTGGTTTTTAACCCCACAAGGATAGAGATTTAGTGCGCTAGGAAAGTCTCTCGTAGTGGCACCAGTGGCTAGTGAGATTGCTGCCAACAGAAATTACGTTGGTAGTACGATCTGCGGCTTGCAACAAATGGAAACTTAAATTGTGATCTCATCACAATCATAACAGATGCTGGAAGTGTTGCCCCCATCATTTGTTTCCCAGTGGTCTCGCTGCTACCAACATAAATGAAATTCTTGACGGGAGCCCCTGATTAGGTTCGGTGCGGAGAGATTTTCGTGGCGTAGAATTACAGTAATGGTGAAGTTGATAACTATTTGATATGTCTCTCTTACTGATTAATACACAAACTATTGCACCAAATTTAGATGAATTCTAAATGAAAATATGATAAAAATAAAATTTTCCGCATAATTCTATTCACGGCACATTTGGACCCTACACGTCTTGGCTGAAACCAACTCAAAAGTGGTGTGAAGTGGAATTCAACTTCGCTAGTTTACTTACATTAGATGAGGTTGTCGGCTTGTCATTGGGGAAACTTCTTTGCTGGAACCTCGAACTATCCCGCTGCTGTGGAACAAATGTGGGGAAATTTTAAGAAATTTATAATACCAAAAAATGTTTTGCGTCAGAAACTTTCTTTATCGAATTTTTTGACAAATAACCCAAATTGATACTAAATTCACAAATACTAAACTCCGAAATTATTTATTACAATGCTTGGAAGGTCAGTGAGGAAGTGAAAGTATGTGAAAGGAAAAATAATCAAGGAAAACTTGAGATGTGAAGAATTTTTGTTTCCTTTTCTACATTTTTGTACCGTCCATTGATACATACGAGGAGAAAATTAAAAAAAAATAATTGAAACTGTTTTTGAGAAAATAATTGTTCACAAATTGCCTATTTTTCACGCAAACTTTCACTGAAAATATTAATATTTTCAAAACATTGTACAGGACCTTGTGTCAAGATTTGTCTTTATAAGCAGATGTTATTAAGAAAAAAATCTCCATCTTCAATATTGTACTTAGTATGAAGACACCGAAAAATATTTAAACGTTTGCAATTTTCGAGAGATCAGAGATTTCAAAGAAAATTATACTTAGGCCATTTCAGCGTTCTTTACACTATCCGAAGACAAGGTTTAATCCAAATTTGAAGCAAATTTTAAGAAAATTTTGAAAATGGTGGTGAGGCTTCTTCTAAAGTACCTCCAGAATCACAATACCCCTTTTAAACTCAAGAGGGTCTCCAGTTCCTTTTCATCGATGGAGGAATATCAATTTTGGAGAAAATCGATTGAACGGTTTAGCTACTAACATTGTTCATAGACAAACAGATATAGACACCTGGACATACGGGCGTTTTGCCGTAAACCAATTTTTCGGTCCGAAGGACCAACAAAACGTGGATTGTGACTACATAACGTGTTACAGGAAGTAATTTACAGATTCAACATTTATCCAGTTTCTCGTTACCAGGGCCCGGCAGTAAGAGTTTTTCTGCTAAAACTTCGCCGTTTCCAGATCAAGGTTACAATACCTTCACTTCTTACGAAGTAAGTGCGAGAAAGTAAAATGATGTTGGAGATGTGTGCTTCCGAGTAAAATGATGTTGGAGACGTGTGCTTCTGAGTAAAATGATGTTGGCGACGTGTGCTTCCCAGTTAAATGATGTTGGAGACATGTGCTTCCGAGTAAAATGACGTTAGAGACGAGCGCTTCCGAGTAAAATGATGTTGGAGACGTGTGCTTCCAAGTAAAATGATGTTGGAGACGAGTGCTTCCGAGTAAAATGATGTTGGAGACGTGTGCTTGCACGTAAAATGATGTTGGAGACGTGTGCTTCCAAGTAAAATGATGTCGGAGACGTGTGCTTCCGAGTAAAATGTTGTTTCAGATGTGTGTTTCCAAGTAAAATGATGTTGGAGACGAGTGCTTCCAAGTAAAATGATGTTGGAAACGTGTGCTTCCGAGTAAAATGATGTTGGAGATGTGTGCTTCCCAGTAAAATGATGTTGGAGACGAGTGCTTCCGAGTAAAATGATGTTGGAGACGTGTGCTTCCGAGTAAAATGATGTTGGAGATGTGTTCTTCCAAGTAAAATGATGTTGGAGACGAGTGCTCCCAAGTAAAATGATGTTGGAGACGAGTGCTTCCAAGTAAAATGATGTTGGAGACGAGTGCTTTCGAGTAAAATGATGTTGGAGATGTGTTCTTCCAAGTAAAATGATGTTGGAGACGTGTGCTTCCGAGTAAAATGATGTTGGAGACGAGTGCTTCCAAGTAAAATGATGTTGGAGATGTGTTCTTCCAAGTAAAATGATGTTGGAGACGAGTGCTTCCGAGTAAAATGATGTTGGAGACGTGTGCTTCCGAGTAAAATGATGTTGGAGATGTGTTCTTCCAAGTAAAATGATGTTGGAGACGAGTGCTCCCAAGTAAAATGATGTTGGAGACGAGTGCTCCCAAGTAAAATGATGTTGGAGATGTGTTCTTCCAAGTAAAATGATGTTGGAGATGTGTTCTTCCAAGTAAAATGATGTTGGAGACGTGTGCTTCCGAGTAAAATGATGTTGGAGACGAGTGCTTCCGAGTAAAATGTTGGAGACGAGTGCTTCCGAGTAAAATGATGTTGGAGACGAGTGCTCCCAAGTAAAATGATGTTGGAGACGAGTGCTCCCAAGTAAAATGATGTTGGAGATGTGTTCTTCCAAGTAAAATGATGTTGGAGATGTGTTCTTCCAAGTAAAATGATGTTGGAGACGAGTGCTTCCGAGTAAAATGATGTTGGAGACGAGTGCTCCCAAGTAAAATGATGTTGGAGATGTGTGCTTCCGAGTAAAATGATGTTGGAGACGAGTGCTTCCAAGTAAAATGATGTTGGAGACGTGTGCTTCCGAGTCAAATGATGTTGGAAATGTGTGCTTCCGAGTAAAATGATGTTGGAGACGAGTGCTCCCAAGTAAAATGATGTTGGAGATGTGTGCTTCCGAGTAAAATGATATTGGAGATGCGTGCTCCCGAGTGCAGTGAGGCGTCGCACCTGTGCCTGCGCGAGGACGGGGGGCGGAGGGAGGAGCGCCGGGCACGGGTCCGCCTCCCGCTCGTCCTGCGTCTCGTAGTCGCTGTCCTCGCTGCACAGGCTCTCGTAGTCGCTGTCGCTACCGCTGCCTCTGCCCGCGCCGTTGCCGCTGGCGGCAGCGCGCTGACACAACGGTGCAAGTGGACAGAAACTGATTGATTAGTGATTGCGGGCGCGTCAACTGCTGTGGTCATTAGTCTTGTAAGTGTAGTGCATGTTGTCATGGCGGTGACCTCCCTTCGTTGGAAGCCGAGATCCGGCTCGGACCTACCTATCGTCTAGCGGAGTTTTCCCCAACCAGGTATTTCCCACCAGCGAGGCACCCTTCCAGCTGGGACAAGCTCTCAGCTCTCGTCCCAGCATATGTGGTAGTGTAGTGCATGTTAGTGTAAGTAAGGAGGACAGGGCAAGGAAGGGGAAGGAAAGATCGTGGGCTGGCCCGTTTGTTAGGGTGTTGTCCCGGCATTCACCTGATATTGATAGGAGAAAACTCGGAAAACTACCGACCAGTGGAGCTGGTCGCTAGAATTCTCCTCCAGACAATTCAACCAAGTTATGTAGCTAGTGTCGAAAGTTCTGCCTTCGTCGGTAGTCGAATCTACGACCTCCCAGTCAGAGGTACTGCAGTGACATCAATTGATGCCCTGGACCACCTCTCCCAGTCGAAATATTGGATTAAATAGCACACGAGTTTCTTCTTTATTTGAAATTGCCAACCACGAGTTCATTGGCAAACAATGTTCGTCTTCGATCCCTCCTCATGTCCTTGAATTTTGTAACAGTAATTCTGCGACATAATGCATTGATTTTCTCTCGAACGTTTTCGGCCTCCCCTTCCTTGTGTTTTTTGTCACTTCTTGAAAAAACCGCCAAGAAAATGCAGGTTTCTCTGTTTTTGTTCATCTCGGTCCCAGAACACATTAAGCAAAACTGTAGCATTACCAATTATCAAGAACATTAAATTTTAATCTGTTTTCTTACGGTCAGTTTTAAGGTTTTAACAAGGAAGTTGGGTTGCTCCGTCACATTTCATTGTAAATCACCCCGTCATAATTTTCAGAACTATCGATTTTGAAGTAACCAGCAGCCGTATGAACACATGGACAGTAATCGGACAGTGACCTGGCCTTTTTACGGCCAACTTACCTGCATATTTCAGCAGGGAATGAGATGGTGCTCGGCCTGCCATCCGAGATTCTTGGCTACGATGACATCATTTCAGGTCTGCGATAAGTCTCCACGTTGCAAGGATGGGGTCCTAAATGCACAACGTTTGTTTTGTTCAGTTTACTATCTTAGAGTTTGAAAATGTCATTGGGGTTTCATGTAGGGTACCCCCAAAAATTAAAAACATATTTTAAATTCTAGAGGCGGTGACATCATTAAGATCTGTCAGGAAAAACTGTTTTGTTGAAAATCGTATGGACGCTTTAGGCGCTAGTGTTGTCAACAGATGGACACACACGTTTTGAGAAAAACAACTTAATCGGTATCAAGGTACTTTGTCTGTAGTACGAACACGATAAAATTTCTTGGGTACACGATACAACGGTACACGATAATGTAGTATGCTACGTATATGAGCAAGAAAAATTCATGTTTTTTGAAGAAAAAAAGGCATCACAAGAATGTTTTTTTCCGCCTAAAAATCGGTACTTCTCCTAAAATGTTAAATAACTGACCTATAGCACGCAGTAGCGCACGAGAAAGTAAACTACTAATTGTACAACTGCTGATATTTTCTCACATTGTTTGTAACTTATGTTATTTTCGAAAATTCAGTGACTTTATCATAAAGGTCACCTGCGCCATTTTTAAGCGTCCTTTCCTCGCACCAAGAGGAAACATTCAAGAAAAAAATTGGAAGTGCTTTTTTAAAAAAAAAGGTTATAAATTTCCTTTACGTCAATCAAAAATTGCGCGAAAATTATTCGTATTCTCAAAAACTTGTGTGTGACCTTATTTAAAGGTCTAATTTTTTAGATTTCATTAAGAAACAAGTCTCTATCATCAATATTGTGCTTTTGCCATGTTATTTTTTTACAGTTTTCGAAAATACAGATAACTTGCCGAAAATGGGACCTATGCCATTTCTGTAAGCAGACACTACTCTATTTGAGAAAAAATTACATAAAAAATTGGAAGCTGTTTTTGAGAAAATATTTTTAATTGCCTATGTTTAACGAAAACTACTCGTTTGTGCGAAATATTTTACCTGACCTTATCTAAAAATCTACCTTAGAAGAACATATTTTATTGATGAAAAAATATCGTCTTGAATATTCTAATTATGGGAACACATCGAAAAAAGTTAGAACTTTTGTAATTTTCTAGTGAATAAAAAGTGGCAGAATAATATGGAATTTATTTATTTAACCCAGTAAAAATAAATGTTTTGAAGGTACATTTGCTTTGTTTCCTGGTTAAATTATAGATGCTTTGTTACAAGCAACTGAAGATTCTGTTTTGGAATACTAGCGTATCACACTGCAAACTACATAAACTATCTAAAGAGTGGCATACATATGGTTGCACGTGCTTAGAAGTTAGTGTAGAAGGGTCTCTGAGACTAACTAATTTTGTGGCTATAAAAGTATTTTAAAACATCAAAAATTTTGCAAAAAAAAGGAATTCTCACCCATGTTGTATATTCATATTCTTTTGCCTTTTTATATCATTGTCTCTTCAATATGTAGAAAGAATTGTTAAAGCCTGAAAAGTAATTGGAAAGTAAAGTAAATATAAGTAACAAACAATGACAAACACATGAAATATCGTTAACATTTCAAACTTACAAAAGGTTTTAGGATTTCATCCATATTGTCTACTCTTTTATTTGTACATTTTAACCCTTTGAAGAATGTTGTTTGAGTGCGTCGAGAATAAATACGGTTTATTCTACACAAATGCATCACTCTGTAAGAGAAATCACGACTACTGATGTTTATACATGAACGTCATTCCAATGTGGTGCTAAGCACGCTGATGGAAACAGTTGAAATCGTTTTGTAGAATTTCTCCACTATCAAGAAACATTAATCGCATCAATTTTTTTCGATAATTGTTCTATACCTATATTTCGATAATTACAGTTTCGATATTATCAATGTCAGCAAGAAAGCCCATGTTGGTTAAGCGCTCAGTTAAATTATTTCATTACGTATTTATGCACTTATATCTTTTAAATAAACATGGTAATTTAAAAAATAGGACATATTTAAAACATGTAAATTAAAATAAATAATTAGTATTAATTGGATTTTAATTCTTCGTATATGAATAATGAATTTTTAATTTATTTAGGTTTTGCAAGTTTCAAATTATTTTCATTTTATTAAAAATTCCAAGTTTATTCCCTTTACATTTGTTACATGTAACTCTAATTTGTTACATGTTACACCTTTGTTACATGTTTCATATAACTAAACCGTATATTATTACGAATGTTTACATCGTATACGAATATATCGTATAATAAAATGGAAACCTTCTACGAACTATAACCGAAGCTTTCTGCAGCCAGCGTTCTACAAAGGGAACGAGACATAATAATGTATCAAAACTGGACAACGTTTCATTACCTACTTAGATACAATATTGATTAATATACCACCGTAAATAAAGGCATTACTTATGTCAAATTATTTATGCACAAATAAAAGTTATAGTCACTCAATTATTGTGATGTGATCTTCAACTGTTGCATATCTGACATAAGGAAACGGTGTTTATATAAATACATAAGTTTCAAGAACAGAAATATTGGTTTCATTAATACTCAGCCACGGTAAGTTTGTTGTTATTAGAGTTATTTCAATATAACTTGCGGAAAGTGAATAGTGCTGTAGCACCCTTTATTGATCAAATATTGTTCTAGCGAAGTGATTTAGTTATTTAACTCCATAAACTCGAAATGTATGTGTATTTTTCTCATACATGCTCTTAGTTTGCTAGAAGTCAATGTGGAAAATTCATTTGATCATTGATTTGAATGATTTTCAAACATCTTCATAATTCTGTTGTGAAGTGTTGTCTCAAAAATGTATATTAACATAACCTCATATTTAACTAAAACTAACTATTTTTTGCTACCTGTTTCAGGACCACATTAAGGAAATTTTCTATTTGACACTATTGTTCTGATAAATTCTTGAAAGAAACTATTTATCAATTTACTTATCAACAAAGAATTTGAACAAATGTAGGCTAATATCCCAATCCCAGATATTTTTTACAAATCTGTTAAAATCTCTGCTTAATTTTTTGGAATTGTTAAAAGCATATAAGCTGAAAATAAACTGCATTTGATACGTCAACTGAGGAAGTGGTGCCACTTCTGAAAATAAGTTTTGTGTAGCATCCATTTTCAGGGTGATATTTAGTAGATACAGTTATCTACCAAGTGGTTTGTCGCCACCGATAGATGATTACCTCAAGGAAGCTCATTGTCCATTGCAGATGGCGAAAAAACCACCTTTGCTCAAGAAAGCCAGTGGTCACATGACTCTTACGGTGCCTCTGATAGAAGAGGACAGATCCTCGGAGGTACACTCAGAACATTAATTCTCTTTGAAGTTGGTTAATCTTTGATATTATGTTCCTCCCCAAGAAGAGAACAGCTTACCTAGTGGAGCTTGTGTATTACAAATTTGCTCTGAAAAAAAGGTATTTTGTGTTTAAAATATTAACAGTAGTTTTGTAAACACATTTATTTGCATATATTTGCAGTATCTCAATGGTGATTTCTTTCAACAAAAGAGTTCAAACTTTTCCGACCCTTCCATTTCTAAATTTTATATTCATTTCGCAAAGGGCGAAACTCTGTTTGACTACTTGATGTTAATGAGAAACTTTACCTTACAAAATTAATCTCAAAAGACTGAAGAGTTCAGGCCATAAAACTGAAAGGAGCAAGAACCTTAAGTCAATGAAAAAACTAGTTCAAATCTAAAGAAATATTCAATATGATGACCCACATATAAAGAGATTAAATTATATTTAATCTCCTTATGCATTATAAATATACTCAGTATTAATGTACTAAATTTAAAGATAATACTTTACCTTCTATATGTTGCAAAATATGTTTGAATCTAAAGGGGTGAATGGTCATTTTTCTTTGGACTAGAAAGAGAAACATTTAATACACCTGAAACATTTCGGCTTGAAACTTAATGATCGGCTTGAAATTCCCTAGGTTTAATATTAAATGCCAGTTAAAACACATTAACAACAATGAATATAAGCATATAGCCACTCATACTTTTTGATCTAACAATCAATATTTCCATTCTTACAAGTCATGCATGACGTCTACTTAGAATTTGATAACTGTACATGTTTAAAATGTACACCAAAAATTCTTTACGTAACAAAACTGAATCTTTATATTTGGAGAGAGATGTAGATAGATTAGATATATTTAATTTCCTTCCTATTTCGTTGCTGGAACTATTTTCGTTTGCCAACTCCTTTTCTTCTTCTTCTTCTTCTTCTTCTTCTTCTTATCCTTCTTCCAAACAACACTTAAATTTTCTGGTTCATAGATCCTAGTAATAATATTACACGAAATTTCACTACGATATTTTTTGCTTGAAAATATTTATTAACTCATAACCTTATAATGTTTGGCTTTTCACGACACATTGTTTGGCCGTCTCTTTTCGTGTCCACTATCGTCCGTCCTCTACCAAGTCTCGACTCCAAGTGTCCTCTCCACGTCAAAAACTATTTATCAATTTCTCTTCCTCTAGGAAACCCTTTACGTATTTTTTTGTCAGCGCGCCTGCCGATTCTCGCCATGGCCCAGACGGTTGAGTTCTTTACTAAAAACAACTAGACACTAGTGCGCGACTCAAATCTAATAACGTTCTACGATCGTTTCTATTTGTCAATTCGTATGTTTTCTTACCCGAAGTGTCCCTTGTCAATTTTCTGATTGTGATTTTCTTTCAAGTAAACATATTGATTTCGTTATTTGTTTATAACTTATTTCCAAAATATATGATTTTCCTATTAAATTATTTTATATACTTCGACACAATGCAGTTTTACTAACACGGTAAGATTTAATTACTCGTGCGTTCAAATGTTCATATTATTGTCATTTTCAACAACTATGAGATATGGATTACCTCAGTATCATAATATCATAACTACTGATAAATTTCAAGAAGATACATAGAAATGAAAACACGCAACGGCTGTAACAAAAATTGTTGTAATGAATCTTGAATTATTTTATTAAATAACTGTTTGAAAAAATAGTTTGTAGTGTTTTGTTTTTTGATTGTCTCTTAACATACTAGAATTGAGTCGAAATTGAAAAATAATGTTAAAAAGTCTTCGCTTTTCTTTTGTTATCTTGAATGTACTACCTGCACCTCCCATTAGTTTTTGTAGCCTATTTTTGAAATAACTATTATTGTAAGGCTTTAACATGTCCAGTGATGACTAGAATTCAGCATCAGAAATACATACGCTTATTATTAAATACAGTATAGAATTTCTTAATACACTTTATTTCTTTTCGATAGTTCAGTTGCGACATTAATATATCTATCACATTCCAGTGACTCTCCATTCGCGTTTTTTATAATTCTAATGTTGCATGCTACCAACATAATATACTGGTACTGTGCAAACGTAGGTGTCCTGCGAAATATTGGGATGGAAATGAATTCCATCATACTGCCCAGCACTGGTATCGGTGCGGCTGCTCTGTCAAGTGGGTTGCAGTTCATTGGTCTGATAAGGAGCGTATGGAAAGTTCGCCATATTATCGAAACATACCACTTGCTAAGTTCATGAAAATGTTAAATGTCACTTTAAACGTCACTGCGCGTGAGCGAGAACTCCGAAAAACGAAAGAAATTTTGGAAAAGACAGACAAGCGGGACAAAATATCACCGCTTAACACATACAGGTCGTAGACTCTACCCACCATAGGTCGTACGGTTTTGGGGTGTATTTGAAAGCTCGTATCTTTTGAACCGATAGTCATAGAAGCAACAATCTTGAAATTTTACGTGACGTTCCACCTTTATTTTTACATTTTTAATTTAAGAGATTTTTTTTTAATCAAAATGACACAAAAAATTCAGTCCAAGAAAAAGTTTAACATGTTTTTTTTAATTAATTTCTTACAAGTTCTGTTAAAATTAGATCATGATACATGGCATTACAATAATGTCTTCAGTAATAGTGAAGAAAATATTACTTTTTATTTCCATTAATTGAATTTGGAGTGGTAATTTTAAACAGCGCTACTTAGGCGTCACTGCAAAGAGGGCATGCACCGCAAAGCTATTCATTACCATTTAAATGGTAGCAAACAAAATCTAGATGTGTATTTAGTTACTTTGTTGATAGAGAAACCTCCGTAAATAGTCAGTGAACGGATAAATGGCGCATAGAACCCAATATACAGTATGTATATTTGCTTATTTAGGCGCGCCTGTAGATTTGTCTACTTAGGTGACCTGTTGTGTATTCTAAGGGCAGCAACCTGAATGTGTTATTGCCACGGTGTAAGATATATAGGTGTGCTCACTCCCAGTCTAAAACTGAAGCTTATGTGAGGCTAGTTCTCACAGTTCTCGCATATAAACCCTGCGAACTTTGGGTCTCATTTGGGCAAGGTCGTGATTGGTCGTGATCCGTTCGACAACTCTGTGGCCAGCTGACTTCTAATTTCAAGTCAGTAATTTGTCGTTTCGCGGTGGAATTGGTAAAGTCCAAAGCGAACAGTTTCGAAAATTGTTAGGAAATGTTTTGTAAAACTGTGTAAAAGCCACAGTTTAAGATGTCATCTTAAGACGTACATCTTACACCGCGACCAAACCGATCGCGCGCCCCTTACGGACAAGCGAGGAACTAGCCTCAAACTGACTTCAGAAAACTTGCCCCAAAAGCGGCTAATTGACACACCTATGGTTCGATTAAAATAAGTTGGTGATTGACAGTTGTGCTTCTGAAGCTGTAGGTTCATACGATATGAGTGAATGATTTGATTACTTTAATAAGTATTTATTTCAAGTGTATACTTTCGTGTTCCGGGAGCACGTGCTCAGTGGTGCGCAAACTGTCAACGTCGCTCCCTTCCATTCGCAACTGTCAATCACCAACTTATTTTTAATCGGATCATATGTATCTTATACCGTGGTTTTTGCCGATCCTCGTTGAAGTCGGTTGCGCGCCTGCGCAGAGCTCGTCCGAGGAGACGGTTGCCGAGAAGCTGGCGGAGGCGGAGATGGAGCCGCCCGACCCGGCGAGGCCCAGGCCCCCGGCCCCGCCCCCGCCCCTCCCGGGGCCACCGCCCTCGCCGGCGCTCGCGGCCGCCGCCTCCCGCCACGCCCCGCACCGCGCCCGGGTGAGCCAATGACTCCGCCGCGCCCTACCTCTCTCACCCCCAGCCCCGGCCCCGCCACCGCCTCGCTCCGCCGCCTCCCACTCCGCTCCTCTTAATTCTCCACTCCTTGCCCCGCCTCGCCCCACCCCCTCACCCCGCCCCCCCTCACCCCACCCCCTCACCCCGCCCCCTCGCCACGCCTCCCATCGCCCCGCCCACGTCGCCCCGCCCCCATCGCCCCGCCCACATCTCCCCGCCTCATCCCGCCCCTCTTCCCTTAATTCTGTACTCCTTGCCCCGCGTCGCCTCGCTTCCGCCGTTCCGCTTCGCCCAACCCCGCCTCGCCCCACCGACTCCTACCCCGCTCTCCTCCACTCATTACCACTCATTACCCCAACTCCCCCAGCCCCGTCTCGTCCCACTGCCTCCTATCACGATCTCTTAATTCTCCGCTCGCCCCGTCCTCCCATCCTGCCCCGCTCCGCTTCGTAGCGCTGCCTCCCACCCCGCCACCCCTCGATTCTGCACTCCTTGCTCTCTCCTGCTAGGGAACCCAATTTGCTAAACTACCTGGCTGAAGTGATAGATATAAAATATTTCCTTTCTTTTCTCTGTTTAATCGGACTTTCTCAACAGCATTTACTTTAATTTATGAAACGCAATTCTTCGTTGGATATTTGTCATTTCAATGTGTTTAGTAAATATGACGACCTACTGTATTTAGTGAACATATCTACACGTGCGTTAGTACGAAATATGTTTAACTAAACAGCGTCTTCCTGAGCGTTACTAATCACTTGTTTTGCTTATTTAAGTTCGCTTTTCTGCTACTAAGGCCACACAGTGACCTCTGTAATTATCATTTGATTTGAAAAGTTGGGGCAATCGTAATGTTGGTCGCATACGGACTCGCACAAACGTCCATGCCATGGGCGGCATTCGAACCCGCCGCCCATTAGGCACGAGGCAGGTCCTTCGGCCTTAGCAACCTCGGTTATATGGGCCGGCGACTAAGCCCTTAGTTCTTCCAAAACATTATATACCATATAGTTCAACCTACTGTACTTGAATTTATTTATAATTGCACTTCAAGGTCAAGTTAAAAGTTCGCTGTGTTGCCACACACACACGTGCGGCTAGCCCGTGGTAAGCACATAGCTGCGGCCACCAGTCCCATAGAGAAAGACGTTCGCCTTGTCAACGCCCTAGTGACGTTAAAGCTCCCTATTAGAGACTGCTTTCCCTCTCCCCTGGTACTTGACCTTAAGGTGTTGTTATAAATAAATCGAAGTACACACATGATTAATTGCATTAAATAGACATACGTTTCACGTAGTGAAAGTGTAGTGAAATTTGCGTGGTCAGACGGAAGAGCGGGCCTAATGGCCCGAGTCTCGCCACTTAAAATAAGACATTAAGGCATTAACTCGCTTATAAGCAGCCGCTACGGAAGCCATTCGTGTGGGCGCAGGAGAGCGAGTTCGTGTGCCCGACGCGGCCGGCGGCGGCGGGCAAGACGGCGGCGCTGGTGGGGCTGGCCACGGGGCGCCACCACCCGTGGGCGGCGGCGGCGGTGGACGGCGCGGGCGGGCTGGCCGCGCCCTCCGAGCTGGAGCTCTGGTCGCAGAACCTGGACGAGGCGGCGCCGCTGCCCGAGCACGAGTACCACGTGATCTGCCTGCCGGCGGCGGCGGCCGCCGCCCTCGCGCCCTCCACCTCGGGCCAGGCGCGCGCCGCCCACGCCCACGCCCACGCGGGGCCGGCGCAGCAGCGGCGCGACGGCAAGCCCACGACCTACGAGGAGGTACGGGACAAAGCGCTCCTGCACACGAGCGTTGCGTTGACGCGCGTCGTAGAAAAACACTGTACCGTACGCGAAACAGCACACGAGCGCATTGGCCGTGTTAAGGGCTCCTGCACACGAGCGTTGCGTTGACGCGCGTCGTAGAATTTATTTATTTATTTACGTCAAAAACAGTTAAAAACTGTGTGTGACGAGCTATGGGGAGAAGTGAAATTTGTGCACGTTTTTATAGTTCTGTGATCTCTATCCTAAAACATATTCTAGTCGAATTTTGAATACAGAAAAAGAGCGGGTTTTTTTCAAGTTTTGTTGACAAAGTATTCGCTCCTATACAATAAAATATATTTTCAAAGGTAAATTAGCTATAAATTTCTGCCCTTCACCCTCATCATGTTCTTCATAAAAGAATAATACTTTTTGCCGCGATAATATGGAAAACGGTAATTTGAATAACTATATTTCCCACTGAAATTCAGAAGACGTGCACAAATAATGAAGTTACATTTATGTCCAGAAGCCAAACAAGGGACCATCTCAGCATTTGCTCAAAGGATCAGGGAAACTGGACGAAAAACCTGATCGAGATGGGGGGCGATCAACACAGAAACATAATAACAAAATAACACTGTACCGTACGCGAAACAGCACACGAGCGCATTGGCCGTGTTTAGGGCCCCTGCACACGAGCGTTGCGTTGACGCGCGTCGTAGAATAACACTGCATCTTATACGAAACGGTATAAGAGCGCTTTGGCTGTTCCGCATAATATACAGTTTTAATCTACGACGCGCCTTGCATATCGCGCGTCAACAAAACGCTCGTGTGACACAGGCCTTAGGGAGACAACATCGACACAGGCATGTTGTCAAACATCGATGTTCTGCTAGTGGAAGTAACTACACTCCCTATCGCGTCTTCACATATATTCTGTATTTGCTAGAATTGGACAAGATCAACCCATATGATAATTGGTTTCTACTTGTTCCTGTCAAATGCGGCATTTATAATTTTGGGACATTTGAGAACCACTTGATCGTTGTGTCTTGTTCTCAACGCCTGTTAAGGAGCAACTATTAGAACTGCTGTAGATTCTGGCTGTTATGTAGCATGAGAAGTTCAGTGACTCTGATTTTCTGAATGTTTTGCTTAGTCTTCTTTGCAATGCTTCTTGCTACACTTACAATGCCTATGTTTCCCATTCTTTGGTTAGAGTTAATGACCTGCCTCATTAGAGGGCCATCTTGATGGCTGACTACATACTTTCCCATCCCATCTACTTGGGATTTGGGCCAGGAGATTTTAATTTGTCTGAGGCCTCTTCCTCCTTCCTTACGTGACACATAAAATACGTGTACATCAGCTAGAGGATGGGCGACATGATGCATTGTGAGCAGTTTTCTGTTTTTTCGATCCATAATGCGAATTTCTTGCTCAATCGCATTCACTAGTCCGAAACTGTATTCGGCTACAGACACCGCCAAACTACCAATTGCAGATATTTTATTCCGGGAGTTCAGAGCGAACTGCAGGACAAGTCTCATTCTCCTGTAATACTCCCTGCAAATTCTCTCTTTCATTCTGTCGTTCGAGATGGTCTCACATTCTTCAATGCCCAGGTATTTGTAAGTTTTACCTGGCTCAAGATCTGGAATCACTGTGTTCATATCAACTTCAATGTTCTCTGACGTTCTTATTTTGCCTCGTTTTAAATTGATTTTTGCACACTTGTCAAGAACAAACTTCATGCAGATATTGTTAAAGTCATTCACGACAGGATTTGGAAGAGAATCTCTTCATTCTTAGCAGACACTTTAAGATCATCCATGTAAAACAAATGTGATACTGGTCTTTCATCAGCTTGGAGCCTGTAACCAAAGTCAGCGTGCGACAACTGTCAAGATAGTTGGATCAAACTTATGCAAAACTGCAGAGGGGATAGCGAATCTCCTTGAAAAATGCCCTTGTTAATCTGAATACTTCTTGTTTCTCTTGCTTCCTTTGCCCTGTATATTAGTAAACTGGTACTCCACGACTTCATACTTGCAATATTAAATGCAGTCTAGGATTTTCAGGATCTGCAGGGTCTTCAAAATCCAATTGTGTGGTACACTGTCGAAGGCCATCTGGTAGTCTTTTCAAGCCATGCTTAAATTACGGTTTCTTTACCTCACATCATTCAAGATGACTTTATTTAGTAGCAAGATTTCCTTACAGTCGTAGGAACCTCTACGACATCCTTTTTGGCAACAGATGGTTCTTCTCTCGATGTCTATACATTTTGTCAGCTATGGCTGCAGTTATAACTTTGTACATTACTGGCAGGCAAGTGATTGGTCTGTACTTCTTCGCACAAAGAGCTGTCGCCCCCTTAATTATTTTCTCAATCCAATAAATCTGTATCTTATTAATCCAGGGGAATTTCCAGTTTCCCGTGTTCTTAATTGTTTGATAGAGGTCCTCTTCCGAGAATTTGTGAACTGTTTCCACGAGTCCATCGGTAGCATCACTTCAGATTGAAGCCAAGATGCATATTTGTTGTAGGATCTGCTCTCCTCCCAGATTCCTGCCCAAAATGCTTCGACGTCATCTTTTGAAGGAGGGGCAGCATTGCCATTCGATTTTTGAGTCAGCCTGCGATAGAATCTCTTCGTGACTGTTTCAAACAACCGATTCTGCATACGAAAACCTATTCTACATTTGTAACGTCTAATACGTTGAGCCCATGCTTGGATTTTATTATTATCTCTATATATAAAACAGGATGTTGGTATGTATATAAGAGCAATGCCGTTGGACCGATCTCCATGAAAGTTGGCACTTCTAGGTGTTTTTTCACCGAGAAGGTTTATGTGTTGTTGATTCTGTTGTAACTCCACTACATGGTGCTACATATTCACTACATATCCACTGCATTTTCACGTCAAATACAACCTGCAACACACTCGGCAGCATTTTGAATCTACGTCGTTAAATAACTCCTAAACGAGGCGTTCTAGGGCCTTAAAAACTACAATTTTGAGGCCTCAAAGAAACGTTTCTCACGCCGTAATCTACTGATTGAACTCTTTCTGAACATTCTATTTCATTTTTGCTGGTACGGCGCTTCCTGATATTACCTCACCTGCTCAGAGTCGTGCAGAATCTGCAAGTAAATGTGAATGAGAGGGACAGAGAGCGGCAGACACAGAGACAGTCAGGGACAGGGTGCGAGAGGCAGGGAGAGACAGCGAGAAACGGAGATGGGAGGGGGAAAGAAGGAGATGAAGGGCAGAACAACGTCTGCCGGGTTTTCCTAGTTGCAATTATATATCGTTATTATTGGTGTTGTCATTGTGGGCGTGGCAGAAGCCGCCGTGGCCGGTGCACTCGCCCCCGATGCCGCTGACGCCCGTGCCGCCGCCGTCGCCGCCGTCGCCCGTGCCGTCCGTCCCGCCGCCGCCGCCCTCGCCCACGGCGCCCTCGCCCTCGCCGTCCTCCTCCTCGTCCTCGTCCTCGGACGGCGCCTCGCGCTCGCACTCGCACTCGGGGTCGGGGTCGGACTCGGGCTCGTACTCCGGGTCGCGCTCCTCCGCCTCCTCCGGCGACGTGTGGCCGTCGTCCGAGTCGTCGGGCTCGTCGCTGGCGGCGTCGCAGACGAGCGAAGGCGAGCACGCGCTATGCGAAAAATTACGAACATGCGACGTGAAATAGTACATTACGAAACGATGATGTAATGATGGGTATTAATACACGAGTGGGATATTACGATACAGTAATTTAATTACTGAGACTCGCTGTTGTACTTTTTGTGCAATAAAGTATTATTATTATTATTATTATTATTATTATTATTATTATTATTATTATTATCATCATCATTATTATACGAGCGAGTGTATTAATGCCCATTACATCCAGTTTCATTCGCTACTTTTTCTACGACTTTTATCAGTTCAATTTTACATCGAATCGTTTCGTGGCAGTTGACGTGCGGGATTCATCAAGGCCACCTAGCGAACGCTTCCCTAACCCTACCCTCGCATGCTTGCCGCAGGTAGCTGTGGCTACCAGTCCGCCTGCGACAGAGTACTGCGCTAGTCAAATAGCATCAAAATTATGATCCAATTTATTTTAAATATTATTCCAGGAAAAATTACTAATAATAAAAGAAATCAAAACTGACAAGAATAATATATCAAATGTAATTTTAAAGTACACAATCAAACGAAACATTTACTAGAACGATTCTCAATTATTAATTGTCAATACTTGGTCCCTTCTCTGTGATTGGTCAAGAACCTGTATCTTAATGAAAACTGTATCGAAATGAATATATTATGCAACTGGTTGCAGCAATCAAATGACAGCATTATACAATGGGAATAGAAAAATTGTATTGCGGAAGACTCAGAAATATCGGCTTTGATGGCTCGGGGCATCAACTGATGTCACTGCTGTGCCTCTGATCGGGAGGTCCTAGGGTTTTAGTTCCGACCAGGTGCCAGAGTTTTCGACACAGAGAGCTAGCTCGACACCCGAGAGGAGAATTCTAGCGGCCGGCTACTCTGATCGGTAGTTTTCCTTGTTTTCTCCGATCTCAGGCCGGGGCGAGCCACGGACCACGTGCGATCTTTCCTTCCTCTTCCTTGGCCTGTCGTCGCCCCCTTACTTACATTTACACTTACAAGCATTCACTACCACTCATGCCGAGAGATTAGTTCGGCGCTTAGAGATAGTCCCGCCGGGGGGCGGCGCCACGCTGCTGGGAGATGCCTGGTTAGGGAAACCCCGAAAGTTGACGTGTAGGTCAGCAACGGATCTCGCAATGCAACAGCCGAAGATCATCGCCACCTCCCATCGGCGGGGCATCGCCTCAGTCGGGACAATCTGTAAGCTCCCGACAGGTTTCCCGATATGTCTGTGGAAGTGATATATACGTCGACGTGTAGTGCACGTTAGTGTAAGTGTAAGTAAGGGGTGAGGAAAAGACAAGGAAGAGGAAAGAAAGATCGCGCGCTGTCCGTGGCCCGTTCTTTACGGTATTGCTCCAGCATTTGCCTGATGTTGATCGGAGAAACCACGGAAACTACCGATCAGAGCAACCGGGCGCGCTAGAATTCTCCTCCAGACAATCGCTGAATTCGGCCGAGATACTCTCTGAATCTGAATCAGTGAAATTGTCGCTGATTCAATCAGTGAGAGCCGAAGTCACTGATATCTTTGGTCGAAATGTATAGTTTCGCTGACAATCAGCGAATATGCGAACCTTTTCATAATGACCGCCAGCATTGCACTTGTCGTCAGTGGTAAACGTGCAACGCCACCATCGCTCACTGATCGTTCAGTCGTCTTCATTGATTCAAACAGTGAAGTTTCACTGATTCAAAAAGTGGACCCAATTTTCACTGATTTGTTCAGTTCAATTCACTGATTGTTAGTGGCAGGGTTATAACTGACACCATCAGTGAATAGTCAGTGTCAATCAGTAGTTTTTCACTGATTCAGACTGAGAGAGATATGTAGCTAGTGTTGAAAATCCTGCCAACTGTCGGGAATCGAATCCCTGTACCCGGTCAGAGGCATTACTGCAATATCGATTGCTGCCCTGAGCCACCTAAACCGGTACCAATTAGAAGCGCGATGTTAAAAATAATTAATGTATGACTTCGTGATATGAGATTTCTCACCACTGTTCATCCGCGAAAAGTGACCATATCAGACCCCCATTGATGCTCTAGAAGTCAGTTACTTTTAGTCCGAGCCAGAGAGTATATATATGGTATACAGTATATGAAATTACGCATGGGAACGTTCTTCAGGTTGGCCGTGTTAAAAATAAAGAGAACTACAACCCCAGTATGTTTACCAACGTTCGTAAAATGAACGCGCAACATTTCTACTAATTACTCATCGAACAATTTAGTTTGAAATTACCGGGTGTCCAACAATGTGGTCACATGTCTGGACCTAGCATATCCTTCAAATGATTAAGTTGCTGTTCAGCATCGTTAGCCGTATTGCTAAGCTCCGTGATGCCACGGAAGGTAAGGTAATCGAGAAACCACGAATTCCTGGTCGGGTGACCGTCTGGAAAACGCTGTTACTAAAGGCGCCGATCCCCTAGCCGAAGGGATAAAAGACACTGACAGACTGCGACGTGACGAGACAAAGCGACAAAAAGTTGAAGGAGAATGCCTCCAGATACGCTCAATGACCAAGAAGGGCCAAGAGACGTGTTGCGAAGAGTAACATTCACAGGCAAGGACCGGGAGCGCCGCTCAAAGCGGCCGCCAGGGGCGCCAGAGTCGCCCCGCGCGAGACCGTCGACGTCGCGACACCGCCGCGAGAGCGCACAGGGATCGCCCCGCGTCAGCGCTCCCAGCGTCGACCCCGGCCAGCACCACCACCGCCGCCGCCGCCATCGCCACCGCCGCAGCAGCAACGCTAGCAGCGGTGGCGCCACCGCAGCGCGATCACAGCGCCGCCCCAGCAAAGAGCAGCTCGCGCACTCTAGCGGCGCCGATGCGAACAAGTCCCGCCGCCGACCCTCCTGATTCCCGTGAGTAGTGTTTTATTTTCTCGCTAAGGAGTAGAGAGAAAGTCATTGAAATATTGCGCCAAAAAACGGCGAATTTTCGGCAGAAAAACTCATATTACAGAGCCCTGGTAACGAAAAAGTTCATACATCCAGTTGCTAAATGTAGAAGGAAAAATCCTCTTAACACGAGGTGTAGCCAGAATCCAAGTTTTGTGGGTCCTTGATACCAAAAACTCAAATGACGGGAAAACGTCTGTCTGTCCGTCCGTTTGTGAACAACACTAGCCGCTAAACCGTTCACTCGATTTTCTCCAAAATTGATATTCCCCAATCGATCTGGCTGATGTCGCGGCCCCTTGAATTTAAAACTGATATTTTAATTTAGGGGGGCGGTACTTACATGAAGCCCCTGGGACATTTTCAAAATTTTCAAAAAACATGGCTCTATCTTTTTTTATTAAATTTTGTTGTTGGGCTAGTGTGAAGGACGTTTCAGAGAATGGTGCAAGTCTGATTTTTGTTGAAAACACTAGTTTTTCGAAAATTACAAAAACTACCATTTGTTCGGAGTCTTGCTGCTACAATTATGAAGATAAAAATTTTTCCCTTAATGAAATCTGTTCCTTTAAGATAGATTTTGAAATAAGGTCATGTACGTATACGTTTTCGAAATTTCGCGTAATTTTGCGTTAAAGTACGGGTGCGAAAGTATCTGCTGTTTTAGTACAACTAGTAGTTGTTGATTTTTGTTGTTTTTGACGCCCGCTACAAGCTTTTTCCAGAATTGTAGGCATTGCGGGAAATGTGAATAGACGCCGACGAGGCTGCGTCCAGTCGACTTCGACGTGTGGAAATTCCTTTTCGTGCCACAGGCTGACGATCTTCACTGCCGAGATGTGAGATTACTTGTGTTCGCGTTAATTTTTACATTCGTTAACATTAATTTGGTTATCGGCCACATGCGTCTTTAACCCCTGTTAACATGCAACCCTTCACTTGTACCTACCTGTGTGTTAAGAAATTTAACACCCTTAGCAACGGTTTTTAACATCCTTAGCAACGTAAATAAACAACTACCTATTCATCACAAGCCAATTTTATTACGAAAAAATAACATGGATTTATAAGACAAATAGGAATCAAAGTAACTTATTATTTTGGGGGATGGCTCATTGTTGATTGTAATATTATTAAATGTGCAGATGGAAAAATAAATATTTGGTAAATTAGAGTCATTTTCAGCGCATTCCACAAAGTGAATCTCTTCTCCAGTAATATTTACTGACGATGTTGAGTTGCCACTAGAAATCGACGCGCCACCTTCCTCGCCGATAGTAATTTTTTTAGCCATTTACCCTTGAAATTTAATATTTCATCAACTGCTATTAAACATTCTTGGCCTTGTCATATTGCTACGTTGAATTAATTTAAATGTTCCCTTCCCTTATGTTAGACGCCGCCATTTTCACTAGAGAAGCTGCACGTGCTCTGCCGACCTCCAGAATTACCATCTTTTCATTAAAAATTTGTTTCCATGTCCATTCTCATACTAATTCCACTTATCCAAACACACTGTCATTCTACGTAACACTTAAAAATAATACATTACATTTATGAACGCACAATCAAATATGACCTCCATCCAATGATGTATATAAATACCATATATGTATACATCATTGCCTCCATCCACGAAGCGGCTCAGACTATAGCCTCCTTCTGTCTTCGTGTTGCTGTCCCTTTCCCAATGATGTATATAAATACCATGTATACATCATTACCCTTTCCTCAAGTTCAAAAAACAGTTGCCGTCTCCCTCGTTCGTCAATTACTTTAGAATTTTCTCTTTAAATTTTGCTAGTATTCGATAACACTCCCTTTCGTAATTAATTTAAATATTCTTTTGTCGTTGTTTTTTTGCATTTAATTATTTTCGAGTCCCATTCACCTTATTTTGATACTGTTACTTACATAAAGATTTTCGCCTCGTGGTGTTCGATTGCTTTCCGAAGCTTTTCATTGCTTTTGATTTTCTTCTAAAAACTTAATGTTTGTATGAATGTTCACAATCCTAAAAAATCCTCCTTTATTTATTTATCCCGTCTGTCTGTTGTTCTACAGATCCTAAGCTCCGGCTTAATAAATAAATAAACACTACTCCTTTCGAAATTCGTCATTTGTTCATTCCCAACATGTCGCTTTCGGGTCTATTAAAATAAATTGAAACAATATTTTGACGAGTCCATATGGATCGTCACTCTAGGAATTAAATATTGTCTCCCTTGTTTACATAAGAACAGTGAAAGCAAATGACACACATGAGTAAAAATGTATATATTGTATTTTATTATTATTATTATTATTATTATTATTATTATTATTTATGTTCGTATTATTATAATTTGTATTATGTAATATTTGAACTCAGTGTGAAACACAAGTGATTTGTACTTCTTTGCTTCCTCACCGAAATTCGCCAGCAAGACGTTGTCGCTAATATTTACTGTTATCTTTATCTTTACACCAATCTTTAAATTTGCTGCATCATATATTTTCTTAGATATTTTGGCAGTAAATTTCCAATAGCTTCATTAGCAGCGTCAGATGTTCACCCATGGTCTCCATTAAGCGCGTAGTTTTTATTGACAGTTTCCTTGGTAACAAACACTTCACGTACCACGAATTTTAAATTCCAAAACTTGATATTTTAACTAGTGGTGCCACAGAATGGCAAAGACTTTCCCGCACCAGTTAGTTTTCTAGTTACTTTGCTGTGGGCCAGCTTTCCGGCCTTGTCCCATCCTCTTCCCCAGCATCCATCCATCAATCGCTACCCAAACTAAGTTGTTTAACATTTTTTTCAATTTCCCCGTTCCTTAATGGTAGAACCAAAAGATGACTTTAACAACAATAATAAAGAAGAGTAACACGTCGTCCTATATGGAATTTTCGTTGAAAAAAATGAAGCCGTTTTTGAGAAATTGTTTAAGCGTTACTGTGTAACATTTGAAGCTCTTTTACAGAAACCTTTTGAGTTTTCGCGAAACTTCACTGGAAATGATTTCAAGCACTTTTACTCATAAATGCAATAATGTACACAAATTGCCGGAAACGTAAATGTTAATGGAATGGGAGATATTTGAAAAAAAACATTTATGTAGTTTATGAAAATAATACAATAGAGCAAAATGACTTTCGTGACATCTTATTCAATGCATTTAGCACTATTTGTACAAAACAGTTTGAAGAAAAGTTGGGAGTCGTTTTTGAGAAAATGTCTTTTGAGCGTTTCTCAAAAAGTTGAAATTCAAGTTCATTTTGACAGAAAAGTTTACAGTTTTCGAGAAACTTTATGAGACATTATTTGAAGCACATGTACTCATAAATGTCGGTAATAACAAATATTAATGACGTGAGAGAATTGTCAAAAAAATATAATTGTGTAATTTTTGAAAAAACAGAACAGTAGCAAACCAAAACAACAGCAAAGTGGCGTTGAAGTCATCGTATACAGTACATTTACTACTAATTATAACAAAAGTTTAAAGAAAAATTTTGGATTAGTTTTTGAAGAATGTTTGTTTTGGATATTTTTTAATCTTGTCCATACTTCACACAAAATTGCGCGAAAACTACTTAAATTTTCAACAAAAAAATGTTCATGTCTTTAATGAAAAAAATAGTGTAGAGAACCAATTTCATTTGAAGGAAAAATATCTTTCTTCAATTTTGTACTTGTAGGAATTTCCCCCCCCAAAAATTCAAACTTTTGCAATTTTCGAAAATTTAAGGTTAACTGAAAATAGGGCATATGCGAT